>JAOPSE010001142.1:0-180861 GCA_029449295.1 Zea luxurians | reverse complement strand
GGCCCAAACCGATTCGAGTTCATTCAGTTTCGAATTCTAGGAATAGCCCATAATAAAATGGATCCCAAGTCGCATACGGAGTCGGATTTGGACGTTCTTTATATGGATGGAAAGATAATTTTGAGGAGCTTCCATTGGCACCGGTTTCAGGTCCAAATTCATCCAAAATCAACAGGAATTGTCTAAACAAGTTTACGTCCAGAATCTGTTCCGGCGCTGTGACGCCATCTTTGGTCTTTTTGGGCCGTGTATCTTCGTTGAGCCCATTAGGGGCACATCCAGGGGGTCTTCCATAACCCTAGGGTATTTATTAGTAGCCGCCACATTCTTGTTAGGGTGGGTTTGCTTAAGTTAATCTGTCAAGAACAGTTCGCCGTTAGATCGGTTTGTGAGACCCCAACTCGAGAGCTTAATCATCCATCCGCAATTTTTCAGATTGTGTTCTTTCTCGTTCTTTCTTGTGTCTTTGATTCGTAGGCAAGGATTAGCCTTCGTGGCAAGATCAATCGAGCAGTGCATGGTTGATAACCAGAGGAGAAGTGGTGTTGCGATTGCGGGGTTCTAATCTTGTTGATTGGAAGCCGGATCGGTCTGTATGACATCTCCACCAAATCGATAGTTACCTTCACCTGACGGAAGATCGGGCACCCCCGTTCCTATCAAGTGGTATTCAAAGACTCAGGTTTTATCATCAGGCTTACCCTAGTTTAGTTTATGTTTTTTTCATCCTATAACTCTAGAAATTGCCATACAAAAAAATTTCGATGTCCTAGAACCCTTGTTTAGCCTTTGCAATTTCGTTTTCAGTTTGGCTTTGTTCAGTTCGTGTCCGTGGTCGAGTCGTGTTGCTGGTTTAGGGTGTATCTTCGTCGTAGTTCAACTGCACCTTCGCCGCTATCCCATCCACCATTACCCAGATCACAAGTCGATCTACCCCATTAATCGACTTGCCCTCGCTAGCCGCCTTGTGTGACTTCTCGCCACGCCAGCCCTAGATAGGTTGCGAGCTGCCTTGAGTCTTCTGCCTGCACCATAGCCCTTCCATATTCATCTGCCACAACCTATTTTTTCCATGGAAGTTTGTGTTCTGCTATGATTGCAGATAGGGAAGTTTTGCCCTAACCGTCGCTTTCTAGTCGTGCCTCCCAAAAACATAACTTGAGGTACCTTCCTTAAACGGGCATAACTTTTCGCCTCGGTTGTCCAAAAAATCTGAAATTTTTACAAGAGCTTGGTGACGCCATTCTGAGGCCAACCAAACTAGCCTACAACCTGTTTGGTTTGATAAATTGTCAAATAAATTTAGGAAAATAAAGAAAAAAATTTGTCAAAGCTCTTGCACGCTTTTCAGAGAACGTGCTGATTTTCTGTAGACCACATCTGATCTCTGTTTTAGGTGAAACTTGGTGTGGCTCCTATTTTGTTGCTTCTTGTGCTGAAAAAAATATAAAAAAATCATACAAAAAAAGAAAAACAAAATCACTTGTGATTCCTACTAGTGCCTTTTGGCCTCGCTAGTACAATATTTAAGGTATTGTCATTCTGCTAGTTCGGTGAGCTTGTTCCATTGTTCTTTGTTCCAACTTGTTGCGCTACGCCTCGGATACATCTCTTAGCCAGCAATTGTGACTTGTGCTTTGGATATTTATTGAACTTTGCTCATCTGCACTCAATTTTGTTCCACATTCACATACATATTGTGTCTGTCCTACAGCTCCACATACTATATCTTCTGATCAATATAGATTTGACCTTGCAATCACGGTTTCAGTACCTCTTGGTAAGTATCACGAAACCAACCTCCGATTGTACCGTCCTTTGTATTGTGTTTTCATTAGATACTAGTAAGAACTTGGTAATACACAATAGTGTGTGTTCCTATTCACCCAGAGAGCGCGTAGTTGCTTATTAGGGATAACCTTTACTGTTTGTTCTTGTTTTGGTGTTTCCAATGGCAGGATCCGATGATGAGATTGAGGTAGTCATTCCTACAAAATTTTCTGATTGTGTCAGCTGCGAAGACTTCGATGTTATTTGCAAGCGTATGGAGGAAAATGTGGAGGAAACGGTCCACAAGTCTATCCAGGATGCGCTTATTGCAATGGATCTTGGCAAAGTGCTAGATAGGGTGGAGAGACAGATAACCGAGCTTGTCGATCGGGTTGCCACGTTGGAGACACGTCCACTACATCAGTAACCTCCTCCACCACCACAACCCCAGCAGCATCCACCACGGCATCAGTAGCCTCCACCACAAGCTCAAGATGATGCCATTTTGATGCACATGGCAATTTTGATGAGGCAGCTACCAGGGACGCCCGCCTACGATGTCGTCTTCGTTGGAACAGGGTAGGTATGGGTGACAACCAGTGAGGTAATAACAATCGTATTCTAGATGACCCTTTTGCTAAGATTAAGTTCACCATACCTTCTTTTTCGGGTCATTATGATGCTGAGGCATATCTTGATTGGGAGATGACAGTAGAGCGAAAATTTGCCTCCCATCTTGTGCCTGAACACCATCAGGTTAGACAAGCCACTAGTGAGTTCAAAGATTTTGCTATCATTTGGTGGACTGGTTTAGTGGGTGATGGTAGAGAACCAACTACTTGGGATGACCTAAAGGATGCTATGCATGATAGATTTGTTCCCCCATCTTATCATAGAGAATTGCGTAAGAAACTAATGCGTTTAGATCAAGGGGATAAGTCTGTTCAGGATTATTATGGTGAGCTTCAAAAGGGGTTGCAGTGTTGTAAAATAGTCGAGGGGACCGAGGATGCTATTTGTCGTTTTTATTCGGGTTGAGGCATGAAATACAGGATATTCTTGATTATAAAGATTTTGACACTGTCGACAAGTTGTTCCAGTTTGCTATGCTTGCAGAGAAGGAAGTGCAGGGACGATATCAATCACAGCATCGATCCCGAAGTACCTTTGGCGCCACCCCCTTGCCAAAGACGACACCTCGCACACCTCCGACTCCTCCAACACCCACGCGACCTTCATCTTCCGCTCCCACCTCAGGTACATCTACTTTGCAGGTACCTGCCAAGAAACCAGATTCGGCGGTGCCTTCCAGTGGATGCACTTCGAGCATTCAGTGCCACCGCTGCCATGGGCTTGGTCACGTGAAGAAGGATTGTCCTAGCTAACGGACGTACATTGCTACGGACAATGGGTACATTAGTGCGTCGGATGTGGAGGATGATGGTGTTACAAGTGATGATGCTGGAGATGATGCTGCCATTGATGGTGATGCTGCCACAGCAAATTTCCGGAACATCATTGTGCAACATGTCCTCAGTGCTCAGCCAGAGACCTCCAGGCAGCAGCAGCGCCATAATTTGTTCTAGACTTTCTTCATCATCAAGGATCGACGTGCTCGTGTTATTATTGATGGAGGAAGCTATAACAATTTGGTGAGTTCAGATTTGGTCAAGAAGCTTAGCTTGCCCACACGCCCACGTCCGCATCCATACCACATTTAATGGTTTAATGATACCGGCAAGGTTAAGGTAACACAAACGGCACGCGTGCATTTTTCCATTGGTATATATTTTGATTATGCGGATTGTGATGTTGTACCTATGGAAGCATGTTCTCTTTTGTTGGGTAGAACCATCCACCATATCTCATGGTGAACCCTTTCTAAAACCATCACGGAATCCACTCACGACCTTTTTGCCTTTGTAAAGACTAATCTATGAAGAACCTAAGCCACTCTTAAATTTGAACACATCTAACTAATCAATTTTACACTCTGTAGAGGTTGTACAAGTTTACCCACAAGTCATGTTACCATTTGCTAGGGTTTGCAAGGCCCATCACCTCTTCCAAGGAGGTGTAGCAGTGTTCACTATGAGACCTTTACAAGGTCTCCTATGTGTTTTGATACCTTGGTAGAATAATTGGAAAGGATCTCCAGTAACTCTCTAGCCCTACCTTGCAACTAAGCAATCCATGGGTATCAGCGCCAACACCTAGCCAAGCATAGGTGTGGCCACAGTATTAATCACCTTACCCCAACATTCCTTATACTAAGCGTTGTTGCTGGCATGATCTACTAGTTATCATGTTTAGTTTTAATCTATTTTCATCTTTAATCTCTATGTTACTGGATTGATTCTACACTGCTAGATGTGTATTCCTTGATCGGTTGCTACACTCCACAACATGCAAGATACAACATATGCATGCAACAGCTCAGGATATCAAAACACATATGGCACCATGTAATACATACTTAGTCTCATTGTTTACTCTGGATTGACTTCTTTTGGCGATCTTGGTCCATATTCATGTGCATGATCATCGGTTCCTAGTGGCCGATGTTCCTAAGATAGCCCACAAGATACATGTTGTAGATTATATCTGGGATGTTTCTATAGATGGTTTACTATTTCTCGGGCCCTAGATTTGACTAACACATGGGTAATGATGGTGGTTTTTTGGTCCAGTGCTATGCTTTTGACCATGAGTGTAGCTTGTGTCGCTCTAAAGTAAACAATAGCCTCAAGCATGCTTTAGACAGGTTTATTCCCTTCGTCAGACACTTTTAATGCATGATCACTTCTATTAATTATGAGCATTATTTACCTAGAAAGATGACAACTGACTTAAGGGAGGTGAACGGTGTAATCAACACATGCCAATCCATGCGATTTGGCCATAATTTAGCATTTGATTTATTGTTGTGCACTTGTAGAGCGGTTCATCGACATTGGTACACCCTTCCTAGCAACAAATCAAGCCAAGTGGCATGTCTATAGCCCCAACATCCGGAGTCATAACCAGGATGGACGACCGCAACAACTGTGTACCTCTCGGCTCTGAAAAGTCCCTTGTGGGTTTGGGTGTTTGTATGACAACTCAATTAAAGAACTTACCAAGATTTTAAGTGTAGAGCATGTACTTAGTGTAAAGCTTACAAGGTTCAACACATGGAGTCAAGTGTGATACTCCATATAAGCTGAGATGAATATGGATTGTGGATATCACAATTGAAGAAAGTTGAAGCATGTACATTACTAAGTGGAAATCGATGTACATGACAAAGGAAAGAAGGACTTCAAGGGACTAGAGCAAGGGAGCTGGTCAAGAGGACTGAAGTACCTGAAGCTAAAGTGAAGAAGAGGTTCTTGCACGAAGTCAAGGTTGATCAAGTTAAGAAGGGTTATGGTGCATTGTGGATCATGGCATATGGATGTGATTTGAATCCACTAAGCTAATTCATATGGTTTATTGTTCAAGTCTTAAGGCTCAAGATCCTAGCTCGAGTGGAGTCATGGTCACAAGATCGAGTAGAAGTATCAAAGTCAGAACCTAGAAGGGCCCAAAGAGTTATGCATCTTTGATTAGGAGTTTGGATCAATAAAGTGTTTTGAAAGGTTCTTAGTGACCATTGGAAGGTGTTAGAACTCAAGGTATGGCTAGAGTGATCAAGTTATGTGACTTGGAGTTTTGGAGTTCAAAATTGAGTTCAATCAAGGTTAAAAGGACAACATGATGAAAAAGTGTAAGTATGAAAGGTTGGAGCATTTGAATATGTTGCATACACATATTATAATGTTATTGGCACTTTGGTTTGCACTCTGGTTCAACATATTATACTTTTGGAGTACCTTTTTGGTCCTTGTTTGAGATGAAACTTGAAAGTTGTGGAGATGATCAGGTAGATGTGAGTTTCTATGACTTAGTCCATTGGATTATAATCTAATTATGTTCATCTAAGTCATAGGAAAGTGCTTAAGAAAGTCCAAGTTGAATAGAGGAAGAAGAGATCAAGAAGGTCAATTTGGTTGTTGTCTCTGGCGCACCAGACTGGTCCGGTGGTGCAACAGACCGTATTCATAGAGAAGGCAGAGTAGGCCTAGTCGACATAGTGCACTGGACCTTGGGTCCATGTGCACCAGACTACCTACAGAGAAGAATCCACTCTAGAGTTTTGGAGTTAAAAATCACTAACCTCAGTCCAGTGCACCGGAATGCCGGAGTCTAACGGCTACCCCGAGGGAGGAATGGTCGGCTAACGACTAGCTAACGTGGCCACCAGTTTGGTGGCACATTAGACTGGTCCGGTGCCACCTCGAGAAGGAAGAATCGAGTCAAGATCTTGGAGTCAATGCTACTGTTAGAGGTCCGGTGGTGCATTGGATCGGTCCGATGCACCCATGGATAGAGACCTGCCAGTTTGTTAGCAACAACTATTTTAGTCCTTGGCGCTATAAATAGACCCCATTTTGACCCCAACCAGAACACCAAGGTGGCAATCAAGTGTAGAACAAGTGCATACTCATTTCCCTCCCTATCTATTGTGTTTCTGTTGTGGATCAAATGTTTGGTGTGTGTATTATCTGAAAGAGAGAGGCATAGTGCTGCTGCAAGAAATATCTAGTGAGCAAGATCTTGAGCAAAGGTCTTTTGTTGAGTTCACATACCATTGAGCTACCAAGTTGTGCTAGCCTCGGTTCTACTGTACTATAACCTCATCATTATTGTGGAAGTCTCGGTTTATCACCTTGCTAATAAACTTGAGCAAACAAAGGAAGGAGTTGAAATAGACTTCAAGCTAGGTTGGGTATTCCCAACATGGAGTAGGCAAGCATTTGAGGCCTAACCAAACCACGGGAAAAAATAGTTGTGTCCTTGTCTCCTTGTTTGATTTCGGTTTGCACTCCTACTCTTATATTTGGTATAAGTTTTCTATGAAGTGCAAATTGTCTTTGGAACAAGAACATCTTTTTGTTGCGATCTACTATACTTGTCTTGATTCCGCTGTATATAACTCTCCAAGTAGAGCAAGAAAGTTCTATTGAGCTATGATTTTTAGTTCACCTATTCACCTCCTCTAGGCGACATCCAGGTCCTTAGTACCTCTAAAGGGTACTTTCAATTGGTATCAAAGCTACGCTCTCCTTTTGTGGGCTTAGCCGTCCGGAGAAGACGATGTTGTCTAAGGAGGTAACTCTAGGACTTCATCTTACAAATGGCTCTAATTATGCATCTTGGTTCACTTGTATTCTTAAGGCTTTTAAGAGTGTAGATCCTTATTTAGAGCAGATTTGTGATAAGAGTATTTTGCCTTCTAAAATTAGTAGAAACCCATCTAAGGGAACTAAGATGTTTGACTTTAAATCTTCCAGCTTGCAACATCTTAGTTGATGATCTTAGTAAAGATACTTATTATACCATCATGACTAGTAATGATGATATGTTTGTTAACATGCATGATCTTTGGACTAGAATTAAAATGAAGTATTCTAAGTCCAAATGCATTGTCTCTACTTCTCTTATTTGTACTACTAACCCTTTGAAGGAAGAAGAAGAAGAAGAAGAGCGATGGAGACCAAACGATAAATCCACCTCTCCAAAAGGATTGTTTTCTCCATTCTACTTTGCATGCTTTTGCTAATGATAATGCTAGGGAGAACGAGACCGATGATGTGTAAGAAGATGAGATTCGCTAGATTTGCACTCATCTCAACAAAGAAGATAAGACAATTTTGATGAAATTGTTGAGAAGAGCGGAAGAACAAAGCAAGACGCTTCTCAAGCTAGAAGTGATCCTCATCAAGACAAAGAAAACCTAGAGAAGATGACCAAAGAACATGAAGAGCTAAAGTGCTCTCGTGGTGATTTGGTCCAAAGGTATGAATCATTTTTAATTGAGCACATCAATAATGAGAATTACCTATCATGTATTGCTCAAGTTAAAGTTGATAATGCCATGATCAAGGATCAAGTAGAAATGCTAAAATTTGAAAAGGTAGCATTACATGAAAACATGATATGCTTTCTTATTTTCATGAAAAATGAATTGATGATCACATCATTTTTAATAATGCTCATGAGGTTGTGATTACTAATATAAATTCTTGTCAACCTCATAAATGAACATGTGTTCAATTTGAAAATATATTGCCATGTGTTAACCTATGTTGCTCCCAAGTAAGCCAATGTCCGATTGAGCAACAAATTTTAGTTTTAAAAGAAAATAAGCTCATGGAAGAAGTCAGAAGGCTTAGAAGGAACATGAAGAAGCTTGAGAAGGGAGAAACCATAACGTACACCAAGCTCCATCTAGAGAAGAAATTTCCTGGAGCAACGAATCAAACTAACAACATGAGCAAGGATTAAGGTAACTATTCAAGTGTTCATGTTTATTGTGCTATCAATGTCTCCTTGTACTCCAAGAGTAGAAAGAGGAGAATAGACAGGAGATGCTTCAGATGCAAAGATAAGGGTTGCATGATTACTTCATGTCCTCACATGGAGAACAAGATCCATGTATCACTAAAGATGATCATCATGCACAAGGCAGAAAACAAGAAGCAAATGCTGCACAAGACTGAGCATTGCATTTTCTACAATTGCCATGAACTAGGTCATCTTAAAAAGGTTTGTATTAAGGGTAAAATTCATAAGCCTAGCAAGTTCATTCATTCTTATTCGCTTGGAAAATCCAAATATTACACTTGTGCTAGAACGGTTATTAGTTCAGCCAAGTTTAGCACAAATTTTATTTGGGTATCCAAAGCCTTATTGGCTAATCTTGATGGACCCATCTCAAGATGGGTACCAAAATGTGCAAACTAGTCTTAACAGGAACATGGATATGAATCGAAGGCTTTGGGATGCTTGAGCTGTTAAATCAAATTCTAAACTCAAGCTATTAATCTTACAATTGTCTATTACTTATGATTGACACAAAGATGAATTGTCCTATCATGAACTTCATATTCATCTTTAGTTAAGTTGTGTTGTAGGATCAAAGAGCTCAATAATGGTGAATTAAGATCAAAACCTACAAAATGCTAAATTCTAAAGGACGATAACATATAATCTTAAGTGCTCATTTCATTCAATTGGTATAACTGTTGTGTCTTGAGTAGTCGCATAGGAAAGTTTGAAGCAGATGAGAATGCTCTTTAAATGTTTTGCCTTCTTTTGGAAAGATCCATCTTATTATAGATTGTGTATGCTTTAATTCGTCTGTTATTGCAATCCACATGTTATCTGTGCCATAGTGTTATTTCTATCATTTAGTTTGTCGATTGGTATATTGTTTTTGCCATGGCCTAGACATAAAGAGAATGATCCCAAGCTCTTAATGGAATAAAGTGCTTTGCATGAAATTCAAATTTTTAAAGCACTCATTAATGGAACTCTCTTTATGACTAGGATTCTTAGACTAATGTTTTCATCTAAGTGATCCATGCAAACTCACAACTTGAGAGAGATTCACTTAAAAGGACTACACACTTCAAAATGACAATAAGATCTATCCAAGTATTCTCTCCAAATATTCTTTGGATTAGATTCTTCTATTAGTCATTATGGCTAAACTAAGCTCAAATAAAATAAAATAGATAATCATGCTAATCTTTCAATTAGCACACTCTTCAATTGGTATAATATTGTGTCAATTGGTATTAAATTTTGTATGCATGATAAACCTGAGTTAAGTCCATATTTTTGAGATTTCCTTGTTTTAGTAATCTATGGTTGCTAAAACGGGAAACTGTTACTTGTGTTACTAATGCACTCTCTTGTATGAGCTATTTCATGAAAAAATACAAGTAGAGATGACGCTCGTTCGATAAGAACACAAGTTAAAGGTCCCACTATGACACCATCGCTTTGCCTCAATGTCACCATGCTTGTCATCATCACCATATGCCCTTTGTCTAAAGATAGTATCTATCCTCAAGAAAATCCTCGCCCAAAACTTTAATATCCAACTTCTCAACCATAACCTAACTAGTGTTAGGGAATGCAACCTTGAGTATTTATCGTAGCACCAACTCTCATAGCCTAATAAATCAACTAATTACAAGGTCTAAAAGCACCCAAATAAATTTTAGGTTTCTCACTACTATAGAAAACACTTTTTGCAATAGCATTTTCACAAATGATTTGTTAAAAAACAATTGTAGTTCTATGTCACCATTGGTTGATAATAGAACGAATGGTGAAAACAAGGTCATGCCCATTAACATTCATGTGGCGTATTATGGTCTACTACTAGCTCATTGTGTAAAAACACTGATGTGAACCTATCCACTAATCTCTCTAAGATGACTGTCAGATTCGCGGAACTTGGATTGATCTATAGCATACATGTGTTTTATGTCTTTGATCATGTTACTTTAAACATTTCTGTTTTTATTTGCTTATTTTTTGTGCTGAAGTTGTACAAGTCATCCCCGGACCTCACAACTCCCTATTGTCACACCCGGGTTTTGGGGCACCAAGACCCGGGCACGAACAATCACCAGGTGTGCTGGGACCAAGTCTCACACATATGATGAATCATGGCACATGATCGAATGTCACATCTTTACTATATAACAGGAGTTCTATACAAAATAAATAAATAATTACATTATAAGGAGACGACGGTCCAGCAACCCAAAGTTGACTGGGAGACGACGGCCTAGATCTCTCACGAACACATCGTAGCATCCTCCATGCGCCTCATCCTGCGATACCTGTTCTTGACCTGTGTGGGGGGTGTGAGACAGCAAGAGTGAGCTCACATACGTTCATAACTCAACAAGTTGTGGGGAATAATGTGCATGAACTCGCCAAAGGTGGGAGCTCATGTGAAGTGTAAGGCTTACCAAAGAGGATGGTTGAAGCTGAGCATTGCTTTCAAAGTTGATCAAAATTTTATTAGCAATTACTAAGTATAAGTAAATACCAACCCAATTAAGTAGTAGAACAAAAGTAACAACATCACCTGCGATGCAATGCATATGACAAATTGAATTTAGTTCCATAAATTAATCATGTGAGTGTCCGAGCTGCTCATGACCGTGAGCACGGCTAGTATACCAGTTTTACACTCTGCAGAGGTTGCGCATCTTTACCCACAAGTCATGTTACCCATCTGCCAAGAGACGGCCAATCCCATACACCTCTACCGAGGAGGCGAGGCAGGGTAACACTACGAGCCCTTTACAAAGTTCCACTAGCTTCAGAAAACTCGTTACAGTTTATAGGAATCTCCAATGCAGGAATCCCTCGCATGACCGCCATCGCAGCAAAATCATCCCAAGGGCCTCCCTACACTGACCACTCCCCTACTGCCCTTGCCCCTTTCGGGTAAGGTAGTCTTCCACTAGCTTTCCTAGTTAGTTGGCCAAGGGCGTCCCATTAAACCCTTGTGGTAGCACTGTTTTCCCGGGTGGTTCTCCATGTTCCAATTAACATAATGATATTATCATGAACAGTAAATAACAACTGATAACAAAAGTGTAATCATGAATAATGTATCTCCATACCCAAAACCACATATAGCACTAGCAAGTACTACCCAGAAAGTTCAGTGGTAAACAAGGTATAAATATAGACAAACTAGGGTATCCTATTGGGTCCCATCAAAATTAACCTATGCAGATCATTATGATTAATTAGAACATGACTGGGTAAAAAGAAGTGATCAAGGGCACAACTTGCCTGGGACTTGAGATTCCAGGTACCAACTTGCTCTTCAGATGACACGTGTCCTCACGCTAATCGTAGCAACACAAACAAACATGGTATAGACAAAATTAATATCACACCAAACATATAAACAAAATACATATTACTAATCTACGCATTAAAATAAGATTATAGGAACAAGAATCATTAATTTTGGAGTTATGGATTTCAAGTTATGAATTTCCAAAAGCTCTAGGTGAGGGGTACAAAAGAAACTAAGTATAAAATTTTAGTTTAGGTTTCATAATAAAATAAAGTTACCAGGCGAGAAACCATTTTAATATGAATTTAATGCAACTCGAATGGATTAAAAAGGAGCTAAGATGAATTTTCTATAAATTATTTAAGTTCTAGAATTATTTTGGCACTAGAAATCCATTTTCTAAATTATTTTATAATTTTATTCCATGTCTGGACTGCGCCACAAATTCCAGAGAAATCAGGGGCAACGACGCAAAAGTATCTAAGACTCAAAACTACCTGCCGATGGACTGCGGGTTGGTTTCAACTATTTACAGGGACTCATACGCAAAACCAACAGCCGAAAGGGTATCGGCCCATCGGAGCCGACCGATGAAGAAAAGATGGCCCAGATTAGATCCATCCCGCGGAAAACTGATGTGAGACTAGCACGGTCAGATCTCGATCCTACGGTCCAAATGGATCCAGCGCCTATACGAGTCTCAACCGATCGATCCAAGATCAACGGCTAACCCAGCCCCGGCCGAAACGTTACGGCCAACCAATCTCCACCGCATAGACTCTATCCAATGGCTAAAACGCGTCCCACCAAGGATCTAATCTCAGCCCTTCACGGAGATCTAACGTCCAGCGATCGTCATCTACATTGCTCATCACCCGACAGAACACCTAGCCGCGGCGTTCACTAGACACGGCCAAGCCATTGTCGGCTGCAACTAAAGCTCGAGTCCCGCCTAAAAACTTCATTCCAGCAACCGAACTACGAAGAGCTGAGGATTGCGAGACTGGTACAGGAGTTCTCACCACGGTTTGTAGCGCGGACAGCCCTGGCCACGGGAACCCGTGGATTCACCAACACCGGCAAGGGATTTCGCGATCTCCAGTGATCTTCCCCCTCCCCGACTTCTAACTCCATGCGGCGAGGTTCTGCGTGACGAGGTGAGTCACCCTGAACACCTATTTCGGTACCGACCGACAGCGAGGATGATATCTAGCATCAGTGGCGATCTCTTCCCTTTCTTTTCCTTCTCTCCATCGATTCTCTACGCAACGAACCACTCGGAGATTGCTCTGCTCGCACATGATGACGTCCAGGAAACACCCCCCAGGCACCGGATTTTATACCCGAGTTGGTTAGAATCTCAACTGAAAACCCAGAATTCTTGGAATTCTGTTTCACGGTTCGTCTTTGCGTCTGCGGCTTTGCGTCTGAACAAGCTAGAAGAAGCCCCAGACCAGACTGGCCCGCACGACAGCCACACCGGGTAAAAGAAAAGATACAGGAGTGAATGGGCCGGTATGGAGTATTTGGGCTAGCGAGGGTGTGATCGATTGGGCTGGTTTGGGGAAGTCGGCCCAGATACATGTTATTCTTTCTTTTCTGTTATTTTTATAATTTCTATTCTCCAAATTTGCTTCAAATTCAAATTTGATTCAGGGTTCAAAAATAAAATTTGGATGCACCACAAATAAAGGTCTAGTATGCAATATATGTATATATATGTGTATATATTATAATTTGTTATCATTCTATTTATTTATGCAACTAATTTTAGATGCACATCAATACATTCAAGCTAAATTCAAATTCTTGTTTTGAACTTCAGGTTTCAAATATCAAGCAAAAGTCTACATGAATTATACTTCTATTGTCTGAAATAATATTATTTATTATTGTTATCTTATAATGTGGATTCTTTTCTTTTTCTTCTCTTTTCTCTTTTATTTCTAAATTCTAAATTTTCAAACTTAAACTTGTCTCGTGAATTTAAACACAAATGCACAAATACCAGAACCTCAGCATGAGATTCATATTTCTATATTTATTTATTTACTATTTGTCTACTTTAATTCCCTTAATTGAGTGTGCACAAAGAAAAGGAAATCAAATAATTCCCAAAACAGTTTTATATAAATACATGTGTTTATTTATTTTATTAATTTTTTTTAACTTATACAAATTTTAGGGCTTTACACCTATGCACATGATGCACATGTTTAGGGGGAGGATGTACTACAACTTGACCCTTTGAGACTAATGTGTTTGCTTGAGTACTTTTGATATAGTCTCAAAGATTGCATTGAAAGGGATAAGGTGAATTTGGACAACAAAGGGGCTTCCACTGCATTCTGGTTTCAATGTATCTTGCCCCAAGTTCTTATATATGTTTTCTCATTGCCTTTTGATCTTATCTGACATTTTTGTGAGGCCATGGGGTTATATGGCCAAATAATTCTCCTGTTTTGGTGCTTAATGCCAAAGGGCCAGGGAGAAATTAAGGCCAAAGCAACTGGATCAGCCAACCACTTGTGAATTTCAAAATTTTAGAGGTAGAACTCTTGGTATTTGATTAAAACCCTCTTATTGCAAAAATTATTCTCTTATAGTGGAGAAATTTGATTATGGGAAAAGGGGGAGTTTTTGGCACTTGATCAAAATTACTCTTGGAAGATGTTTTGATTAAGCCAAAATAAGTGTTTTTGACCTAGAGATAGGAAAACGAATTTGTTTTGCGAAAATAAACCAAGTGGTGGCAAAAGTGATCCAAATATGACAAATCCTATGTGAGATTAATTGGTCTTCAATTTGCACTCTTTAGATCATCTTTGAAAATGTTGTTGCATTTTTAGTTGCTTTTGATGTGTTGGCATATATCACCAAAAAGGGGGAGATTGAAAGGGAAATGTGCCCTTGGGCCATTTCTATAAATGTTTTGGTGATTAGATGCTCAACACATTGTTTTGTGCTAAGTGTCAAAGAGATGCAAATGAAGAATCAAGGTATGACTCTAGCCTTAATGAATTGTTTTTGGTACTAACATATTCCTCTAAGTGCTAGGAACCTTGTCAAATCAAAAGAAAACGGATTGGAGAAGTTTGGCTATGTCCAGCCAAACTTGCACCAGCCTGCGGTGCACCGGACTGCCCCGTGTGCACCGGACACAGGCTGGCGCGCCCGGTGAACTGGCTGCTCTCGGGAAAAACTCAGCGCACCGCGGCTATAATTCACCGGACTGTCCGGTGAGTCAGCCACGCCCACGCCAACGGTCGACCGCACGATCAGTGGGCGACACGTGGACTTCACCAACGGTCGGAAGGTCACACTGGACTGTCCGATGTGCCACGAGGGCCATGGCTGCAACGGTCGGCTTCACTAGAAAAGGAAGGAAATCGCGCACTGTTCACAGTCCGATGGTGCACCGGACTGTTCAGTGCGCCCATGGACAGAAGGCAACTATGACCTTCTAAATGGAGCTCCAACTGCTTCTAGCTGCCTTGGGGCTATAAAAGGAACCCCTAGGCGCATGGAATAGTACACTAAGCACCCTTTGAACATCCTAAAAGGCCGAGACTTCGCATTCACGCATCTGGTTCACTGTGATAGAGATTCGAGCACTTTTCTGAGTTATAACTCCGCTATGCTGCTTTCGTGTGCTCGTTCTTATCTTATGTGCGTGTTGGTGCTGCAACTCTCGCTCTTGTGTGTTTTGCTATTCCCTCCTTACCCCTGTGCTCATTCAAGATCTTCAGTGTAAGGTGTGAGAGACTCCAATGTGTGGAGATTCCTCACAAAGGGATATTATTGAGATAAAGAGAACCGTGGTATTCAAGTTGATCTTTGGATCACTTGAAAGGGATTGAGTGCAACCCTCGTCTGTTGGGACGCTACAACGTGGAGTAGGAAAGTATTCTACTTGACCGAGCCACGGGATAAAAATCGTTGTGTTACTTGTCTTTATTCTTGTGCGATTCTCTCTATCTCCATTCACTTCACTTGCATAATTGCTCTAAGTTTCATACTCATATTATGGAGAACAATTAAGTGAAGACGTTTACTCCGCTTGTACTTCTCTCTTGAACATGGACTTAGATTTCACTGATATAATATTAGTCCAAGTTTGTGTTGTTAAGCTATTTTTACAGGATCACCTATTCACCTCCTCTATATGCTCTCACTCTCTTCATCTAACTAGTAGGTGGGGCCATTGTGACGTTAGCCCCTACGGCTCTAGTGGCTACACGCTCAATGGTGGATGTCGTCATCAAGGAAGAGGGAGCAAGATTGGATGGGTTTCGTTGGACGGGCTTGGTGGGCCTCCTTTGGGCTGAAAGGGAATTAGGCTTTCACCTAGTCCCTAATTAATTTCGGTGGTTGAATTGCCCAACACAAATATTTGGACTAACTAGTTTGCTCTAGTGTATTAGTTATACAGGTGCCAAAGGTTCACACTTAGCCAATAAAAAGATCAAGTATTGGGTTCGACAAAAGAGCAAAGGGACAACCGAAGGCACCTCTGGTCTAGCGCACCGAACATGTCCGGTGCACCAGAGGACTCCGACTTCAAACTCGTCACCTTCGGGAAATTCCAGAGGCGTCTTCGCTATAATTCACCGGACATGTCCGGTGTACACCGAACATGTCCGGTGCTCCAAGGAAGAGCGGCCTCCGGAACTCGCTAGCCTCGGGAATTCATTGAAGCTGCTCCGCTATAATTCACCGGACTGTCCGGTGTAACAGCGGGGCAACGGCTATTTCGGCGCCAACGGCTACCTGCGACGCATTAAATGCGCGCGCTGCGCGCGCAGAGGTCAGGCACGCCCATGCTGGCGCACCGGACAATCTACAGTGCATGTCCGGTGCGCCAACGGACATCCAGGCGGGCCCAGAAGACAAAGCTCCAACGGTCGACCCCAATGGCTTTTGGTGACGTGGCTGTCGCACCGGACATGTCCGGTGTGCACCGGACTGTCCGGTGCGCCATCGAACAGACAGCCTCACCAAACGGCTAGTTTGGTGGTTGGGGCTATAAATACCCCCAACCACCCCACATTCAAGTCATCCAAGTTTTCCAGCTTCCAACCACTATACAAGAGCTAGCATTCATTGCAAAGCACACCAAAAGAGATCAAATCCTCTCCCAACTCCACACAAAGACTTAGTGACTAGAGAGAGTGATTTGTAGTGTTCATTTGAGCTCTTGCGCTTGGATCGCTTCTTTTCTTTGGCATTTCTTCTTGTGATCAAACACTCACTTGTAATTGAGGCAAGAGACACCAATCGTGTGGTGGTCCTTGCGGGAAGTTTGATTCCCAAGTGGTTTGAGAAAGAGAAACTCACTCGGTCCGAGGGACCGTTTGAGAGAGGGTAAGGGTTGAAAGAGACCCGGCCTTTGTGGCCTCCTCAACGGGGAGTAGGTTTGAGAGAACCGAACCTCGGTAAAACAAATCTGCGTGTCTCACTTCATTATTCGCTCGCGATTTGTTTTGCGCCCTCTCTCACGGACTCTATTATATTTCTAACCCTAACCCGGCTTGTAGTTGTGATTATTTTTTGAGAATTTCAGTTTCGCCCTATTCACCCCCCCTCTAGGCGACTTTCAATTGGTATCAGAACCCGGTGCTTCATTAGAGCCTAACCGCTCGAAGTAATGTCGGGAGATCACACCAAGAGGGAGATGGAGACCGGCGACAAGCCCACTACAAGCCAAGGGAGCACTTCATCGGAAGAGTCCCGCACCAAGAGGAAGGAGAAGAAGAAGGACTCCTCCAAACGGAAGGAGAAAAGATCTTCCTCTTCTCACCACAAAGAGAAGAAGGAAAAATCTTCTTCTCACAAGTCGCATCGGAAAGACGACAAGCACAAGAGGATGAGGAAAGTGGTCTACTACGAGACCGACACTTCATCAACATCGACCTCCGACTCCGATGCGCCGTCCGTAACTTCTAAGCGCCAAGAGCGCAAGAAGTTTAGTAAGATCCCCTTACACTATCCTCGTACATCTAGACATACTCCATTACTTTCCGTTCCATTAGGCAAACCGCCAACTTTTGATGGTGAAGATTATGCTAGGTGGAGTGATTTAATGAAATTTCATCTAACCTCACTCCACAAAAGTATATGGAATGTTGTTGAGTTTGGAGCACAGGTACCATCCATAGGGGATGAGGATTATGATACGGACGAAGTGGCCCAAATCGAGCACTTCAACTCCCAAGCTACAACCATACTCCTCGCCTCTCTAAGCAAGGAGGAATACAACAAGGTACAAGGGTTGAAAAATGCAAAGGAAATTTGGGACCTTCTCAAGACCGCGCACGAGGGTGATGAACTCACCAAGATCACCAAGCGGGAAACGATCGAGGGGGAGCTCGGTCGTTTTCGTCTTCGCCAAGGGGAGGAGCCACAAGATATGTACAACCGGCTCAAAACCTTGGTGAACCAAGTGCGCAACCTCGGGAGCAAGAAATGGGATGACCACGAAGTGGTTAAGGTTATTTTGAGATCACTTATTTTCCTTAACCCTACTCAAGTTCAATTAATTCGTGGTAATCCAAGATATACACTAATGACTCCCGAGGAAGTAATCAGGAATTTTGTGAGCTTTGAATGTATGATCAAGGGCTCAAAGAAGATCAACGAGCTTGATGAACCCTCCACGTCTGAAGCACAACCGGTGGCATTCAAGGCGACGGAGGAGAAGAAGGAGGAGTCTACACCGAGTAGACAACCAATTGACGCCTCCAAGCTCGACAATGAGGAGATGGCTTTAATCATCAAAAGCTTTTGCCAAATCCTCAAGCAACGGAAGGGGAAGGATTACAAATCCCGTTCCAAGAAGGTTTGCTACAAGTGTGGTAAGCCCGGTCACTTTATTGCTAAATGTCCTTTATCAAGTGACAGTGACAGGGATAACGACAAGAAGGGCAAGAAGAGAGAAAAGAAGAGGTACTACAAGAAGAAGGGCGGCGATGCCCATGTTTGCCGGGAGTGGGACTCGGACGAGAGCTCCACCGACTCCTCCTCCGACGAGGACGCCGCCAACATCGCCGTCACCAAGGGACTCCTCTTCCCAAACGTCGGCCACAAGTGCCTCATGGCAAAGGACGGCAAAAGGAAGAAGGTTAAATCTAAATCCTCCACTAAATATGAATCTTCTAGTGATGATAATGCTAGTGGTGAGGAAGACAATCTGCGTATCCTTTTTGCCAACCTTAACATGGAACAAAAATAAAAATTAAATGAGCTAATTAGTGCCATCCATGAAAAGGATGATCTCTTGGACTCCCAAGAGGACTTCCTAATCAAGGGAAACAAGAAACATGTTAAGGTTAAAAATGCTTATGCTCTTCAAGTTGAAAAATGTGAAAAATTGTCTAGTGAGCTAAGCACTTGCCATGAGACCATTGACAACCTTAGAAATGAAAATGCTAAATTAATTGCTAAGGTTGATTCCCATGTTTGTATTGATTTAATTTCCAATCCTAGAAATGATAATGTTGATTTGCTTGCTAGGATTGATGAATTGAATATTTCTCTTGCTAGCCTTAGAGATGAGAATGAGAAATTATTTGCTAAGGCTAAAGATTTTGATGTTTGCAATACTACTATTTCCGACCTTAGAACTAAGAATAATATATTGCATGCTAAGGTTGTAGAACTAAAATCTTGCAAACCCTCTACATCTACCGTTGAGCACACTTCTATTTGTACTAGATGTAGAGATGTTGATATCAATGCTATTCATGATCACAAGGCTTTAATTAAACAACAAAATGATCATATAGCATTATTAGATGCTAAAATTGCCGAGCATAACTTAGAAAATGAAAAGTTTAAATTTGCTAGAAGTATGCTCTATAATGGGAGACGCCCTGGCATCAAGGATGGCATTGGCTTACAAAGGGGAGACAATGTCAAACTTAATGCCCCTCCTAAGAACTTGTCTAACTTTGTTAAGGGCAAGGCTCCCATGCCTCAGGATAACGAGGGTTACATTTTGTACCCTGCCGGTTATCCCGAGAGCAAAATTAGGAGAACTCATTCTAGGAAGTCTCACTCTGGCCCTAACCATGCTTTTATGTATAAGGGTGAGACATCTAGCTCTAGGCAACCAACCCGTGCTAAGTTGCCTAGAAAGAAAACTCCTATTGCATCAAATGATCATAGCATTTCATTTAAGACTTTTGATGCATCTTATGTTTTGACTAACAAATCCGGCAAAGTAGTTGCCAAGTTTGTTGGGGGCAAACACAAGGGCTCCAAGACTTGTGTTTGGGTACCCAAACTTCTTGTTTCTAATGCCAAAGGACCCAAAACCGTTTGGGTACCTAAAGTCAAGAACTAAAATTGTTTTGTAGGTTTATGCATCTGGGGGCTCAAGTTGGATACTCGACAGTGGGTGCACAAACCACATGACAGGGGAGAAGAAGATGTTCTCCTCATATGAGAAAAACCAAGATCCCCAACGAGCTATCTCATTCGGGGATGGAAATCAAGGTTTGGTCAAAGGATTGGGTAAAATTGCTATATCACCTGACCATACTATTTCCAATGTTTTTCTTGTAGATTCTTTAGATTACAATTTGCTTTCCGTATCCCAATTATGTCAAATGGGCTACAACTGTCTATTTACTGATGTAGGTGTTACTGTCTTTAGAAGAAGTGATGATTCAATAGCATTTAAGGGAGTGTTAGAGGGTCAGCTATACTTGGTAGATTTTGATAGAGCTGAACTCGACACTTGCTTGGTTGCTAAGACTAACTTGGGTTGGCTCTGGCACCGCCGACTAGCCCATGTTGGAATGAAGAATCTTCATAAGCTTCTAAAGGGAGAGCACATTTTAGGACTAACAAATGTTCATTTTGAGAAAGACAGGATTTGTAGCGCATGCCAAGCCGGGAAGCAAGTTGGCACTCATCATCCACATAAGAACATCATGACAAGTGACAGGCCACTGGAGCTCCTACACATGGATTTATTCGGCCCGATCGCTTACATAAGCATCGGCGGGAGTAAGTACTTTCTAGTTATTGTGGATGATTATTCTCGCTTCACTTGGGTATTCTTTTTGCAGGAAAAATCTCATACCAAAGAGACCTTAAAGGGATTCTTGAGATGGGCTCAAAATGAGTTCGACTTAAGGATCAAGAAAATTCGAAGCGACAATGGGACGGAGTTCAAGAACTCACAAATAGAAGACTTTCTTGAGGAAGAGGGCATCAAGCATGAGTTTTCTTCTCCCTACACTCCACAACAAAATGGTGTAGTGGAGAGGAAGAATCGAACTCTATTGGACATGGCAAGAACCATGCTTGATGAGTACAAGACACCAGATCGGTTTTGGGCCGAGGCGGTGAACACCGCCTGCTACGCCATCAACCGGTTATATCTTCACCGAATCCTCAAGAAGACATCCTATGAACTCCTCACTGGTAAAAAGCCCAATATTTCATATTTTAGAGTTTTTGGTAGCAAATGCTTTATTCTTGTTAAGAGAGGTAGAAAATCTAAATTTGCTCCTAAAACTGTAGAAGGCTTTTTACTAGGATATGACTCAAACACAAGGGCATATAGAGTCTTTAACAAGTCCTCAGGACTTGTTGAAGTTTCTTGTGACGTTGTGTTTGACGAGACTAACGGCTCTCAAGTAGAGCAAGTTGATCTTGATGAGATAGGTGAAGAACAGGCTCCATGCATCGCGCTAAGGAACATGTCCATTGGGGATGTATGTCCTAAGGAATCTGAAGAGCCTCCACATGCACAAGATCAACCATCCTCCTCTATGCAAGCATCTCCACCAACCCAAGATGAGGACGAGGCTCAAGTTGATGAAGATGAAGAACACAATGATGAGCCACCTCAAGACGACGACAATGATCAAGGGGGAGATGCAAATGATGAAGACAAGGAGGATGAAGAACCAAGGCCGCCACACCCAAGAGTACACCAAGCAATACAACGAGATCACCCCGTCGACACCATCCTCGGTGACATTCATAAGGGGGTAACCACTCGATCTCGTGTTGCACATTTTTGTGAGCATTACTCGTTTGTTTCCTCTATTGAGCCACACAGGGTAGAGGAAGCACTTCAAGATTCGGATTGGGTGATGGCGATGCAAGAGGAGCTCAACAATTTCACTAGGAATGAGGTATGGCATTTAGTTCCACGTCCTAATCAAAATGTTGTAGGAACCAAGTGGGTCTTCCGCAACAAGCAAGACGAGCATGGTGTGGTGACAAGGAACAAAGCTCGACTCGTGGCCAAAGGGTATTCACAAGTCAAAGGTTTGGATTTTGGTGAAACCTATGCACCCGTAGCTAGGCTTGAGTCAATTCGTATATTATTGGCCTATGCTACTTACCATGGCTTCAAGCTCTATCAAATGGACGTGAAGAGTGCCTTCCTCAATGGACCAATCAAGGAAGAGGTCTATGTTGAGCAACCTCCCGGCTTTGAAGATAGTGAGTACCCTAATCATGTCTATAGGCTCTCTAAGGCGCTTTATGGGCTCAAGCAAGCCCCAAGGGCATGGTATGAATGCCTTAGAGATTTCCTTATTGCAAATGGCTTCAAAGTCGGCAAGGCCGATCCTACTTTATTCACTAAAACTCTTGACAATGATTTGTTTGTATGCCAAATTTATGTTTATGATATCATATTTGGGTCTACTAACAAATCTACTTGTGAAGAATTTAGTAGGATCATGACACAAAAATTCGAGATGTCTATGATGGGGGAGTTGAAGTATTTTCTAGGATTCCAAGTCAAGCAACTCCAAGAGGGCACCTTCATTAGCCAAACGAAGTATACTCAAGACATTCTAAGCAAGTTTGGAATGAAGGATGCCAAACCCATCAAGACTCCCATGGGAACAAATGGGCATCTCGACCTCGACACGGGAGGTAAGTCCGTGGATCAAAAGGTATACCGATCGATGATTGGTTCATTGCTTTATTTATGTGCATCTCGATCGGACATTATGCTTTCCGTTTGCATGTGTGCAAGATTCCAAGCCGACCCTAAGGAATCACACCTTACGGCCGTAAAACGAATCTTGAGATATTTGGCTTACACACCTAAGTTTGGGCTTTGGTACCCTCGGGGATCCACATTTGATTTGATTGGTTATTCGGATGCCGATTGGGCGGGGTGTAAGATTAATAGGAAGAGCACATCGGGGACTTGCCAGTTCTTGGGAAGATCCTTGGTGTCTTGGGCTTCAAAGAAGCAAAATTCGGTCGCTCTTTCTACCGCCAAAGCCGAGTATATTGCCGCAGGCCATTGTTGCGCGCAATTGCTTTGGATGAGGCAAACCCTGCGGGACTACGGTTACAAACTAACCAAAGTTCCTCTTCTATGTGATAATGAGAGTGCAATCCGCATGGCGGATAATCCCGTTGAGCATAGCCACACTAAACACATAGCCATTCGGTATCATTTTCTTCGGGATCACCAACAAAAGGGGGATATCGAGATTTCATACATTAACACTAAAGATCAATTAGCCGATATCTTTACCAAGCCACTTGATGAACAATCTTTTACCAAACTTAGGCATGAGCTCAATATTCTTGATTCTAGGAACTTCTTTTGCTAAACTTGCACACATAGCTCATAAGTATACCTTTGATCATGTCTTTTTTATATATGCTATGACTAATGTGTTTTCAAGTGTATTTCAAACCAAGTCATAGGTATATTGAAAGGAAATTGGAGTCTTCGGCGAAGACAAAGGCTTCCACTCCACTCTACCACTCATCCTTCGCCGTCGCTCCACATCACTCTCCGTCTTTGGTATAATCTTCACTCATTTATTTATGACCAAAGGGGGAGAAAGTACTTCTAAGGGCTTATATCTCACTCAAAGTATCTGTTTTTGGCGATTCATGCCAAAGGGGGAGAAAGTATGAGCCCAAAGCAAAAGGACCGCACCACCACCCTAATTTTCAAAATTAATGATTTTCAATTGGAAAATTTCAAATTGGTATCTCTTTGTGTTCTAAAGGGGGAGCAAGTAGTATTTTCAAAACTTGATATCTTAAAACCCTCTTGAACACTAAGAGGAGAATTTATTTGAGGGGGAGTTTTTTTTAGTCAAAGGAAAAGCATTTGGATCAAAGGGAGAAAATTTCAAAACTTGAAAATGCTTTGCAAAAATCTTATTCATTTACCTTTGACTATCTTGCCAAAGGATTTTGAAAAGAATTTACAAAAGAATTTGCAAAACAAAACATGTGGTGCAAATGTGGTCCAATATGTTAAAAACAAAGAAACAATCCATGCACATCATGTAAGTATTTATATTGGCTCAATTCCAAGCAACCTTTGCACTTACATTATGCAAACTAGTTCAATTATGCACTTTTATATTTGCTTTGGTTTGTGTTGGCATCAATCACCAAAAAGGGGGAGATTGAAAGGGAATTAGGCTTTCACCTAGTCCCTAATTAATTTCGGTGGTTCAATTGCCCAACACAAATATTTGGACTAACTAGTTTGCTCTAGTGTATTAGTTATACAGGTGCCAAAGGTTCACACTTAGCCAATAAAAAGATCAAGTATTGGGTTCGACAAAAGAGCAAAGGGACAACCGAAGGCACCTCTGGTCTGGCGCACCGGACTGTCCGGTGTGCCACCGGACATGTCCGGTGCACCAGAGGACTCCGACTTCAAACTCGTCACCTTCGGGAAATTCCAGAGGCGTCTCCGCTATAATTCACCGGACTGTCCGGTGTACACCGGACATGTCCGGTGCTCCAAGGAAGAGCGGCCTCCGGAACTCGCCAGCCTCGGGAATTCATTGAAGCTGCTCCGCTATAATTCACCGGACTGTCCGGTGTACACCGGACTATCCGGTGTAACAGCGGGGCAACGGCTATTTCGGCGCCAACGGCTACCTGCGACGCATTAAATGCGCGCGCTGCGCGCGCAGAGGTCAGGCACGCCCATGCTGGCGCACCGGACAATCTACAGTGCATGTCCGGTGCGCCACCGGACATCCAGGCGGGCCCAGAAGACAAAGCTCCAACGGTCGACCCCAACGGCTTTTGGTGACGTGGCTGTCGTACCGGACATGTCCGGTGTGCACCGGACTGTCCGGTGCGCCATCGAACAGACAGCCTCACCAAACGGCTAGTTTGGTGGTTGGGGCTATAAATACCCCCAACCACCCCACATTCAAGTCATCCAAGTTTTCCAGCTTCCAACCACTATATAAGAGCTAGCATTCATTGCAAAGCACACCAAAAGAGATCAAATCCTCTCCCAACTCCACACAAAGACTTAGTGACTAGAGAGAGTGATTTGTAGTGTTCATTTGAGCTCTTGCGCTTGGATCGCTTCTTTTCTTTGGCATTTCTTCTTGTGATCAAACACTCACTTGTAATTGAGCCAAGAGACACCAATCGTGTGGTGGTCCTTGCGGGAAGTTTGATTCCTAAGTGGTTTGAGAAAGAGAAACTCACTCGGTCCGAGGGACCGTTTGAGAGAGGGTAAGGGTTGAAAGAGACCCGGCCTTTGTGGCCTCCTCAACGGGGAGTAGGTTTGAGAGAACCGAACCTCGGTAAAACAAATCTGCGTGTCTCACTTCATTATTCGCTCGCGATTTGTTTTGCGCCCTCTCTCGCGGACTCTATTATATTTCTAACGCTAACCCGGCTTGTAGTTGTGATTATTTTTTGAGAATTTCTGTTTCGCCCTATTCACCCCCCCCTCTAGGCGACTTTCATGGGCTCATCTGGCTTTTTTATCCTCAAAACCTTTATCATTGCCAGATTAAAACCTGTAGCATTTAACTGTGATGAGCATTCTATAGTCGTAGTCTCGTTTTGACTTGCTAATAGTCCGAGTCAATGAACAATGATCTCTCCCTCCTTGCGTCTCAAATTTGGGTTTTGTTGTGCTGTTGTTTTGTATGTATACTCCTATGATATGTACTAAATTTGAGTAAGGGATAAAAAAAAAGATGTTTTCGGGAGTTTCGTAGCCACCGCATGCTAGGCCCATACATATTAATTACTCTGGTACACATTATTTGTGCAATAACCAGGAGGTTGTCCGGAGTATTTTTAATTGGTTATATGGACAACATGGTAGCTACACTACACTACACCTTATCACAGCATGAAAGCTATCACCTAATGACTGATCGGATCATATCACACATGCATGATGCACAAAGGATCCAGCCAAACACATGCATGCATCCATCCACAATGGGCCAGCACACAGGTGGATGAGTGGGGCCGTGGGAGTTTGCTAGTAAAGGTGAAGCAAGACTAGATGGGGAGGTTGGAGGAATTTAAACTCCCATTGCCCTAGTCTTTTCAGCTAGCCTTTCATCAATTTGGTAGTAATCTTTTTCGATGATGGGGCCGGGAGCAGGAGAGATGCGATGGAAAGAGCTTGTGGCTAGCGCTGCTGCTGCTGCTGTTCCTGTGCTGCCGCGCGCTGCTGCTGCTAGCTACGGAGTACTCCTAGCAGCTAGCTATAGGTAGGAGGAACGCAGCAAGCAAAGAATATATAATCTCATTCCCATGCGTTCCGTCCAGCCCATAGGCAAAGCCATCTACTAGCTCCTCCTCCCGTCCAATCAGAAGGAAGCACGTGGGCAGGACACGACCAGGCTTTCCCGTTCCATCCTATCTGAACACGAAATCCAAGCTATAGGTAATACAGTAGTAGCTAGCAACCGCTTTTGTGTCACATGCATGGATGGCCGCCTTTCCAATAGATCTGCATGGTAGAGTATGGGTGTGGCATGGCATGGCATGGCATGGCATGGATCAGGGATCACCCCCACCGGCGGCATTGCTTGCTATATGCTAATAGGCAGTATACATGCTTTTGATGTTGACAGGGACGGTGGTGCCAATGACATAAAGTGATTGCCATGTTTATTCCCAAACGACACTTTTAGCCTTTTACCAAAAGAGCTTTAAGAGATAGATTCGCTAGATAATATGCCGGTCCTGTCCTCGGAGTTGTCGGTAGGCGTCAAGTCAACAGAAGAAATACTCTAAGGATGTTATGTTTCAGATGGCTCTCCCCTTCACGTTTTTTAACCAAATAGGCTCAGCTCCACGTAAGTCCTTCTTTAAAAAAAGTAGAGTCAAGAGAGAGCATCCAAACTTTTAGTTTTTTTTAGCTAATCTATGATAGAGTTTGTGGAGCAAAGGTTAGGCAGGTTTGACCGGCTTAGTCGTCGTGTGCTTGGCTTATAACCACAGTTGCGGCAAGATTTTTCTCCTTTTACGTAAATCCCACTCGTGAATGACTTGTAAAAGTGTGGCAAGATTTCCTTTGGCATTGCCAAGATGTGGCGGACAATTTGTACGCCTAACCTTTTAGGCAAATGTGGAAAAGAATATATGGCAATCTGTGGCACCTTAGGCATACAACCAAACACGCCAAGTCTCTAGCTGTGGTTTCAGACAAAGGAGATAAAAGCGATTGAAGAGCTTCGATCTTTGTTCGTTGAATCCTCATCAGACTACTTTGACTATCCATAGTTGAATTAAAAGTACATGGTGCTGAAGGTGATAGAAGCAGAGATTCGGCTGCGACGGTGAAAACCTTCCTCTACAAGTGATGCCTAAAAGGAGCCTTGACTAAGAAAAGACGTGCATGTAGGCCTGTATGATTAAATGTCAGAAATTCACATCTCCAAGTATGGAGCTCTACTACATAATAGCGAGAGGGGTAAAAATTGTAATTTCATGAGAGGTTGTATAGGAGCTTGATCATGTAAGTAGTTTACAATATAACTGCCAAAATGGATCGGACCTTAATTTGATAGAATTTGTGCTTGCGGTTGTCCTCAGGCGGCCGTCCGAGAGCTATCGAAGGCATAATTTATAATTCCAAAATTTATGTTTGTGATGGTTAATGTCTTCTAGTTTTTCTTTGTGCTCATGGTTCACATTTACTTATATTCGCTAGAACTAAACAACTCCCATATATGAGTGTGTGTGGGTGTTTGTTAAATATGTGGGCACTGCACAGATAGATTCCGAGCGGCCATAGATGGAGACCACAGGAAATAGGTCCATAGGACATCCGGTGTGTGTGTGCAGGGGTGGTCAAAAGGCATCGACATTAGGAATAGTAACAGTGTCACAGTAAAATAACGTTGCCCAAGATGGGGATGGCAAGGGATCGGAGGCCAGCGCTGAAAGAAGACACAGAGCGAGAGGCGCGGACAGACGGACGGACGACTCTCTCTCTCTCTCTCTCGGGAGGAGAGGTGACAAAGAGGGACCGGAGAGAGACAGGCAATCGCATTGAAGCTGCTGGCAGTCGCCCACAGAGTATTTTACTGCTTTCCTCGACTATGACTTCTCTTTGTCAGACGAATTGCTGCAGCCTGGACGTGGTGCCTGCTGCTCAAGGAGATGGAGAGAGAAAGGACGGAGAAGAAGAAGAGAGAGAGAAAGAAACGCAGTGTAGCATGTCCAGTCTAGAGAGAGGAATACAGTAATATGGGGGGAGAGAGAGAGATAGGGGCTCTGCAGTCTGCTCGTGCATGTGTGTCCTGATGAGCGCGCGCGGAGAGCCGGCGACCGACCGACCGACCGACTCGCTGGCTAGAGAGCCAGCAGCAGGGGAGTAGTAAGGCCCCGTTTGGTTACCCCAAACTAAAGTTTAGCCCCTGTCCAATCGAATGTTTGAACCTCCGTTTCGGGTATTAAATGTAGTCGGATTATAAAACAAATTTGTCAGCCGAAGATTAAAAGACGAGACGAATCTAGTCCAGTTGGTTGGGTCTATATTTCATACTCCTATTTGAAAGTCAAACGCTTGATGTGACCCGGGCTAAACTTTAGCAGGGGCAACCAAACACCCCCAGCAACATCCCTGATATAAATACTACGTACAGTATGTACAGTATAGTCAGAGCGTGGGAGGGGAGAGAGAGAGAGAGCGCGTGTGTGCCAGTGTGAGGCCGTGCGAAATGATTTTGTAATCCATTGCTTTATGATTGAGCTCCTCCTTTCCCTGCCACTGCTCCCCCTCTCTCTCTCTCCTCCTTTTCCTTCTCCTTTGTTTTTTTGACGCTGACACAAAAGAAGTCATGATGGCCTTATGATAGATGTGCATGTAGCAGTATGACCGATTGCATCTTCTTCCTTCCACCACCCACCGCCCCTTCTCTCTCTCCTTCTCTCTCTGTCCTCATTGTGCTGCCTGCTGCCCTGCCCCCGCCCCGCCCCTGCCTGCCTGTGGGTCTTTGGAAAGGACCGGTCCCCGACGTGTGGCCCAGCTGCCAGTCCGCTGTGCGTGCAACCCACTGCTGCCTGCTCTCTCTCCTCTCTTCGTCCATCCATATCAGCGCTGAGCTAGCTGTTGGCCTCTTGCACTGCATTTCATTGCATGCATGCATGGCTCTTCTTCCTCTTTGTTAACAGCTGGCCCCTTTCAGCAGTACTGATTCTATAATGTATGCTGCTACGATGAACCAACGAGCTGACCCACCTTAACAGTAGCGCTTTACATACTGTATGAGTACATGCTGGCATCTTTTTACGGGCTAGGCTAGATGTGTTGCAAATAATGCACAAGAACACGCGATGGGCTGAAAATCCCTTTTTAAGAAACTCATATTTTATGATAAACAGATACTCCAGATTCACGCCCTAGCTAGGATGGGGGCCAGGACATATCAACAGGTACTCTTTTGTTCGGATAAATTTTATGACTAAATTTATAGAAAAGAGGACTAATGTTTATAATATGCAATACGTATACTATAAAAACATAGTATCTTATATTAGGGAACATATTAGGTGCATATGCATGGTGTACATATTAGATCACGACCGTATACATCATAGATCCAAGGATCTCCAACACCTACCCTTTCATACGCAGAGCATGCATGGTGGAAGTGGTGGATGATAACATTGAAGGGTGTTTCTTTTTTTTTTTTGCAAAATAATTGGAGCAACAAAGGATGTTAGGTACCGTTTGGTTCAGATATTTGTAACGTAATGGGTAAGTGATAACGTTAAATCATGTTTGTTTTAGTCCCACCGTAATCAGATACCATACTAAAAATTGATACCGGACTATTCAAACTTGTTACCGACAGTAATCGAATGTAAACCATTACCATTACCCTTTGCGTTACATTTCTTGAACCAAACAGCACCTTAGGCTGTCTCCAGCAATGTCCTCTATATCCATCCTCTATATCCGTTATTTACAGTTTTTTTAAAAGATTCCATTCTCTATATATCTTTTCTCTCCAACAACATACTCTAAATCACGTCCTCTATACGCAAATACCTATATTAGAGATATTTTTTATTTTTAATTTTTTTACATACGTATTTGTCATACTCTCAAATGTATTGTACATATTTTAGTTTTGCTAAACCGGTTATTTAACGTATTCAAATGGATAGATGACCGTTTAGAAAAACTCTATATATAGAGAATCCAGTAGCGTCCTTTAAATTTAGAGGACCGTTTAGAGGACGTTGCTGGAGAGTATAGAGGACCGTTTGGTCCTCTATATTTAGGGTAGAGGAGGCTTTAGAGACTATTGCTGGAGCCAGCCTTAGAGCTACGGTGGATGGTCGTGATCTAAGGGCCTGTTTGGAAATGCAATTTTGAAATGATGTAGTTTTGAGATACTATAGTTTACAATTGTACATGACACAAATACTACGGTATTACTTTACCACAGTAAAACCACAGTATTGCTCAAAACCGAGATCTGTTTGGTTCAATTGGAAAAACAAAGTATATGTATAGAGAAGAGAAGAAAACTAAGGTCCTGAGTGGAGTTTCGAAAACTCCAAAAATACCACAGTTTTAGCTAAACCATGGTATTTAAAACTGTGTTTTGCATGTACAAACCAAACACCTTTTGTGTTCCAATACTATAGTATCATCAAATACCATAGTATTGTTTCAAAACAGCAAAAATACTACACTTCCAAACAGGGCCTAATATGTGCATCATGTACAATAAAGACTCAATATTATGTTCGTATTCTATTCTTTGTTGGCTGGCGGGAGTACGGAGTATATGTTTTGACAAAAAAAAATACAGTACTAGCTAGCTAGTAATATAGTAGTAGTGCTCTGAATGCAAGAGGCAGCTAGCAGGAGTGAGTGACTAGTGAGAGGTGATGGCCTACGGGCAAATGTGTATTGTCATCTCAATAATATCATTCGGCTGCAGCTGCACCAACAGTATCGGACATAAATGTGCTTTTCCTTTCCTTTCCTTCATGCTCTCTCTGTCTTCAGCATCTCAATCGCATTGTTCATTTGTATGTTGGTCCAGTGAATGCACGCACGCCTGGGCCAACCGCACAGATAGATGTTACCGGCAAATATGTGCGCGCAAGTGCGTTGAAGGAGAGAAACGGCTGTGAGTGCATACTGTATATTTTTACAGCATCATGCATACAGTCTTACAGATCGAAAAAAAACAAAACACCACCATAAAATAAAATAAAATAAAAGTGTCCTAAAAAGAACACATCAACGAATCGAGCACCCTATAACAATCTAGCATTTGACCTCCATCCGTTTCTTGCCAAAATCTATATGGCCACCATCTTCATGGATCGACATACCGCAAGGACCTCTTGGTGACCTTCTTTTTCTGCAATAACCCCTAGAATCTGAACCAATATGTTCTCCTGAAAAGGACGTGTATAATTGATGGTATAGATTTAAAAGCAAAGACCACATCATTGAGACAAAGCCAAATAGACCAATATTATATAGACCAAAATATTGCCGCCACTCCAACTAGGAGTTTTTTTTATTATTATAAGCAGTCCCCTTGTTAGCGACCCAATTTCTAGTTAAATGATTGATACTGATGGGCCTCTCTATATGTAAAGCAAAATAAATAATTCTCCAAATATTTATAGCAAGGTAACAATCAAAGAAAAGATGTTGAATAGTCTCATATTGATTACAAAAACTGCAATTCAAACTACCTTTCCGCCTGCGCTTAGCTAGATTGTCTTTAGTGAGAATAACACCCCTCCCTAAATACCACAGGAAAATTTTAGTTTTGAGAGGAAGTTTTAATTTCCAAAGCAACATATTGTGATTTAAGGGGGGTAGTATTCATTAAAAGAAAGTACATTGAGAGAATTAAGAAAATTCCATCTCGGTGACCCCAAAGGAATTTATCTCTCAATTGTCCTAAAGGAACAGTTGCCACTAAAGGAATTTATCATCTCGGGGTGCTTTTATAGACGCCCGAGCTTGATGCGGCTGAACCGGATGGCACTGTTGGGCGAGGGCTTACTCTAGTTATTGGAAGCCCGTGACTTTAGATATATAAACTATATATGTATATATTCAAAGATAAATATGCAAAATTCTAGATGCAAGCAGATGAGAGTGTTCCCAAGATGTTTCATGGGTCAAACATCATTGTTATGAGATAGGAAGTTTGAGGGAGGTACAGAGGAACATAGAAAGAGCCTAGGCTTTTTTATCTCTTGGTTATCTTGTCTTCTCTTTCAATTCCAAGGCTAGAGGATCCTAATTTAGATGATCTAACACTCTCTTAGGGTAGACATTCCAAGCGACAACTAGGAATGTTCTCACTAACTAGCATAGACATCATTTGAGCATGTAAGCTCTTCCCACACTTGCGTCTAACCAACAACCACATAGAGGGACAACCACATAGAGGACATACTGTGTGCTTGTTTCTGTGGTGAGCAGACGCGTGTTTCCCTCAAACAGTGGTGGGCAGATGTGTGATTTTTGTTGTGTTTATGGTTCTGTCTTAATAATTGTAAAGTTCGCTCCCGTATGAAGCAGTGTTTTCGAGGAGCGGATAGAATTCAAAGCATTTGGTGGCCGGCGAACACGATTCTCGCATTGGACAATAGATAAATCAATTAAAAGCGTATCCAAACATGCCCGTTGGATATTATGCTCAAGCGCTCTAAATCCATTTACATTGTTGTGTGTGCACACAACAATGTGGATGCTCTAATCTAGTGGTCCTAGTTCTACACTCCTCTATCCCTTTGTGTCTCTTACTTTCTCTCGTACCCTTGGTGTCGTGGTGTTGTATACCAACGTCAATACTTTAATACAAAGTATCTAAAAATTCAAAACATCATATAGTTTAGAATGGAGGAAAAAGAGGAATGTAAATTTAGTTTCCATCCACAAATCAACTTGTTACATAGGTCAAAGTAAAATATCAACCAATTTCCAGTTAAATATCCTCTTGGATTTGACCCTATTATCCATTGGTTCACTCGTTTAGCCCCATACTTGTGTTGTTTCCGTCATGTACTCTATCCGAGAGAGAATGCAATTCTAAGACATTGTCAAAATGATGCAACTCTAGCTTTATAATAGATGTGGTATCCTAAAAAGTTGTGCTATATTGATGTATGACTATATAAATTAAACTATGAAGTTTCTATGTGTAACCATTTGCTTTTATCCCATAAACACATGTGGAAAATAAAAAAAGAATAGGGATACATACATTTTTTTGTGTGTGTGCTAATTTCTCTTTGATGTGTGAGAATGGATGGAGTATTACTTGAGAAGGTAATTTTCAGTCTGTCGAGTACTGATGGTCAAAGGAGAATAATTAGGGTGCATATGTAGGGTATGTTGAATCGCTAGGCTATCTACTAGTTAGGGCTAAAAACTAATTAAATTAGTTAATACTTCCTCCGTTCCAATTTATAATTTGTTTGCTTTTTTAATATGAAGTTCCAATTTATAATTCGTTTGGTTTGTTTATATAAAAATTGATTGGTTGGTCTTTTTTTAAAAAAATGCAAAAATTGGAAAATCCAAAGCCTTACATGAAGTATATTATATGCTAAATGATATAATAATAAGTAACAATTTTGAAAATTTTTAATAATATGAGCTAATCAAATCGGTGTAAAAAAGTCAAATGAATTATAAATTATAACAGAGGGAGTATTAACTAGTCTGTTTTGCTAACAACTAATTGAGAACATGGCTAACACTTACTATCCCTTTTTAAGACATATATAAAGGCTAATTTTAAATAAAATTTAGCTAGCTAATAATGAACTGTCTTAGACACGTGCCCTTAAAATAAGAGTAATATATACCAGAGAAAGAGGCTAATATATAATATTGTCATTTGAGCAAAGACTCTGGTATTTTCTTTCACATTATATTGAGAAGCATTCGGCTAAAGAATAAAGCACTCTCCATTGCATACCCCAGCAATCACTCATATCTATCATCTATGCAATCGTGCAAATCAACCAATATGAAACGTTCCATCTATATCTGGCGGTAGCTATTTCAGGGAGGTTTAGCAAATTTGAACGGTGTGTGAGATGGAAGGATATTATAGATATAAAACTGCAGTTACCATTGGATACAGATTTAATATCTCAGATTCGTTGATTGTACGATTGCACACACTGACACATATATAAAAGTGATTGCACATTATATTTTCCCCCCAGCGCCGATGCCGCGAGGTAAGTTAAACAAACTGAGAAACCGAACGCGGGCCTGATTTAAAGCCCTTACGAAATGGGCCGGCCCACATTGCAAGTCGGCGGCCGGGCCTCGTAGCGAGTGGGGCTCATCGTCCACAGGTTTCAGGGGGAGCCACACACACAGGCAGCGGCCGGCAGCGGCACAATGCAATGCAACCCAATGTAGCAGATGGTGATGCGTGTGGAAGGAACCCATACAAGATGCATGCTACTACCGGATTACTAGCGCTGATTTGAGCTTGCGAGTTGCGATCGAAGCAGCAGCAGCAGAGCAGACAGGTCACGCAGCAAGCACAGTGCAGTTGGACCAACCTTCCCTACAAGAGCCCCAGCGAACGCCCTGTTACAGTTTCGAACAGGTCACGCAGCGAGCACAGTACAGTCCAGAGCTATACGTGTCCATCGATATAGCACTGCACACACGTTGCTGCGTGCATATATATATATATGGTACCATTTAACAGTGACCTTCCGGTGAAAGGGAAACATGCACAAATCGTCACGCGCGCCTTTCGTTCAGTAATCGCCACGGCAAAATGAATAGTATATATGCTTATATTAATTAGCTTTTGTGTGTGTCTATATATATATATATATATATATATATATATATATATATATATATATATATATATATATATATATATATACACACGGCGGCACTAAAATGCACATGGGTGCATTTTAGTTTGTGGATGCACAGACTCAAGACTTCGTGTCCCCCGTCGCCGCCTCGCGCACAGACCCAAGACTCCCTGCCCCCCGCCGCCGCCTTGCGCCTCCCTGACCCGCCGACTCCTCCTTCCTCCGATCCTCTAACCCTAGATCCATGGCCCCACCGTCGCTGCCGCACCTTGAATCGCCTCGATGCTCAACCCCGCATTAGGTGTGATTGCAACTGCTGTATAATTCTACCCAAATATCTGTTAAAAAATGTAAACAAAATGATTGCAACTGCTGGTGTGTTGTAATTGCAACTGCTGGTGTGTTGTAATTACAACTGCTGGTGTGGTGTGGATGCAACTGCTGAGTTACTCTAATGTGATTGCAAGTACTGAATAACTCTGGGAAATTTTGTTAAAAAAATATGATTGCAACTGCTGGTCTGGTGTAATTGCAACTGCTGGTCTGGTGTGATTGCAACTTCTATATAACTATGTCCAAAATCTGTTAAACAAATAATGATTGCAACTGCTGGTCTGGTGTAATTGCAACGGCTGGTCTGGTGTGATTGCAACTTCTATGTAACTATATCCAAAAATCTGTTAAACAAACAATGATTGCAACTGTTGTCTGGTGTAATTGCAACTGCTGATCTGATGTGATTGCAACTTCTATATAACTATGTCCAAAAATCTGTTAAACAAATAATGATTGCAACTGCTGTCTGGTGTAATTGCAACTGCTGGTCTGGTGTGATTGCAACCTCTATATAACTATGTCCAAAAATCTGTTAAAACAAACAATAATTGCAACTGCTGTCTGGTAATTGCAACTGCTGGTCTGGTGTGATTGCAACTTTATATAACTATGTCTAAAAAATTTGTTAAACAAAACAATGATTGCAACTGTTGTCTGGTATAATTGCAACTGCTGGTCTGGTGTGATTGCAACTTATGTGAAGAGGTTGAGCCGTTCGCGGAGGAGCCGTTCCCGGAGAAAGAGGGGCGCGGGCGAGGAAGTGAAAAGGTTTTGTCAGGAGCGTGCGGGAGGGACGAAGACGTGCGGGAGGGACGAAGACGGTCTGGGTGGGGCGGTTGGCTCGGACCTGGCGCGTAGGTTCGGACTGGGTGCATTTTCTATATTGAATGCACCCAGGTGTAATATATAAAATAATGTAATAAATTGAAGGAGAGTAGCTATAGGCGTGGCTGGAAATGGCGCACGTCGTCGTGCGACTGAGGAGTGTACAGTGCGCCGGGGGTGTGTGTACTGTGTCGTGATCGACGATATATATATCAGGCAGTCGCTAGCAGCTAGTACGTAGTACCTCTCACCCGTTTGGATGCTAGGGTTCTTCCTCTTGCAGGTTATTAGCACTGTACTCCTGTATATTGCATTGGACGCTGCTGCAATTGTGGGGGTGGATGGATGGAGACGCGCCACCCACCCACCACCGGCAGCTGGGGACTCTCGCCGGGAGCCGTCGATCGTCTACCTGCACTGCACACCGTACCCATCGATCAGGGAAAAGCAAAAAACAAGTAAAAGACCAGCGGCATTCCTCCAGTCCTCCACTCCACATCAATTTTCCCAGCTCTCCGATCCAGTTCCGCCACACATTCCTCGCCGTGTCCTGTTGCCACTTGCGCCCGGCCGGTGATGTCAACGTATGTATGCATGCATGCTCAGCTCAGCTCAGCTAGCTAGCAGACTAGTAGCTGCTTTCGTCGATCGCGCCGCGCGCGCGGACGGCTAGACTAGAATACCTGAAAAGGCGCGCGCGCAAAGGTTTCTGTTGCCCTGTCATTAAATTAGATTTGGATGGATGTACACGTACAGTAGCCAAGAACGTACAACGGCTCCTGAACGTGCTGCTTCCCGGCGGTCCCTTGCCCCCCAAAATCGGAATAATTTTAGCAGATTTCTTTTGTCAATGTGCTACCCGTGTTATAACAAGTTGGAGTTGCTCGTCACTTGTGTTAATCTACGATAACTGTGTATGAGTTTTTTGTATAGGGCTGCTGTTGTCTAGCTAGGTTGCTTATATACTCTGTGTAGGTTTTAGACCTGATTTTATGTTGGATTACTATAATTAGCTTGATTACTTTCCTTTGCTTTAGGCTTACATGCCACTATTCTTGGAGAGTCCCAATCATGGTAATCACCTTCCCTCACTGCCGGACACTGTTTCTGTGAGCCAGCAAGTCACGGAAGGAGGCTAGTCTATTTATAGCTGATTCTCTCTATCAATAATATCAAGCATTCATCTATCATAGTATCAGAGAGGTTCGTTCCGAACCATAGCTTCCGCATTTCCTAGCTACGCCGCCACGTCACCTCGACGCCATGGCCGACGACGATGCCGCCGCCGCTGCCCGTCGTGCTTTGGAGAAGCGTGTTGCCGCCTTCACTGCTGAATAACGCCGCGAGGCTGCTCGCCAAGAAGCCGCGCACTTGGAGGCTGCGCGCATCGAGGCCAAGCGCCGACAAGCTGCACGCCTGGAGCAGGAGCGACGCGACGCCGACGCCCATGCCCTCGTCGTCGCCAGCGAGGTCGTCGCGGCTACTGCTGCTCTTCATGCTCAAGCAGCGGCGATCCTCAATGTCAAGTCTCTCGTCCCCATCGTCCTCGACTTCACGTCGCCACATTTCAACCGATGGCGTGGCCTCTTCCTCAACACTCTCGAGCGCTATGCGCTTGTTGATCATGTGCTTTCCGATGATGATCGCTCCAACGACGCCATGTGGAAGCGGATGGATTGCACCGTCTTGTCCTAGCTCTACGGCACGATCAATCCCGAGCTCCTCGAGGTTGTCATGAACCGGGACGGTGGCCCTCCCACTGCTCGTCTTATGTGGCTTGGCCTCAAGCAGCAGTTCATTGGGAACAAGGAGAGCCACGCTCTTCTCCTCGACGCCGAGTTCCACACCTTCGTCCAAGGTAGCCTGTCCATCTCCGATTACTGCCACCGACTCAAGTCCATGGCCGACCAACTTGCGGACCTCGACGAACCTGTTCGTGACCGCACGTTGGTCCTCAACGTTCTTCGCGGACTCAATGACCGGTTCTCCTACCTCGGCGCACTGATTCAGCGCCAACGACCGTTCCCAACGTTCGCTGAAGTGAAGTTTGATCTGTGCCTCACCGAATCAACATGGCTGCCAAGCCTGCCCAGCCGCCTCAGGCTTTTGCTGCCTCCACTCCCACTTCTCCTGTGCTGCCACCGCTCAACTCCAGCGGAACCGGCGGTGGCCGCAAGCCGCCAAGGCGTGGCGGCGGCAAGAAGACGACTGGCGGTCCTGGTCCAGTGCCAACTCAGGCGCCTTAGGCTGGCATCAGGCGCCTTGGGCTAGCCATCCGCCACGACCTGCATCCTGGCAGCCGGCCTTTGGCACATTCCAGTCGTACTGGGCCGACCCACCGGTTGTCCTGCCTTGCGCGCCTGGCCCACATCCCCAAGCTTTCTATGCCGGGCCCTCTGTGCTGCCTGGGCCGCCCCCGAAGGCACCTTTGCCAGGTCTGCCAGGCTCCTTCTCGCCTGGGCCATCTCTGCTGGCTCCCCCAGGGCCTGTAGGCGCCGGCCCACCACCTCCTGGTTCGCTGCACCATCCCGGTGGTTTCTCCTAGGACACAAACATGTTGGCTTCGAACTTCAACACGATGACGCTCCAGCCACCGCCAACTCAAGAATGGTATATGAATACAGGTGCTGAAACTCACATGACATCCAACTCCGGTAATCTTTGCTCCTCTCAATTTCCTTCTTTTTCTACTCCATCCAATATTGTCGTTGGCAATGGTTCTCTTTTACCTGTCACTCATATAGGCTCTATCACCTTTCCTGCCACATGTGATCCTCTTCACCTCAATAATGTTCTTGTTTCGCCTCACCTCATTAAAAATCTTATTTCCGTTCGACAATTCAATATTGAAATTAGATGTTCTGTTGAATTTGATCCTTCTGGTTTTTCTGTGAAGGACCTCAAAACGTAGAACGTGATCATCAGATGCAATAGTTTCGGGGCGCTATATCCGCTACTGTTATCAGTTTTTCGGCCCTTAGCACTTGCTGCTGGTGTCTCTTCATCCACTCTTTGGCATCGGCGTCCTGGACATCTTGGTCATGAGGCTTTGTCTAGTCTAGTGTCATCATGCGCTATTACTTGTAATAAGAGTAATTCTGAACACTTATGTCATGCTTGCCAATTAGGTCGTCATGTGCGTCTCCCTTTCCCACCTCCAGCTCGCGAGCAATCAATAATTTTGATTTAATACATTGTGATCTTTGGACCTCCACTATTCCTAGTATTTCTGGCTACAAGTATTATTTAGTCATTCTTGATGATTGCTCTTAGTACCTCTGGACCTTTCCTTTGCGTCTCAAGTCTGACACTTTTTCCACTCTCACTCAATTCTTCGCCTATGTCTCCACTCAGTTTGGTGTCACCATCAAAAGCGTCCAGTGCGATAATGGTCATGAGTTCGATAACTCCTCCTCCCGCACATTCTTTGCTACCCATGTTGTCACTCTCTACATGTCTTGCTGTAACACCCGGTTTTGGAAGGAAAACCAAATGCAAACCATGTACGTGCCAGGATCAGAAACTCACGTACACAGCGATTACATAATTGGACATCATCACACAATGCTCGAAATAAATAGCGGAAAGGTACTTTAATTACATCAAGATGTCCAAGACATCCACAGAGTCTAATACATAACCATTGTTTTAACATAAATATCAAAGTGCAGAGAAACGAAACGTAGAAGATAAGTCTACACAGGCAGCTGACTGGGGGTTTGTCACTAAAAGTAAACTAGAACTTGTCGTAGCCCTGGAACTCCTCGAAATCCTCCATGTTGCCAGCATCACCTCCTGAGCACTGAGTACAGTGGGGACAAACTGGGGTGGGGTGGTTTGTAAAGCAAGGGTGAGTACACATCAACGTACTCAGCAAATGTCCCGTTTGGCTAAGGTGGACTAGTTGTATGTGGGGTTGAGGTCAAGCAATTGCTTTTAGGTTAGTCAAGTATTTATTATTATTCAAGTTTTAGTAATAAACCCAGTTATTACCCAAGAGTACTCCCTCCAAGAGGAAATACCAGAGATCAGAATTATAACCAACATTATTAACCATCATCATAAAAAGTATCCAAAGTTCTTCTAATCAAAGAGGACCTAAGGCTGCTCTTAACCGTGAGCTCGGCTGATATTCCAGTTTTCTAACACTCTGCAGAGGTTGTACACTTTACCTACAAGTCGTGATCTCTTTCCACCTCGGGTCGATCAAACCCTCAAACACTACCAAGGTGAGTCGGCAAGGTTTCACTACGTAGCCTTTACAAAGACTCTCCTGGTGCATAGCTGCTTCTTAGGTTTCGCTAGTCATACAAACACAGTACACCTCCCCAAGGTGGGTGACTAACAAAACCAAATCGAATGAACCTCTGCATCCCCCCTTGGCAGAGCAAGCACTACGCCCCGGCCCCCATTGACGGCCCTCCGGCAAAGCCAACTACACCCAAGGTTCATCTTATTAATCAGCTAAGTGCGTCCCATTCCACCCTCATGGTTGTACTGTTATCCTAGGTGGTCACTCCACGAATAGGTCCTTATGGAGAGGTACTTAGGAAAAAAGCCTTAGCCCCCTAAGGTATCACAATATCATCATTGGGATAACAGCATCATATCATAAATAGTCACATCATGTTCATTGATTAAGTTAGAGCAATAGCATAATGCTAACCAAGATAACTCAAAAGGTAAACAAGGATAATGTAAATACAGACTAGTCAATCCTTAGGTTTAAGTAATATAATGTGGGACAATGAATTATAAGGTACGTAGGACATAATAGGTCAGAGGACACTTGCCTTCAGCAGGTTGTTGCTCAGGGAGGTCTCCAACAACACACTTAGGAACCTCGGATTGCTCGTTGTCTAAATAAAGCGAGCACGCATTCAATACATCTGGAAAGTACAAATGAATAGCACACCAAGCATGTACAAGCATTGGAATACATCTCAAAAAGGCACAATATTAAATAAGGAATAATGAGATCAAAGTATAACATGAACTAATTTCATTTAGAAGATAGTTTATTCTTTAAGTATTGTCCATAATTACATAACCTAGTTCAATTAATTTTATTGTGACCTAAAAGTTAGACCAGAGATGAATTCATGTAATACACATTATTAATCTAACAAGATTAACCATACTTTAATCCCTAGGGTTTTCCTTTTATTTATTTCATTAAATAAACAATTCTATACATATACTAGTTCATAGTTAACCATAAAATCAGAGTGTACAAAATGTAAATGAAACTAATTTATTTAAATAAAGAATAATCCTATGAACATTTTGCAATTTGAATCACTAAATTTGGAGTTCATATGCAAAAGTTATGAAATAAACAAGTTTGAAGTTTTAAAATATGAAAATAGGTCTAATTCCCTAATTATTTAAAAGCCTAGGGTTCAATCTACAAAATTACAGGGGCCTGCGCGCGAAAACCAGGGACGGCGGGTTGATTCCCAACAAACTGAGGGTTTCTTACGCAAAGCAACCACACGAAGGAGTATTGGGCTCCCTCAACCGTCAGATCTAAAACCAACAACTGAGATTAGATCTGCGGCCGAGGGCGCGCGCGCGAGCGGGTGAGTGCTGACAGGCGGGCCAGGGGTGGTCAGCGACCGAGGGGGAGGGCGCACTGACCGATCGGGCCCAGCGCCAGGGGGCACGGGCGCTGACAGAAGGGCCCGGGCGCAGGGCGCGTGTGCGCGAAGCGGTGTCTCGTGATCTGGGTTGTGCGATCAAGATCGGACGGGGAGATCAAACCGGGAGGGGTGAACGGCTGCGGGCGACGCGGCTCCTTCATGCGGCGGTGGAATCGCCGGAGTTGGGGCAGGCGCAGGCTAGGGTGGTTCTGGGGTCACCGGAGTTGATCAGAGAAGGGGAGAATGACCCGGTGAACTTGATGGCTGGGTTATGGCCACGAAACCGAGGGCAGGGAGGGGGAAACGGCGGGGAAGAAGCCTCGAGCGGGCCTGGGGAACTCCGGTGAGGGATTCTGGCCACGGGGAGAATGCTTGAGGCGCGCTAAGGCCTAGGATAGCTTCAGCAGAGGGAGGGGTAACTCAGGGACCATCGCAGGGGCACTAGGCCGGGCCAATTTGGCCGGCCACCGCGCGGGCGCGGCAGACCGCCATGGTCGAACACCAGCGAAGCCAAAATTGGCCAACAACAAAGCGAAATTGGGGAAACTGAGCACGGGCACAGGTGTCTCACCTCAGGGTGGAGCTCGGGGTGGCTTGGCGCGGACTCCGGCGAGCTAGTTGGCCGGGGAGGCGGGCGCGGGTCTCCGGCAGGGTCTGGCGGCGCGAGCAGAGCGCGTGAGAGAGCGGGAATGCATGAACTGAGGCGGGGGAGTTAGTGCGGGCACGGGCGGGGCTCAAAAAGGACTAGGGGCGCGTGGCTGGGCGTCATGGTCGAGGATCACGACGACGTGCGCGAGTGCACGCGTGCTGGTCCACGGCGGCGCGGGGAGGGCGGAGCTGACAGGGGAGGCCCACTGCGCAGAGAGAGAGAGAGAGGACGGGTGTGCGGGGTAACGGTTCAGTGACTGGCTACGCGGGCCCGCGAGGCAGGGAGGGGAGAGGGACGCGCAGGCGAAGAAACCGACACCGACAGCTTGGCCCCACTGGGCAGCGAGCGAGAGAGAGAGCGCGCGGGGAAGGGAATAGCCTGCTGACAGGTGGAACCCACCTGTCAGGCGGCGCGGGCACGTGGGCGCGCGGCCTGGCTGGGCCGAGCTAGACCGGCTTGGGCTGCTTTGGCTTTTCCTTTTTCTTGAATTTCCTAATTCCTTTTCCATTCCTTTTCTCTAGGGTTTTCAATTCCAAATTCAAATTAGGTTTCAAATTCAAACCAATTCAAACATGTACAACAATTCAAAGACTTTTTAAGCTCAGCATGATGCAACATGTCTTGACTCATAGTGTTTTAGCAAATATAAATAATTAATCTCCCCTAACTTAAGCTAATTCTACTTAAAAAGGAAAAAGGGAGAGAGAATCTAGAGAGAGATAGAACCTAGGGTGAGAGAGAGAAGAGTAACACATGAATTTGGGTGATAATTAGAAAGAAATTTTATACCCCCAAATTCAGTGTGTTACAGACCTATCCCCCTTAAAAGAATCTCGCCTTCGAGATTCAGGGCTGGCTAGAAAAGAGCTCAGGGTACTTGGCTTTCAAATCATCTTCTCTTTCCCAGGTTGCTTCTTCTTCTGAGTGGTGGCCCCATTTTTCTTTGCACATCCTGATGGTACTTCTCCGAGTGACCCGATCTGCTGTTTCTAGAATTTGAGCTGGCTTCTCAATATATGTCAGATCTTCTTGAACTTCAAGATCCTCTGTTGGCAACTGCTCTTCTGGCACTCGCAAGCATTTCTTCAACTGAGACACATGGAACACATCATGCACACCTGACAGATTCTCTAGTAAACTGAGTTGATAAGCCACTTCTCCACGTCTTGCTTGAATCTGATACGGCCCGATATATCGAGGTGCTAACTTGCCTTTGACTCCGAACCTTTTGGTTCCTCTGATTGGTGACACCTTCAAGTAGACATAGTCTCCTACTTCAAAACTCAGTTCTCTTCTTCGGGTATCAGCATAGCTTCACTGTCTGGACTGCGCTGCCTTCAAATTCTCTCGGACCATTCTGATGTTCTCTTCGACTTCAAGCAAAATATCTGGACCGAACACCTGTCTTTCGCTAGGTTGGTCCCAATGCAATGGAGTTCTACAATTCCTCCCATAAAGCGCTTCGAATGGTGACATCTTCAGACTAGCTTGATAGCTGTTATTGTAAGAGAATTCTGTGTATGGTAGCCTCTTGTCCCAACCTATCTTGTCTTGCAAAGCACAAGCCCTCAACATATCTTCCAGAATCTGATTGGTTCTCTCTGTTTGACCATCTGTCTGCGGGTGATAAGCTGAGCTGAACTTCAAGTGTATGCCCAAAGCTTTATGTAACTGCTGCCAAAAATGAGAGGTGAACTGAGTGCCTTTGTTTGATACTATCTTCTTTGGAACGCCATGCAAGCACACAATCCGAGACATGTATAGTTCGGCCAATACCGCACTGTTGTAGGTGGTCTTGACTGGTATGAAATGGGCCGCCTTTGTCAAACGGTCCACTACTACCCAGATGGAGTCATAACTAGTACGAGTGTGAGGCAAACCGACTATAAAGTCCATTCCGATATCATCCCATTTCCACTGAGGAATCTACAACGGCTGCAACAAACCTGCAGGCCTCTGATGTTCTGCTTTAATCCTCTGACAACTGTCACATACAGCCACATACTCGGTTATCTCCCTTTTCATATCGTACCACCAGAATCTTTTCTTTAGGTCTTGGTACATCTTCTCGCTACCTGGATGTATAGAGTATGCTGTCTCATGGCTTCCTTAAGAATCAGTTCCCGGATCGATTTGATGTCAGGAACACACAGTCTATCCTTGAACCATACCACTCCTTCTGCATCTTCACGGAAATCCTTGCCTTTTCCATCTATGATCAGCTGCCGGATCTCGTTGATCTTCTCGTCATCCTTCTGACCCTTCCTGATGTCTTGCTCTAGAGTGGGTTCCAACTTAATTGTCACGCCCTAGGTGTTGTTTAGAAATCCAAGACTCAATCTATCAAATTCCTTCGCTAGCTCATACGGCATCGGGTGAGCGGCCAACATATTGACTTGACTCTTTCTACTCAGAGCATCTGCAACCACATTTGCTTTGCCTGGGGTGATAATGAATCTCCAACTCATAATCTTTGATCAATTCCAGCCATCTTCACTGCCTCATATTTAACTCTGACTGAGGGAATATGTATTTGAGACTCTTATGGTCCGTGTAGATATCACACTTCTGCCCATAAAGATAATGTCTCCAGGTCTTCAGTGCATGGACCACGGCTACTAATTCCAGATCATGAGTAGAATAATTCTTCTCATGAATCTTCAACTGGCGGGACGAGTATACCACTACTCTCCCTTCCTGCATTAACACACATCCCAGTCCAGTGTACGAAGCATCACAATATACTGAGAATGGCTTGTGAACATCTGGTAGAATCAATACTGGTGCTGTCGTCAACTTTTCCTTCAGTATCTCGAAAGACTCTTAGCATGCTGGGGTCCACTTGAACTCAACCTTCTTTGCCAACAAGGCTGTCATTGGCCTAGCGATCATGGAGAAACCTTCAATGAAATGCCAATAGTAACCAGCCATTCCAATGAAACTCTTGATTCCTCGAATGTCTTTTGGTGCTTTCTAGTCCAAAATAGTTGTTACTTTCTTCGAATCTACAACCAATCCCTCTCGGTTTATAATGTGACCCATGAACAGGACTTCACTGATCCAGAACTCGCACTTGCTAAGCTTGGCGTACAACTGACAATCTCATAGCCTCTGAAGTACCTTCCTCAAAAGCTCCTCATGCTCTTGCTCATTCTAGGAATATATAAGAATATCATCAATGAATACCACTAAGAACTTATCAAGGTAGTCCATGAACACACTGTTCATTAAGTACATGAAGTAGGCTGGCGCATTCGTCAAACCGAATGACATGACCGTGAACTCATACAGTCCATACTTGGTGATGAATGTTGTCTTCGGTATATCCGAAGGTTGAATTCTAAGCTGATGGTAACCTGACCTTAGATCTATCTTCGAGAACACACTGGCTCCCTCAACTGGTCGAATAAATCTTCAATTCTGGGCAGGGGGTACTTGTTCTTGATAGTAACTTCATTCAAGGATCTATAGTCAATGCACATCCTCTTTGTTCTGTCCTTCTTCTCCACAAATAGCACTGGGGCTGCCCAAGGCGAGGTACTCGGTCTGATGTAGCCTTTCTCTAACAACTCATCAATCTGCTTCTTGAGTTCCACCAATTCTGGTCCGGACACTCGATAGGCTCTCTTGGATATTCTAGCGGTGCCTAGTATAAGCTCTATGGCAAATTCAACCTTCCTTTCAGGTGGCATACCCGGTAACTCCTCGGGAAACACATCTAGGAATTCTGATACTACACTGATAGTCTCTGATGGTTTAATCTCCTCAATGTGGGTGGTGAGTCGGTGACTTGGTGACAGCTTCCTTTCCTTGGTCCAGACAAAACCAACACTACTAACACTTCTTCTCCTGATAGGGACACTAACTTCACCATTCTCTTGTCACAGCTAAGACTGGCTTGTTACTTGGTGAGCCAATTCATCCCTAGGATGACATCTATAGTTGTATCCTGGTTACCCATAACTATTAGATCAGCGGGGAACTCTATCCCCCTTATTTGAACCCTTGCACTAGGGAAAAATCTATCCATTTGGGTTCTTCCACCAACTGAACTAACTCTCATAGGTGGATACATGGGTGCTACTAGTATATTGTGTAATTCTACCCATGATGCAGTCACAAAAGAATGCGTTGCTCCAGTATCAAATAACACATTTGCGGAATGGTACTCGACTGAAAACGTACCTAGTGCCACTCTTGGAGTCTCCTGGACTGTGTCGACCTCCAAGTGGTTCACCTTTCCATACTGGGTACGAGGCTGCCCATGGTTGTTGCCTCCTTTCTGCATTGCATTCTGCCTGACTGGGGCATTGGGAGCTGGCTGCTGTTGAGCTGCTTTCTTTGGGCAATGATTCGCCCAGTGGCCTTGTTCCCCACAGTGGAAACATGCACGACTTCCTCATTGCGCTAGTGCTGCTTGGTTGTTCTGGTTGGTTGTTGGGGCAGGAAGACGGGCTACCTGGTTGGTCTGACGCTGATATTGATTTCCTCCCTGTTGCTTATTCTGACGGTACTGCTGCTGCTGCTGCTGAGGAAACTGCCTCTGGTACTGCTGCTGGTTCTGATGCTAATGCTGGTGCTGGTGCTGGTGACCTTGCTTGAATGGCTGAGGTGGGTTGCCTAAGTAGTGGGGACGACTGCTACTCCTGACCTGAGATCCACCAATCTTGTGTTTCCTGTCCTCCTTCTCCCGATGCTTCCTTTCAGTCATAATAGCTCTGTCGATCAGATGCTGGAAGGTATGGAAAGTTTGGTTCATCAGCTGGTAATGGAGGGGATCAACCAATCCTCTCAAGAAGCGGTACTGCCTCTTGGCATCCGTGTTGACATCTTCTAGGGCTTAACGCGACAGCTGCAGAAACTTATCCCTGTACTCGCTGAAGGACAGGGGACCTTGCTTTAAGGCAAGAAACTCCTCCTTCCTCACTATCATCAGTCCCTCAGGCACATGGTAGCGACGGAAGTTATCCCTGAATTCTTCCCAAGTGATGGCTTCAGGGTTGGCATGGGTGGCAAGGTAAGACTCCCACCAAGACTATGCTGCTCCCCTTAGCTGTCGGGGACCATACAACACCTTCTCACGATCATTGCACTGGGCAGTGTGCAACTCACGCTCCACGGTACACAGTCAATCTTCGGCGTCCATGGGATCAGTAGAATGGGCAAATACTAGGGGATGACCCCTCATGAATTCTGCCCGCTTGTCTCTGGGCACTTGTGGCATCTGGACTTACACTGGAGGCTAAGGTGGGGGTGGCTGCTATTGCACTTGCTGCTTCGCTGCTAAAGTCTGTCCAATTGCTTGGACTGCCTAGGTTTGCATCAAGAACATCTGCTTAATGGTCATCGGGGGTGGCGGTGGCAACTGCTGCTGGGCTGCATCTTCCTAGGGGGCTTGCTGTTCTGACTGAGCACGCCTTGCACCTCTGCGCCTGTTCTCAGACATCTGTAGAAACCACACACATATATCAAATCTGACTCTGCAGTCTTTCAGCATAAGAAAAGATGTATAGAAAATCTTCATAGCACTGAACAAATGGTCATCTTCACTGACAGCTTCTCAGATAAAGAGGAAAGTGGAAATAAATGGATTACGCAACTAAATAACTGACTTTATTAATAACTACACCAAGCTGCAGGGGATACCCACACCTTGGTGACAATCATTACAAAGATCCAACCTCATTTCATGTTCATCATAACAAGCATCCAACATAAGATAAGCAAATTAACTCTAACTAAGACTGACTAGACTAAGACGCTGAATTAAGCATTATTACAGACTCCGACTCTGTCGATCTATGGATCCAAATCTATCCGGGTCCTGCAGTCTGGGGTACCATAGTTGAAGCGACCACAGGGCGGTGAACGGTAAGGGTGCTGAATCCCGACAAGGGTGGGAGAACCACCATCCAGATAGTGGCGTGCTACGCACTCAGCACGCAATTCCACAACCTCCACCCGAACCTTGCCCAACTCGTCAAGGGCGTGGTCCAGCTCTGTGTTGAGCACGACGGCTAAGTTAAACATGTTGTTCAGCCTGGGATTGCCCTCACCGACTAGCGAGACAATCACACCTCCAGCACTACTGGTCGAACGACAAGGGTAGTACTTCAGGTCAAGGCCGTCAGCTACCCCACTAAACAACGAGCAATACTGAGAAAGTGCCCATCGTGCTGCATCTTGCATGGCTGCCTCGGAAGTATCCCTCTCAGTAATAGAATAGTGCTCTGAGAAGGCCTCTGCACCCCGAAGATCATCGTCTGGACGGCGCACCAAGCAAGTAGCCTACCACTGGTCCGGGTATAACCCGCAACGATGCTGGTAGACTACACAATGGTACTCGATGGACCAAGTGTGTCGGTCGAAGGCCCGACGCAGCAGGGTGTCGAGAGCGTCGTTGAAGTGACAGCCTCGAGCGGCATCACGAGTGATGGGTCTAGCGATCCACCCCTCAGGCTCCTGCTCCTCCGAGAGCTCAGTGCCGTGGCTCGAACTGCCACCAGCGTCATCGTCATGTCCGTTGGGGTCTCCTCCAGTAGCCGGGATGCCCTGTGGTGGTGCAGGGGGCATCTCTGGTTGAGGTGCAGGGGAAGACAGCCTCCTAGACTCCACCTCCTGATGAGGCGAGGGGGAAGAGTCCTGCTGCTCCTGCTCCTAGCGTCGGTGCTCCTGCTCCTCATGCAGGCGACGATGCAGTCTATCCAGGTGACTGGACTAACCTGGCACCGTGCGACGTAGTGGACGCTCCGCCAGGCGAGAAGGCAAAAAGGGGATCACAGACTTACATGCAGTGCACCTAAGACGAGCCATCTACAAAAGACATCATAAGCACAAGAGTAAGAGTAGAACTATGAGACCAGAAAGTAACTATGAGACCAGAAAGTATATAGAAAGAAAAGTGAGACCAAACTTTTGAGATATGTAAATAACATAGAGTTGGTCAAGATAGCCAACTTTTGAAATGACTCTAAAGATCAAGGTAAGAGTAGGGGTCTTTAGTCCTTAAAGTGACCATTCTAGTCTAGGTTAGCGGTCCTACAGTCAGCAAGGGCTTTGATACCACTTATTTCACACCCGGTTTTGGAAGGCAAACTGAATGCGAACCATGTACGTGCCAAGATCAGAAACTCACGTACACAGCGATTACATAATTGGACATCATCACATAATGCTCGAAATAAATAGCGGAAATGTACTTTAATTACATCAAGATGTCCAAGACATCCACAGAGTCTAATACATAACCATTGTTTTTAACATAAATATCAAAGTGTGGAGAAACGAAACGTAGATGATAAGCCTACACAGGCAGCTGACTAAAGGTTTGCCACTAAAGTAAACTAGAACTCGTCGTAGTCCTAGAACTCCTCGAACTCCTCCATATTGCTAGCATCACCTTCTGAGCACTGAGTACAGTGGGGACAACCTGGGGTGGGATGGTTTGTAAAGCAAGGGTGAGTACACATCAACGTACTCAGCGTTTGGCTAAGGTTGACTAGCTGTATGTGGGGTTGAGGTCAAGCAGTTGCTTTTAGGTTAGCCAAGTATTTATCATTATTAGTAGAGCCAGGTTTTAGTAATAAACCCAGTTATTACCCAAGAGTACTCCCTCCAAGAGGAAATACCAGAGATCAGAATTATAACCAACATTATTAACCATCATCGTAAAAGTATCCAAAGTTCTTCTAATCAAAGAGGATCCCAAGGCTGCTCTTAACCATGAGCTCGACTGATATACCAGTTTTCTAACACTCTGCAGAGGTTGTACACTTTACCCACAAGTCGTGATCCCTTTCTGCCTGGGGTCGATCAAACCCTCAAACACTACCAAGGTGAGTCGACAAGGTTTCACTACGCAACCTTTACAAAGACTCCCCTGGTGCATAGTTGCTCGTTAGGTTTCGCCAGTCATACAAACGTAGTACACCTCCCCAAGGTGGGTGACTAACAAAACCAAATAGAATGAACCTCTGCACCCCCTTGGTAGAGCGAGCACTACGCCCCAGCCCCCATTGACGGCCCTCCAGCAAAGCCAACTACACCCCAGGTTCATCTAATTAATCAGCTAAGGGCATCCCATTCCATCCTCATGGTTGTACTATTATCCTGGGTGGTCACTCCACGAACAGGTCCTTACCGAGAGGTACTCAGGAAAAAGGCCTGAGCCCCTAAGGTATTACAATATCATCATTAGGATAACAACATCGTATCATAAACAGTCACATCATGTTCATTGATTAAGTTAGAGTAATAGCATAATGCTAACCAAGATAACTCAAAAGGTAAACAAGGATAATGTAAATACAGACTAGTCAATCCTTAGGTTTAAGTAATATAATGCGGGACAGTGAATTATAAGGTATGTAGGACATAATAGGTCAAAGGACGGTTGCCTTCACCAGGTTGTTGCTTAGGGAGGTCTCCAACAACACACTCAGGAACCTCGGACTGCTCGTTGTCTAAATAAAGCGAGCATGCATTCAATACATTTGGAAAGTACAAATGAACAGCACACCAAGCATGTACAAGCATTGGAATACATCTCAAAAAGGCACAATATTAAATAAGGAATAACGAGATTAAAGTATAACATGAACTAATTTCATTTAGAAGATAGTTTATTCTTTAAGTGTTGTCCATAATTACATAACCTAGTTCAATTAATTTTATTGTGACCTAAAAGTTAGACCAGAGATGAATTCATGTAATACACATTATTAATCTAACAAGATTAACCATACTTTAATCCCTAGGGTTTTCCTTTTATTTATTTTATTAAATAAACAATTATATACATATACTAGTTCATAGTTAACCATAAAATCAGAGTGTACAGAATGTAAATGAAACTAATTTATTTAAACAGAGAATAATCCTATGAACATTTTGCAATTTGAATCACTAAATTTGGAGTTCATATGCAAAAGTTATGAAATAAACAAGCTTGGGGATTTAAAATATGAAAATAGGCCTAATTCCCTAATTATTTAAAAGCCTAGGATTCAATCTGCAAAATTACAGGGGCCTACGCGCGAAAACCGGGGACGGCGGGTTGATTCCCAACAAACTGAGGGTTTCTTACTTAAAACAACCACGCGAAGGCGTATCGGGCTCCCTCAACAGTCAGATCTAAAACCAATGGCTGAGATTAGATCTGCAGTCGAGGGCGCGCGCGCGAGCGGGCAAGTGCTGACAGGCGGGGCAGGGGTTGTCAGCAACCGAGGGGGAGGTCGCACTGACCGATCGGGCCTAGCGCCAGGGGGCACGGGCGCTGATAGACAGGCCCGAGCGCAGGGCGCGTGTGCGTGAAGCGGTGTCCCGCGATCTGGGCCGTGCGATCAAGATCGGACGGGGGAGATCAAACCGGGAGGGGGTGAATGGCTACGGGCGGTGCCGCTCGTTCCCGCGGCGGTGGAGTCACTAGAGTTGGGGCAGGCGCGGGCTAGGGTGGTTCCGAGGTCGCCGGAGTTGATCAGAGAAGGGGAGAATGACCCGGCGAACTCGATGGCGGGGTTACGGCTACGAAACCGAGGGCAATAAGGGGGCAACAGCGGGGAAGAAGCCTCGGGCGTGCCAGGGGAACTCCGGTGAGGGATTCCAGCCACAGGGAGAATGCTTGAGGCGCGCTAAGGCCTGAGATAGCTTCAGCAGAGAGAGGGGTAACTCAGGGACCATCGCAGGGGCACTAGGCCGCGGCCAATTTGGCCGGCCACCACGCGGGCGCGGTGGACCGCCACGGCCGAACACTGGCGAAGCCAAAATTGGCCAACGACAAAGCAAATTTGGGGAAACTGAGAACGGGCACGGGTGTCTCACCTCAGGGCGGAGCTCGGGGTGGCTTAGCACGGACTCCGACGAGCTAGTTGGCCGGGGAGGCGGGCACGGATCTCCGGCGGGGTCTGGCGGCGCGAGCAGAGCGCGAGAGAGAACAGTAATGCGTGAACTGAGGCGGGGGAGTGAGTGCGGGCACGAGCGGGGCTCAAAAAGGACTGGGGCGCATGGGCGGGCGTCGTGGCTGAGGATCCTGGCGATGGGCGCGAGTGCACGTGCGCTGGTCCACGGCGGGCGAGGGGAGGGTGGAGCTGACAGGGGAGGCCCACTGCACACAGAGAGAGGACGGGTGCGTGAGGTAACTGTTCAGCGACTGGCAGCACGGGCCCACGAGGCAGAGAGGGGAGAGGGATGTGCGGGCAAAGAAACCGGCGCCGACAGCTTGGCCCCACTGGGCAGCGAGCGAGAGAGAGCGCATGGGGAGGGGAATAGCCTGCTGACAGGTGGAACCCACCTGTCAGGCGGCGTGGGCGCGTGGCCTGGCTGGGCCGGCTTGGGTTGCTTTGGCTTTTCCTTTTTCTTGAATTTCCTAATTCCTTTTCTATTCCTTTTCTCTAGGGTTTTCAATTCCAAATTCAAATTAGGTTTCAAGTTCAAACCAATTCAAACATGTCGAACAATTCAAAGACTTTTTAAGCTCAACATGATGCAACATGTCATGACCCATAGTGTTTTGGCAAATATAAATAATTAATCTCCCCTAACTTAAGCTAATTCTACTTAAAAAGGAAAAAGGGAGAGAGAATCTAGAGAGAAATAGAACCTAGGGTGTGAGAGAGAAGAGTAACACATGAATTTGGATGATAATTAGAAATAAATTTTATACCCCCAAATTTAGGGTGTTACACTTGCCCCCATACCTCGCCACAAAATGGCAAGGCCGAGCGCATTATTCGCACCATAAATAATATCCTTTGCTCCCTCCTATTCCAAGCAGCATGCCCTCGTCCTACTGGGTTGAGGTCTGTCACACCCGGTTTTGAAGGTAAACCGAATGCGAACCATGTACATGCCAAGATCAGAAATTGACGTACTCAGCGATTACATAAATGACTCATCATAGCACAATGCTTCAATTAACAATAAAGAGTAAGTAATGATATTAAAGACTAGAGTCATTTACATAATATAAATCAAAGTACACAAAATAGAAACGTAGCCAACGTAAATTAACCCACCATAGGCAGCTAACTGGGGGAGGTCGCTAGCCTAATACTCGAACTCGTCGAAGTCCTGGAACTCCTGGAGATCCGCCTCGACACCTTCTTCTTTACCTAAGCATAGATTGCACCAAAGGCAACCTGGTGTTTTGTGAAAGCAAGGGTGAGTACACATCAACGTACTCAGCAAATATCCCGTTTGGCTGAAGTGGACTAGCTTTATGTGGGGTTAAGCTCAAGCAGTTGCTTTTAGTTGGTCAGGTATTTATTATTAGTGGGAGCCAAGTTTTAGCAATAACCAACCCGTGAACCATTTCCTCATCGAGGAACCTCATTATCATCATCGAACCAAAACCATTAATAGAACCATTGAATCTTAGGTCATCTGTATCTCTAATCAAAGAGGATCCCAAGGCCGCTCATAACCGTGAGCACGACTGATATATCAGTTTCATTCCCTTTGCAGAGGTCGCACACTTTACCCATGAGTCATGATCCCTTTCCAGCCTGGGTTTGCAAGACCCGACCTTCACTACCAAGGTGAAGGGCTAGGGATACACTACGTAGCCTTTAAAAAGACTCCCCAGTGCATAGCTTCTCGTTAGGTTTCACCAGTCATACAAACGCAATACACCTCCCCAAGGTGGTTGACTAACAAAACCAAATCGAATGAACCTTTGCACCCCACCTTAGCAGAGCGAGCACTACGTCCCGGCCCCCATTGACAGCCCTCCGGCAAAGCCAACTACACCACCAGGTTCATCTAATTATTCAGCTAAGGGCATCCCATTCCACCCTCATGGTTGCACTGTTATCCAGGGTGGTCACTCAACGAACAGGTCCTTACGGAGAGGTACTCGGAAAACAGCCCGAGTCCCCTAAAGTAACACAAGCTTATCAGCATAATCAAGATATCATCGTATTATAAGTGTTCACATCATGTTCATTAATTAAAGTTGAGCAATAGCATGAAGCTAACCATAATAACCCAAAAGGTAATCAAGGACAGGGTAAATAGAAAGCTAGTCAATCCTTAGGTTTCAATTAAGTAATACGGGACAGTGAATTAAAAGTGAATGGGACATAATAGGTCAGAGGACACTTGCCTTCACCAAAACAGATGCTCAGGGTCTTCAACCTTATAGAACTCGGGGAGCTTGTTCGCTTGGCCGTCGATTCCTCGAAGCTCGAAAACGAATCGTGATCTATTCGCGACGCATAGCGAATACAAACATGAACAAACAAACAAACATATATATGTATAAGAATATTACACCATACAAATAAAACATAATAAAATATGTAAAACGAAATAGAGCGCGTTACTACGGTCACGCGAGGAAAAAGAAACGAGACAGGTGGAGCTACGATCGAGAAGTTATCCCGTCTACACTAAATGAGTATTAATCATAACATTTAGTTTGACCTAATTATATTAATCGATATTTATTTAAAATGAAACTAGAGCTATCGCACAATTTTAATTACCTGACCACACTAACAATTCTTTGTTAAATAAGTAAATTAAATAACATCAGCGACTCTAAGCGGGACGAATTTGCGGAGCGAGGCGAAATACGTAACGCGTGAAACAGCACGACCACACGCGACCAAGCGCGCGCACCACGTGTGGCAAGCACAGGCAACGTGACGATGACGAACCCAACACGACAGCGTGCAAACGACGCGCGGACACGCGCAACATAGCACGCGGATGACACACGAAACAGCACATGCGACCAGCGCAGACGAGCACGCCACCACGTGCGGAACAACACGCGCGACAGGTGAGAGAACTAAATAGGTGACACATTTATACTAAATAAATGTTAAATAAATAGAAAGTAGTTAAGTTAATATTTGCCATGTTAATATTTATTATAAAAGCTCAAGTGGAACACTACACATTTAATCTAGTTAGAATATTAATCTAATAAATATTAATCGAGCGAACCTAAAGTTAGTTATCTAAAATATATGACCTGACAAATTAACCTTATTAACATGAGTGGTTATAGGCGAAAACAATTTATCATCACGAGCAGACACCGCGCGACCCACGTGATCGACACGCGAGACATGCGCGAGCAACGCGCAGCGAGACGCGCGACACACGCAAAAGGCACGTGACAACGTGTGAATGGCACACGCGATGCACGCACAGCGCGCGGCCAGCACGCGATACAATACGCACGACAACACGCGAGTCAATGTGACTATGCGCGTGAACAGCGTGATGTCGCGCAAACGACGCTGCGCGAGAACAACAACAAATAGATAATTAAATAAAAGTATTTAAGCCGGTATTAATCAAGTTAATTAACATTTATATTTATAACATCATGAGTTAAAACTATAGACTCGTTCTAATTAAACTGTTATCTTAAGTAGCAAACTACTAAACAATAATTGACTAATTAGCGCGAGCGACAATAGTGGAGATAATTAAATAATACGCTGACAGCGCGCGAGACCGACACGATCGACAAGAGATGACACCCGTTGCGACATGTTTATACTAACAAGCATTAATTCGATAATATTCGAACAGGCATAATTATATTAACAAGTATCTATAAAGTGAATCAAAGTATACATCAGTTTGATTAGATTGCTACTTTTAGTAACTGTCGGATAAATAAATAATTGATTAATTAGCTAAGACGCGTATCGCGATGAAATAATGTTACCAACACGATGGCGACGCGGTTATGAAGTTAACGCGACTAAAGTGAGTCGAAACAGGTTTACGACACATGGTTTATTGAATAGACAACAATTCACGAATTATAAACGATGCAACATACGAGAACTACTAAACCCTCATCGCGATTAAACTAGGCGGGTATGGAATCAAAATATTTGTGTTGATATTAATCACATTATCCTGCATTTATAAAAGCGCAACTTATAAACTAAGTTCTATTTTAGCTAACCATCGGACAAATAAATAATTAGTTGGGTGAAAATGTACTTTAGGCTCTTGTGATCTGTGAAAATATGACATTTGTTTCCAATCAGGTAATGTCTCCATATCTTCAAGGCATGCACTATGGCTGCTAATTCCAAATCATGGGTTGGATAATTCTGTTCATGAGGCTTGAGTAGGTGTGATGCATAGGCGATGACTTTCTCATTCTGCATAAGCACACATCCCAAACCTTGTCTTGAAGCATCACAGAAGATGACAAAACTTTTGTGGATGTCTGGCAGTGTCAAAACTGGCACGGTTGTGAGTTTCTTCTTTATGATTTTGAAACTTTCTTCACACTTTGGGGTCCACACAAATTTATTGTCTTTCTTGAGGAGCTCGGTCATGGGTCTTGCTGTGCTGGAGAATCCTTTGATAAAACGACGGTAATATCCACCATTCCCAAGAAGCTTCGAACTTCACTAACGTTGGATGTCTGCTTCCATTTGGACACTGCTTCTACCTTGGATGGGTCCACTTCTATCCCTTCTGCTGTTAAGATATGCCCAAGGAAGGCTATCTTCTCTAACCCGAATTCGCATTTGCTGAGCTTGGCATAGAGTTGATGTGCTCAAAGTCTTCCGAGGACAACCTGGAGGTGATGCTCATGATCCTCGCGACTCTTGGAGTAGATAAGGATGTCGTCAATAAAGGCTATGACAAACTTATCCAACTCTTCCATAAATACCTTATTCATAAGATTCATGAAAAAGGCGGGTGCGTTGGTTAGTCCAAAGGGCATTACTGTGAATTCATACTGTCCGTACCGGGTGACAAATGTTGTCTTCTGAACGTCTCCTTCCTTGATTCTCAGTTGGTGATATCCTGACCTTAGATCAATCTTGGAGAAATACTTGGCCTCTTGAAGCTGGTCGAAGAGGTCATCAATCCGAGGTAGTGGATACTTGTTTTTGATTGTAACTTCATTTAAGGATCGGTAGTCAATGCACAATCTCATGCTTCCATCCTTCTTGGTGACGAATAAGACTGGTGCTCCCCAAGGAGATGAACTGGGACGAATGTACCCTTTCTGTTGAAGTTCTGCGATCTGGAGCTTCAGTTCTGCCAATTCTGTGGGAGCCATGCGGTACAGTCTTTTTGCGATTGGTGCGGTGCCTGGGATTAGATCAATGTAAAATTCTACCTCTCTTTCCAGAGGCATTCCTAGCAATTCCTCCGGTAACACATCCATGAACTCCTCTACCACATATATATTTTCTGCTGCTAGGCTAAACACCATTGGATCTTGGGTCGGTGGCCGAGCTTTACATGAAACTGATTTTCCTTGGTGGTCAGTGAGAAGAATAGTCTTATCTACGCAACTTATGATGCCATTGTGCTTGGTCAACCAATCCATCCCTAGGATTACATCAATTTCGTGGGATGGGAGTACGGCTAAGTCCGCCAAGAATAGTACCCCACTTAAAAGAATTCTGACTTGGGAGCATTTGAGGTGGCATAGAAGGTCTAACCCTGGGTTCGGGTGACCAAAGAAATTTCTAGATATGCAGTGGGAATGCCATGCTTTTCCACAAAACTAGTGGCGATGAATGAATGGGATGCTCCAGAATCAAAAAGTATAACAGCAGGGTAAATTCGACTAGGAACTCATCGAGCACTACTCCAGGGGCTTGCTGCGCTTCTTGAGCGTTGACGTGATTCACTCGCGCCCTACCGTGAAAGTGGGTCTTACTTAGCTGGCTGTTGGAGGAGGGTGCCTTGGAGGCAGGTTCTGAAGCATTCTTGGGGCCATTCACCGAGTTGGAGTAGGTAGGTACAGATGTCTTCAACTGAGGACAATTATTCTTGTAGTGACTGGGGTCTCCACAGTGCCAACAAGCATTGGCTGGAGGTTGGATGCTTGCAATAGATGGGTGTGGAGGGAACTTTTACTCGGCTGCTGAAACGTGACAGAGCGGACCCTGCTGGCTTGCTGAAGCTCAGTCCTTTGGGAGGAAACCCAAAAGATCAAACTCTCTGGTGCCTGTCCTGCTGCTGAGCTCGGAGAACTTGGAACTTCCTCTTGAGGTGACCCTTTTCTTCTTCTCAAGCTCTTTCCACTTGGATGGCTGTTGGTCATTGTTCTCGGATGCTTCACATCAAGAACAAAGCAACACAATTGTTAACGATTAAAGACTTTCGTCCTTCGAAGCATTATCTCCCCAGGGATATAATGATCTTCAAACGAAGGTCATCAAGGGCGTACCTTCATCATTTAAGTGAATAAAATGCAAATAGAGATGTATGAAACACAAAAGAGTATAAACAATCATCACAGATCATCAGATTATTTATATTCTTATTTTATAAACATGAATAAACATCGATGATATTTATATTGCATTTATACCTTCGGCTTGATAGAAGGTGGAAAAGCGAGAGCGATTACAATTCAGTGTGAACAGTACTGGGGTACTGTTCATCTATTTATAGGCACGGGACGCAGCCTGGACAAAATTACATGTGTGCCCCTGATAACTAATTATAATCATAATACAGACTATCAGGGACATTACAGTCTTCTCTTTAAGTCGGTATCGTCCTTCGTCTTTAGCATGACACCAAGCCAAAGCTCTATCAAACATAGCTTCGGCTTATATCTTCATGTTACGGCTGCTTTTGTGCTGTCCTGCCGAAGGTGTTTTTGCTTAGAGGACCTTCGGCGGAGAAGAAGGCCCCCAACAGTAGCCCCTTCGTGGTGCTAGATTGTTTTTTGTAACGAGCTCGATCCATGAAAAAAACACGAAGGCTTCAGAATGCCGAAGGTCCTAAAAACACCTTCCCTGAGCTCGTTGCCGAGAAACGATTATAATATTCCAGACGCCGGACGGTCCACTGTTCAGCGAGTGCGAGCGGCCTGGTGGTTTGCCTTCCCCCCTGCAACACTATATAAATAGACGGGTTGGTGAGGAGTTACCACATCATTCATTGCCATTGCACTATTGTGCTGTTAAAAAATTTAACCAGAGCCGAAGCTTTCTACATTGCGCTTTCAAGCGAACGCTTCATCACTTGGGATTAGTTTTGTCAAAAAGTGAAAACATTGAAATGGCCAGAGTGCGATCAACTGCTAGAGTGTCTCGTGAGGGAGACGAGGCCGAAGTAACTGAGACGGCACCAATATCAGAGGTGATGAGACAATCGGGTCTTGTTGTGACAGAAAAGCCTGTTGCCGAAGGTACTTTGACTGCTGAAGCTAAGCAAGTCACGGTTGGAGAGGGAAGTGGTAACGAAGATGAAGAGGATTACACCATCTTGAACCCAGAAAAACCTAGCCACCTTGAATTTGATAGATCCAGCGTGACGACAGATGATATGGTTATAATGAAAAAATTGGGTTACTTTGGTGAAGCTGAGAGCAAACTTGTTCGTTTTGCTGGCGAGGAAGTGGTTCCTAAGCCAAAGGATGATGAAATTGTTGTGTTTAAAAGTTTCTTTAGAGCAGGGCTTCGGTTCCCTCTTTATGATATAATAGGAGAGGTTTTAAAGAACTTTGAAATATACCTTCATCAATTGACACCTAATGCAATTGTTAGACTCAGTGTCTACATCTAGGCCCTCTGAAGCCAGGGAATGAGTCCTATTGCCGAAGCTTTCTAGTGGGTGCACGAGCTGCATTACCAGACGAAGGCCAGGGCAGATGGCCTTCATGAGAATTTTGGTTGCTACAATTTTGCATATCGAAAGGATACGAAGGCACCAGTTCTTAGCTACCGTACCAAGTGGCCAACTGGCTAGAAGAGTGAATGGTTTTATATGAAAGGAGACGAGAAAAAGAGAGAGAGAAGCTAATGATTATGGTTATGAGTCCACTGACTTTGAGCTTCGGAATGACCATGCCCTTGTGCCATATGCAGCTTGGCTCCCCATGCTAACTAGCCGAAGTGGAGTTTAGAGTGGTAGCGGCTCAAGTCAGCACTAGAGATCTAGTGCAAGAATTCTTGGCAAATAGGGTATTTCCGACCTCTAGTGGCTGGGGAATGCCCAAGAAAAAGGATGGGAGCAAAAAGCACGAACTTGTTCGGCTCCCATACCGGTTCAAATTTGAGAAAGAGTTCAAGAAGCCATGCCAAGAGTGGCTGGAAAATGATTGAAACTATGTGCAATGAATCCTTGGCAACTACACCAAGAAGGAGGACCAGCTAATGACTGCTGCCTTTGGCACCCGGCCAAAATGAAGGCTGAATCGCGTGATGGACGTGCTAATTTTTGAATATCTGGACTATGAAAGATTTGACAAGGGTGCCGAAGGTTTGATAAGGAAAAGGATTGTTAGTACTTTAAACAGATAGGCTGCCAGACTGGTAAAGGAGAATGAGGAGGTTTTGAAAAAGGCAAAAACTGCTCCTGAGCGGAAGGCGGCAGTCTCCAAAAAGAGGAAGCCTGAAGTAGCTGAGCCGAAGGTAGCTGAGGCACGAGAAGAAGCTCCTTCAACGCCCCCTGCTGCTGAAATAGCAGAAATTCTAAAGGTAATGACTGAATCCTTGCCCCTCAAGCTGCTAAGTCCTCTGGGACCAGAACTGATGACACTTTTACATAAGAAAGATCAACCTTCAGCCATAAAGGAGAAGACTGAAGGGCAGAAGAGACGAAGAATTGTCAATGTTATGCAAGCTATTGAGCGGACACCACCTCCAGCCTCGGCGTCCAGAATGATGCCTGTTGCAAGTGCTGAGGCTGAAGCCGTTGCCGAAGCTGAAGGTACTGCCGAAGCTGCAGCTGCTGCCGAAGTTGCTAATCTTGTGAGCACAATGTCAGGAATTGACAAGCTCATATCAGATATGGTCGTAGAGGAGACAATTGCGACTGTAGAGGAAAACGTGGCCGCGATTCCTGGCAAGGGGAAAGAAGTTGCTGATACTTTGTCAAAAGAAAACGAATTCGACCTTCGGCACCTAGGAGGTCAAGAATTGTCTGAGGCAGAAAAAGAGGAGTTGGTAGAATATGGAAAATCTTGTGGTTACCAGCCGGGATCCATTCTCTTCGACGGAGTTAATGAAGAAATCCTAGGATGTATCCAAGACCGTGCCGGGGCAAAAATAATCGGCACTCTGTCAAAGAGTGTTGGTTTCCCTAATCTAGATTCCGATATTAGTGGTTACCGATGGCAACATATCGTCTGCAGCCTATTTTACTCCAATTTCAAGGTAAAATCTTTTGCCTAGATTCTTGTTATCTTTGTGACTGATTGAAATATTCTAAAGTCAACTTATCTTCACAGAGCATGCTACTAAGCAAAGCATTAAGAATGCAACAAGACCTTGAAGATAAGAAAAATGAGATAATAATTGAAGGCTTGGAAAGTAAGATCAAAGATTGTGAAGCTTCTCTTGAAAAGAAAGACTTATTGCCTCAAGCAACCAAAGGTTCCCTAGCGGAATTTCAAGCTGAAAATGCTAGATTAAACGAGGAGATTTTTAAAGCTCAAACAACCTGAAAGGAAAAAATCAGAGTGCTTCGAACAAGAGAAAAAGGAACTACAAGCGAAATATAAAGCCGAAGCTGATAAGAACACGAAGCTGCAGGAATCGCTAAGGGACCTTTGGAATAAATGTTCGAAGTTTGCTACTCGCTGCGTGCAACGGTTAAAAGGAATCTTCAGCTCAGTTGGGGCCATCTCTGATGAAATTGTCCCTTTGGCTGAAGATATACCAAAAACCTTTGAGCATATCGAGAATGAAGTTGATGCACTCGACGAAGTAATAACTGGGCACGGTGACTTCTGTGCTCTGTTAGCTTCTCGAGGCACGGCTGCTGCATTTGTGAAAGCCGGATGCACGCATGCTAAAACCGTAAACAAGCCAAACTTCAGCCTGTCGCCATCAGACTTGATTAATATTCCTGGCAAGGCCCGAAGTATCGGAAATAGATTTATTACTCAAATTTGGGCTAAAGGCGGATGAGAGTTGGCTGGAGACGAAGCTCAGAATTTGCTTAAATCGATACGAAACTTGTACGTGCTGTTTTCCTTGATGTATCTTTATTACCTTCGCTTTTACCTTATACCATTGTTTGGCTGCAGGATGGCGGCGCCGAAGGTTAGTAATCCGAAGCACATTCCGAAGGTTGCTAGGCTGAAGCTTCCCTTTATGACTTCCTGTATAGAGCTTAGGATCTATTTGCGTTATTTTTGCAAAAAATTGTAATCGAGAGTTGAACTCAATACTGTATATGTTGGTCCATACCTTGTAATATAATTTTACCTTTCCATCCATGTGCGAATTGCTTTGTTTTGGACGAAACCCATGTGTAACTTTTGAGCCAAAGGCGGAAAACACCTTCCCTTCTTTTCATACACATCGAAGCATTTCCTTGCATAAAATGCATGTGTTCATGTTTGAAACAAAGCTTCTTCATATTCAGCGAAGCACTTTGTCACCGAAGCCGGACCATTTCTATTCATATTATTGTTCCTGCTACATGTCATGATAATGATGATCCTAAGAATGTCTAATGAATGTTTGTATGAATGCAAAGAATGATGCGATGTAATATGCGAATGTATGACCCAAACGCACACGAAGCCATACCCAGACTCTGCATCCCCTTAGGAACAACTTTGGAGTCTCTTCACCTTCTATTTCGGTGGCATTTAAGCTCTGCATTCCCTTAGGAACGACTTTGGAGCTTCTTCACCTTGTATTTCGGTGGCATTTAAGCTCTGCATCCCCTCAGGAACGACTTTGGAGCTTCTTCACCTTCTATTTCGGTAGTATTTGGCTCTGCATTCCCTTAGGAACGACTTTTGAGCTTCGGGACTTACTCTGCGATCCCTTAGGAATGACTTTTGTAGCTTCGGAACTTTTGGAATGATTACAACTCTGCATCCCCTTAGGGACGTCTTTTGAGCTTTTCTCTATTCTCTTTGCACTCGATGGTGCGGATTTTGATATTACATGTTACATTTTTTGGGGAATTGGTCCTTGTATTGCATAGGGCTAAACAAGAATGAAAATTACAAACTATGGCCCCATTAAAAACCTTTCTCCCCTCCTAAAAGGAAAAGGGTGCCATAGGAAAAATTAAAAAGATTACATCAATTACACATAATATCGTCGAAGCTCATCCGCATTCCAAGATCTAGGAATGTCGTTGCCGTCCATATCCTTCAATCTGTAAGAACTGGGTCTTGACGAAGATACTACTAGAAAAGGACCTTCCCATTTTAGCTGTAGCTTCCCCACTGTATCTGGGTTGGCCATCCTTCGAAGCACCAAATGGCCTGGCTTGATATTTTTCAATCGAACTTTCCTATCGCGCTATTTTATTATTTCGGCCTGGTACATGTTGATGTGCTCTATGGCTTGAAGTCTGGTCCCTTTTATGGTATCTTCTGTTATTTGGCAATCGGCTTCATCCTCCGCTGAAGCTTTGGTTCTTATTGATCCTGTTCTTGCTTTTTCTGGTGTTATTGCTTCGTCGCCGAACATGAGCTTAAATGGAGTAAAGCCTGCTGACCTTGAGACGGCAGTATTGTGACTCCACACCACTTTTATTAATTCATCTGGCCATTTCCTCTGGGCTGATTGAAGATTAATTTCATTATTCCTGTCATTATAATTCCATTTGCTCTCTCTACTAACCCATTTGATTCTGGATGCCTTACTGATGCAAAATGTATTTTTGTACCAATCTGGTCACAAAAAACCTTGAATGTTTCAGCATCAAATTGAGTTCCATTGTCGACTATAATAGCCTTCGGCACTCCGAAGCGACAAACAATATTATGCCAGAAGAACTTTTGGACTGTGGCCGAAGTTATGGTAGCTAGAGGCTTAGCTTCGATCCACTTTGAGAAATATTCCATCGCTACCACGACATATTTCAAGTTTCCTTGTGCTGGTGGAAGCGGTCCTAACAAAACTAGGCCCCATCTCTGCAATGGCCAAGTAGGTTGGATTAGTTGTGTCAGAGATGAAGGTTGTTTCTGGTCCCTAGCATACTTCTGATAGCACATTTCTGGACCAAATCCGCTACATCCGAAGCTGCCTTCGGCCAATAAAACCCTTGTCGAAAACCTTTCCCAGTAAAGGCCAAGACCCAATATGAGCTCCACACAGCCGTGCATGTATTTCCCTCATTAATTCCTGTCCTTCATTTCTGGATAGGCATTTGAGCAATGGGGAGCAAACTCCATGCTTGCATAGCTCCCCTTCAATTATTACCTAAGGTCTTGTTCTTGCTTCCATTCTCTTATTATAAGCTTCATCATCTGAAAGATGATTGCCCTGGAGAAAGGATATTATTTCGGTCCTCCAGTCTTCACTATGTAAAGGTGAGATTGTGAGCACTGCCCTTTCCATGAGCTCGATTGAGGGTGCTTTTATTGTTTCAAAAAATACTTCCGAAGGCAAAGGAAGCCCTTGTGCCACTGATTTAGCTAATAAATCTGCATGCTCATTCTCTCCTCTTGGGATATTTTTTACAAAAAAGTCTTCAAAAGAAGCTTCCAACCTTTGGACTGCATCCAAATATTTTTCAAGCTTCAGATCTCTTGCCTTTCTGCTCTTATCCACATGGCTGGAAATAACTTGTGAATCAGTTTTAAGGATTGCCCTTCTTATTCCCATTGCCTTTAGCTTCTGAAGCCCCAAAAGAAGAGCTTCGTACTCGGCAATGTTATTTTTACATCTGAAATCTATCTTTGTTGAAAAACATGTCCTAACTTTAGATGGTGCTACTAGAACAGTAGCTGCCCCTGCACCGAAGGTTCCCTAGGAGCCATCACAAAATACCGTCCAGGCTTCGGCATCTTTTTCTGCTTCTTCATCCTGAGCCCCTAGCGTCCAATCGACAATAAAGTCTGCTAGAGCCTGAGATTGAGTCGAAGACCTATGCACATAATCGATGGTGAATTCATTGAGTTCTGCGGCCCATTTTCTGACCCTTCCTGTAGCTTCTCTGTTCCTCATTATATCCTTGAGGGGTTGTGATGATGGTACTATTATATGATAAGCTTGGAAGTAATACCGAAGCTTTCTGGAGGCCATTAATACAGCATAGAGTACCTTCTTCAATTCTATGTAATTCTTCTTTGATGGGCTAAGTACTTCGGAGATGAAGTATATTGGTGCTTGCTTTTTCATCTGGCCAACTTGTTTCTCTTGTACAAGTGCCGCACTAACCGCAGCATGGGAAGCAGCCACATACAGAATAGCAGAGTTCCTGATGAAGGTGGAGTTAGAGTTGTCAAATCTATCAGATATTGTTTTAACTCGTTGAAGGCTTTCTGTTGAGCCGAACCCCACTGAAAGACTTCGGCTGATTTTAGTATTTCAAAGAATGGTAAGTTCCTCTCGGCTGATCTTGATATAAATCTATTCAATGATGCCAGTCTTCCTGCCAACCGTTGAGCCCCTTTCTTTGAATTTGGTGAATCCATCCGAAGCATAGCTTCGATCCTGCTTGGATTAGCTTTGATGCCCTTTATTGATACCAGGCAACCAAGAAACTTACCCTTCTTCACTCCGAAAACACATTTCTCTGGATTTAACTTGAGACTAGCTTGCCTAAAATTGGTAAATGTTTCTTGCAAATTGGCTACATGATTTTCATGCTTCGTGTTCTTTACTATGATGTCATCGACATAAGTCAACACATTCCTGTCAATTTGAGAGTGAAGAACTTTGGTAGTCATTCTGCTGAAACTTCCTCCAGCATTCTTGAGCCCCTCGGGCATCCGAAGGTAGCAATAGGTACCACTAGGAGTTATGAAACTTGTCTTTGGTTCATCCTCTTTCTTCATCCAAATTTGGTGATAACCCGAGTAGCAGTCCAAGCTCATAAGTTCTGAAGAAGTTGCTGCATCTACAAGGGAATCTATTCTTGGTAAAGGGAACTCATCCTTCAGACATGCCTTGTTGAGGTCTGTGAAATAAATACACATTCTCCATTTCCCATTAGCTTTTTTCACCATATTGGTGTTAGCCAGCCACTCTGGATATGTTACTTCTCTGATAACACCGGCACTGATAAGTCTCTTTACTTCATTTCATGCACCTTCGGCTTTATCATCAGACATTTTCCGAAGCCTCTGCTTTCTTGGTCTTAAGGATGGGTCCACATTGAGTGAGTGCTCAATAACATCTCTATTAACACCACAAAGGTCATTAGCTGTCCAAGCGAAGACATCTTTATTGTTGAACAAGAATCTTAGCAGAGTCTTTTCCTGTTCACCAGATAGCCGAGATCCTAGCAATACCTTTTGGTCTGCTATGTCTTCACACAAGAGCATAGGCTTCGTCTGATCTCCTAAAGCAACCTTCTCTCTTTTGTGCTTATACTGCTGATAAACTTCGGCTTCATCTATATTATGGATAGCCTTCGAATCTATCCAACTCCCTTCAGCCCTCCTGGTAGCTTCTTGACTCCCGTGAATAGCAATGGGCCCTTGTTCCGAAGGTATCTTCATGCATAGATATGCTGGATGAAGTATTGCTTCGAAGGCATTAAGAATTCCTCGACCAATGATTGCATTGTACGGATACTCCATGTCAACAATGTCAAAGATGACCTGTTCCATTCTTGTATTGTGAACGTAGCCAAAGGTAACTGACATTGTTATCTTGCCAAGTGCCACAATCTGCCATCCTCCAAAGCCACAAAGAGGGTGTGTTGCATCATGTATCTTGTCTTCTGTCTCCTACATTTGCCTGAAAGCTTTTGCAAAGATGATATCCGCTGCACTGCCTGTGTCTACTAGGACATTGTGAACCAAAAAACCCTTGATGACACAAGATATGACCATTGCGTCGTTGTGAGGATAATCCTTGAGCTAAAGGTCTTCCTGAGAGAAGGTAATTGGAATATGAGACCACTTGGACTAAATGAAGGGTCCTTGCACCCCAACATGTTGTACCCTTCTTTGTGTTTCCTTCTTCTGCTTCTTGTTGGCTGGTTCAGAGCTTGAACCACCTGTGATTGGGAGCACCAGCTTCGTGGCCAAAGGTGCTACAGCTTGGTTGTTGTGCGAAGCCATCGTTGCAACTGTGGAAGTGAGTTCACCGGAGGTGGGCGCCAATGTTGGTCCTTGTTCTCGGATGCTTAACATCAAGAACAAAGCAACACAATTGTTAACGATTAAAGACCTTCGTCCTTCGAAGCATTATCTCCCCTAGGATATAATGATCTTTAGACAAAGGTCATGAAGGGCATACCTTCATCATTTCAGTGAATAAAATGCAAATAGAGATGTATGAAACACAAAGAGTATAAACAATCATCACAGATCATCAGATTATTTATATTCTTATTTTATAAACATGAATAAACATCGATGATATTTATATTGCATTTATACCTTCGGCTTGATAGAAGGTGGAAAAGCGAGAGTGACGCGAGAGCGATTACAATTCAGCGTGAATAGTATAGGGGTACTGTTCATCTATTTATAGGCATGGGACGCAGCCTGGACAAAATTACATCTGTGTCCCTGATAACTAATTATAATCATAATACAGACTATCGGGGACATTACAGTCTTCTCCTCTTTAAGTCGGTATCGTCCTTCGTCTTTAGCATGACACCAAGCCGAAGCTCTATCAAACATAGCTTCAGCTTATATCTTTATGTTACGACTGCTTTTGTGCTGTCCTGCCGAAGATGTTTTTGCTTAGAGGACCTTTGGTGGAGAAGAAGGCCCCCAACAATGGCCTTGTTTGAGAGGTGCGAGAAACTGAGGAAATCTTGGCTGGCGAGGATGATTTTGAGTTCTAGTCTCAGCCCCTTCAAGAAACGAGCCATCTTCTTGGCTTCCGTGCTGACATCATCAGGCGCATAGCGAGTCAGTTCTGTGATTTTGTGAACGTATTCACTGACAGATCTCCCTCCTTAAGTTAATTCCCGAAATTCTTCTTCCTTGAGCTGGACGATCCCTAGGGGCACATGATGCTCTCGGAAAGCAGCTTCAAATTCTGCCCAGGTAGCATCTCTGACGGCAGCGCTGAAGGTATCCCACCAGGATAGGGCCATCCTGGAGAGTTGATGAGCAGCAAGATGAACATGCTAGTTTTCAGGGCATCTGGTGGCCTCTAACTTCCTTTTTACTGTGCACAACCAGTCATCAGCGTCGAGTGGGTTGCTGGATTCGGCAAATGTGGGAGGCTTGAGCCTTAGGAACTCTCCCATTCTGTCCTGAGGCCTTCCTCCATTTGGGCACTGGTTCTCGAGGCTTCTAGTGAGGACCTCAATGAGTTGGGTTTGGTTGGCCAGAACTTGGGCTAGGTCTAATGGCAGCTCCGAAGGTGCGGGGAAGTGGGTCTCACTCCCTTCTCCACCGACTTCTCCATCAGCACCTAGGGGAGACCTTGCTCCAATCCCTGAGGCGGTAGGCATGATTTTATTTGAGGCCATCTGCCAGAGGGGAGAAAGGATTACTACTATGCATATGCCATATATTTTTTTTCTCAGACTTGTTATTTTATTCAGCACTCCAGTTCATTACAAGCATACAATCACCACAGATCACACGACGCACGATCGTTTTTCTAAGGTGTCCCCAAACTCCCTAAGAAGATCGTCAAGGCTAGCCAGGGACACTTCCTCAACGTCGGAAAAGTTCTCTATCCCTGGGGGAGGCAGTGTTGGTGGGGCTTCCTCCTTTCGGTTAGTCTGGCATCCTTGGCTCTTGAACCGCTTTCGGATCTTCTTGACGGGGGTGAGCTTCTTTAACTTCTTAGCATATCCATCTTTAGGGTTCAGTATGCCTCATGAGTGTTGGCTTCTTTGCCTTCTGCCATCTCGAGACTGTCTTGAAGAGACGCCTTTTCTTCCTTTAGTTCCTTGATTCGTTGCTCTAGGCTTTCCACCCGTGAATTTAGGTGGGTGCAGTGGGAAAAAAGGTCGTCATAGTGGTTGTCAAGGGTGTGGAGATATCCGGCCATGTAGACTATGGTAGGGTCATCTTCATTAGGATCTCTCCCTAACAAGGCCTAGAGTCTTTTCCTCCAAACAGGAGTATTTTTGTTGTTGGGTGGAAAATAGCGAAGGGGTGTCTCAGAGACTTCCCTGCTGTAGTTTTGGCATAGTTGGCGGAGGGCCTTTTGGGCAGCATTCTGGCAAGTGTCTGGGAAGCAGTGTCCAGTGGCAGTGATTTGGAAGGGAGGATGATTTGGGTAGTTTCGGCTTTCTCCCAGGTAGACTGCCATAGAGCATTTCTCAATCCCGTACTCACGGTATTCTTTCTAGACATACTCGGCTTCTTGTGGATCCCCATGCGAAGCGCACAGCTCCGAAGAAGGTGAGGGAATCCTTCCACCTCCGAGAAGTAGGATGTCCTAATGACAAAGGAGCCTTCCATCTGGTAGCAAGAGAAGAGGGGTTGTTAATATCGGAGAAAGAAGAGAAGGTAATTTTTGAGGTTAAGATGTCTTTTCTTTTAATGAAAGCTTTTTAGGTCCGGGCTGCGGTCTACGGCGCGTCCTATGGCTCTGATACCACCTGAAGCACCCCAATCCTCTAGGACTCAAATGTGAAACAATTACTAGTCCTAGGAGGCTAGTAAACACATTCCTTACTTCAAATAGTACAGAGTTTTGAATAACAGTTATTACAATACCAAAGTACAAGCTCTAGCGAGTCCGAATACAAAGCACAGTGGAAGATCAATTAGCCCAAGCCACAGGCAGACTGGGTGCAGACACAACCCCCTTCTAGTCGAACATAGCGGAAAAGAAGTCTTCAGCTGCTGAAAAACATAAATAAATCTGGGTGAATACACTAGGTATTCCGCAAGCCCATCCCGCTCTTAAAGAGAGAGGGACCTATACATTACATGCTTGGTATGGTGGAGTTTAAGTCACTCTTTTTTTAGAGAAAGGCAATACTTTGATGGTTTACCCCAAAGAGAGCATTAGCACATTTTCACACTCAACCACCACTGAGCTTCCTGCTCCCGTGGCATTGTTTTCATTTCCAAAAACACCCACACACACCTCTCAATTTGCGGAGATTAAAAACACTAATTGCCATACTACACAAGACTCGTCCATACCAGTGGACACGGACTATTCGAATAGGTTTCAAACTCGGCGCAGAGGGGTACACCTTACCCACTAGTCCGGCTATGCGGTCTCATGGCCAATGAGACCCAAATTTGAATCTCTTTCCTTCTTTGCACGTCCTTACCTTAACGGTTATCCGGAAGGAGTCAGGCCACCGCCATGCCCAAACCAGACAAAACATTCCCCCTCCTTATCCTCCCGATGCTCCCCAGCCATCATAACCTTAGGGTTTGGACCGTACAAGTTCAGATTGAGTGACTGCCCATACAGTCTCGAGTGGTTGTACTTGTCATGAGTACATGTAGTGAAGGATGACAAACCGGTCCTTATATGAGGGTATAATCCTTCCGCTCACACCTAACCCGGCTGAGCCAACACCTGAGGCCCTCCCCTAAACCAGGAGTCCCTGACTATCCCACTCAAAAGGTAATAAGGGTGAATACCCTTCATCATACGCTTTTTGAAAACATTTTCCTTTTTAGAAAACCATCATTTTCCTCAACCCACGTTTTGTATTCAAAAGATATTCTTTAATGCGGGCCATCTCTCTACTCACAATGCAAAGGACCCAACCCTTATCCCCAGCTTAGGCAGTGGTAGAAAGAATAGGTAATTCATGCATCAAGGGAAGAATGAACTTGCCTTCGTCGAAGTTCTCTTGGCACGAAAGGTCTATTTCCAAGAGGTTGGGCTCCTGTCGTTCTTCTGGAGCTACGATTTCCGGGGGATCAGAGCCCTCTTCGCCTAGCAAAAACAGGCAATAAACACTATATCAACCATGGTGGTTTCGTGAAGTGTGCCAAGTTTTAAATATTATTATTTTGTGTCATAGAAAATATTTGGACTATTTTTGGTGCATAAAATATCAACATATATACATATATATGAAAATAGGAAAAGAAAAGGGGAAAAAGGAAAAATGAAAAGGGATTCTCGGTTAGCTGGGCCCGGGGGGGATTTCGGCCCAGAGTGGGTGCGGGCGCTGCAGGTGAATGGGCCCAGGCGGCCCACGAGGAGGGGAAGACGACGCGGGCGGACGTCATGAGCGCGGGGCCCACACGTCAGGGAGAGGGGGAGTGCCGATGACGTCGGGCGGTTTGACAAGGGAGGGGGCGAACCGGCCGGGGTCAGAAAAACCGGCCGCCGATGAGGTTCCACAACGGTTCTCCGGTGTGGTTCCGGTTCCGGGTGGTCTGGGAGGTGGTCTAGTGCGGCCAGGGGTAGGGGGCCATGGTGGCAGGGTTAATTTGGCTGATAAGCGCTTGGGATGGCCGATCCACGGTGAGGTGGCGGCTCCCACGGCGGTGAGGTCGCCGGTGAGGCCACGGAGTGTGACGGGGGAGGCGAAAGTGGTGCCTCATGATCGTGGAGAGGTGGTGAAGCTCATGAGCTAACTTAATTGAACCTTAGGCTACTAGAGAGGGGAGGGGGAACTCACCAGAGCGGAGGGAGAGCGCGGCGGCGCTGGCTCGATTGAGCTCGAGGGAGGGGTGAGGGATGGCCGAGGCTAGTGTGAGGAGCTGGGGGCGGTCCTTTTATAGGCGGCCGGAGAGGGGGGAGGAGGAGGTGGAACGCACTGGCGAGGCGCGCTCGCGACGGCGATGATGGCACACAGTGGTGGCGACGGGATGGCTCGGGCAGGCAGTGGTGACGGGATGGCTCGGGCACTGGCGCGGGGACGCAAGGCGCCAATTCGGCTGGTGGGCGAGTAATGGCAAGGAGACGTGGCGGATGGTGGCCGACGGCGATCGCGTCGATAGCCGATCACGGGAGAGAGAGAGCTGACGAGCGGGACCAGGTTGTTAACGGATGGGCGGGTGCGAGAGAGAAAGGGAGGGCACGGCTGACGGGTGGCGCCGGGCGATCAGCGGGTGAGGGGAGGGAGCGACACGCAAGAGGGTGCGTAGGAGATGGGCCTGTGGGCCAGCGGGGGAGGAGCACGGCGCGCGGAAGAGAGAGATAAAGGGAGGGGGTTTGGGCCGGATTCGGCCCAGCCGAGGGGGGTTTCTTTTTTTCTAATTCTTTCCTATTTCTATTTCCTTAATCCCTTTTTCTTTTAAACAAAAATTCTTATAATTTTCCTAGGTGTCTAAAATGAAATACTCTATGTGAAGTGCTACAAGAAATCATGGTGCATGCATATGATGAGATGGGGTCTTTAGGAGATAATAAGGGGGGGTTAGGAGTTTACGGTTTCTAACCTCAGAAATCAAAATTGGGATGTTACATAGTGGTACCGAAGTCCTAATTGCTCCATTTCTTGCTCATCTTCCCTTTTCCACCTTGGGACTATATAGGATCACTCAAGAAATACTTAGTCTCAAAAGACACAAGTTATGTGTGCTCCCCCTAAAGTTGTGCATCAAGTATTTAAATGACTTGCACCTTGCACATTCTAGCTTCCTCAGAACTAGAGGGGATCACAACATACCTTTGTCTAGGCATAATATATCAACTGCATCACAAACAAATACCAATTGAATAGATGACACAATACAACTTATGACTAGTGGAAACAATGCATGCCTCAAGATATATAACATTTTAAAAGCAACCTAGGCACGCTTCACACATGATGATCATTGCAACACATATACCAATTGAAAAACCTAAGATCATGCATATAAAGCATAATTTCTAAGCACACCATGATTAAGAAGTATTTTCTTAGGTAAACCAAAGGAAACAACATTTTAAAGCATAAAGCATCTAAGCCAAGATACTACCAATTGAAAGGCAAGAACATAGCTATGATCACAATCAACGAAACTTCAAGATATTCAATGAAATTGCATAGTTCCATTCTCCATACCTTTGCCTTTTACCTGAATGCCATGAGATTCATTCTTTTAGGTAGTGTGGAGTGAGAGCACCTATTGTCACCAATTGAGGGCTCCTTTTGCTCATGTACCTCATAGCTCGAGAGGGTGCATCATGTGAACATGGACTAAACAAAACTATCATGATTGCACATAGGTTAATCATTAAAAACCACACAGCATGACTTACAAAAAGATACAGGTTTAGCCACATACATCAAGAGAGTTAATCATGGTGGATATATCAAATGAAAAGCTACCCATTGAATGATTCAAGAGATATAACCTATAAAGCACATAGTCATGATTGAGCACACATGATTATGGTCTTGGAAATCATGAATCATTAATTGAAAGATATTCAACACAAGCAATCTCAAAAGCATAACTACTCCAAGGATAGGTATAGCACGATGATCCAACTTAAGAGCAATACTGATTGTAAATAATGCACTTAAGATACACGGTACCGTTCTTTGGAGAGTCAGCTGCAGATTCTCATCAAAGTCATTTGCTTGATTCACTAATAATGATTAAGGACCTCTACAACTTATTTAACTCGAGATGAAAATGGGATTAGTATTGCACAATAATTCAACCTTGGGTCAATAAATAGACAATAAAATTGACATCTTAAGCATAGAGTTTAAATTAACCATCTTAAGCTCTCCCAGGGTCTCGAGTCCATCTCGAGGCACCTGCATGGTCTAGTTGGCACAGTTTGGTACCCATCTCGGGATGGGTCCATAACGTTCATCTAAAAGAGAGTTTGGTACCCAAATAGCATATATGCTAGTTCTAGGTGATCCCATTACTGATCTAGCACAAGTGTACGATTTGGGTCTCCTAAGCGAATAACATGGAGATAAATTACTTGCTTAGAAACCTTACCCTTCTTACATACCTTAGGTAGATGACCATGCTCACCACACATGTAGTAGAAGCGTCGCTCAACCTGACATGACACTTGTTGTTTGTCTTTTTTCTTAGTGAGGGTCATCTTGGAGGGTGCACATGTTTGATTCTTCATGAGCGGACATGAAGTGATCATATGGTCCTTGTCATTGCATCCAAAACATCTCCTCATCCCTTCATCCTTATCTTTGTACGGACAAGACGCAATGAAGTGGCCTAACTCCTTGCACTTGAAGCACCTCCTTTTTCCTCTTCCCTTTTTGCTCTTGGATGACATAGAGAGATGATCAGTGCAACCAACATGACTAATTGAATTTTTATCTTTTTCCTTGTTCATGTTGATTGCTTCATTTATTGCTTTAGGAACATCCTTCTTATGAAGTTTAACACTTGCTGTGGTTTCTCCCGTCTCAAGCTTCTTCACCATGCGTCCGTGGATATCTTGAGGTGGTTGAGCAATTGTCACACCCGGATTTAAGGGATAAAGCCAGGTGCATTTCATATATGCGTCAAAGAAGACAACACATATAATAACAGAGTGTATAGAAATAAATATCATAATATCATCAGAGTACTTATTACATAGCGTAAGACTTACAAAATAAAAGATAAATATAAAACAAACTAAAGTCCATCCTTGGCGCCCTAAAGTCGACTGGGAGATGCCACCTAGATCAAGTCGAACTCCTCGTTGTGTGGCTCCTCTTGAACCACCTGTTCTTCTCCTGTGGGGGGTGCGAGACAGCAAGGGTGAGCTCACACATGTTCATCGCTCAACAAGTTGTGGGGAATAATGTGCATGAACTCACCAAAGGTGGGAGTTCATGTGAAATGTACGGCTGATGAATAATAGGGGTTAAAGCTAGGCATTGCTTTTAATAAGTTGGTCAATTTTATTAGCAGTTACTAAATGTAAGTAAATACCAAACCATAATAATAATAGAACAAAATTAATAATAACTCCCATGCAATGCAAATGACAAATTGAATTTAGTTCCATAATTTAATCATGCGAGAAATGTGAGCTGCTCTTGACCGTGAGCTCGGCTAGTATACCAGTTTTACACTCTGCAGAGGTTGTACCCTTTACCCACAAGTCATGTTACCCATCTGCCAAGGGGTCATGAGTCCCATACACCTCTACCAAGGAAGCGAGGCAGGGTAACACTACGAGGCCTTTTACAAAGTTCCACTAGCTTCCAAAAACCCGCTACAGTTTCTGGGAAGAGCACTTGCAGGAATCCCTCGTCTGACCGCCATCGCGGCAAAATCAACCCGAGAACCTCCCTGCATGCCTACTCCCCTACTGCCCTTGCCCATTTTGGGTAAGGTAGTCTTCCACTAGCTTTCCTAATTAGTCAGCCAAGGGCGTCCCATTCCACCCTTGTGGTGGCACGTGTTTCTCAAATTAAGCTCCATGTTCCAATTAAAGATAATGATCTTGACATGAACATAAATAAAATAACAGAATAATTGGAACATGGGTATAATGTGATATTAAACCCAAAACCATAGAGAAATAGCAAAACTACCCAAATGATTCAAGGATAAACAAGGAAAAAGGATAAAAAGTCTAGGGTGACCTATTGGGTCCCATCAAAATTAAACCTATTGTAATATCCCAAAAAAATGTTGCCAAAGGTTGATCTTCGGAGCGTGGATGTGGGAAAAAGGGTTGTGGGCCATTGGATGCTAAGTCAGAGTCATCTGTGGCGTTGTTTCGTTTCTCCCGCAAAGAAACCCTAGTGGTGGCTCTTTCCCCTTTGGCCCCTTCTTGGCCGCCCACCCCCCTTTCTCTCCCCCCACTTGGCCGCCCCTCCCCCTTTCCCCTTGGGCTGGCCGTCCTCTCCTCCCATGGAAGCCCCTCTCCACGGCTTCCTCCTCCCTCTTGATCTCCCCCCGCGCAGCAAGGATCGAGAAGAGGAGGAGCACGTTGAATTGAAGAGGGAGAGAGGATCAAGGAGATGTTCTTCCCCATTTCTTCTTGAAAATTTCTTGGTGAAAACCCTAGGTATGGATGAAATCCTTGTTCTTCTCTATAATTATGTGCTTTTGGAGGTTGTGGATCATGGGGATTAAAGGATTAGAGGTTGGATTAGATGTGGGGTTAGGTTTTGATCTCGAATTTAGTTTTCTGCAGAATGGCAGATTCAACAGTTTCTGTTCATACCAGTTTTCCATTGTCTTAGTTGCCTCAAAAAATAAAAAGTCTATATATGAGTCGTAGATAATTTGTACATCTTTCCGTGGCCATGAAGAACACCTCAATCGGACATCAGATCAGAAAGTTATTGCAGTTTGATTATAGCAGTTTTTCAGTCTCACAATTCTGTGCAGAATCTGTTCTCTTAAGATTTAGGCAATTTTATCAACAGAATTAAACTTTAGGTTGGTAAAAGAAGTTGTAGATAATTTCATAAGATTTCCAGATTGTTAAAGAGTGCATTCATATGAATTTTGAAACTCCAGTTATGTTTGTTTTACCGTGGCTATTCCTGTTTGCCTCACAAAAATGAGCGGGTCTGTTCACTGGTAGGTTTCATCTAGTAAATGGCCAAATTGGATCTTCCAACTATGGAGACTTTTGTAGAGGGATAAAAGTTCTTACTGCCAGAAGAATTTCATAATTTTTGGTTGAGTAGTTTGGGAGATATCGAATTTTGAAATTAACTATGCTGCTGTCTGAAACAGATTCAGTCAGTTATCTTGTCAGATATTTTAGAACTTATAGATGGCAAAATTTAATTATCCATTGAATACCGAAGTTGTAGAGTATTTTGTGTAGAAACTCTTAGAGTATTTGTTTGATATCACCACTGTTATAATTTTGAAGATACAAAATTAACAAACAGTGTTGCTGCTGTTTGGCATGTGGTTCAGGGTGGGAGTCATTCCACCGGGTCTTGGTTTCAAGTGTAGGAGCAATTTGTTGATTGTTGGCAAATGTTTGTGAAATATTTGTACTATGTTTTATGCCCCGCAGTAGGTGTCTACACTCTGGATCATGCCTAGTACATTTTTCTTCTTTGATGAAGGCAAGTGAATGTAGCGGTGGTTGCTTCCGTTCTGACCTGTTATTTATATCGCTTATACTCTAATATTCAGAAGTATTGGATTCTTTCATAATTGGACTCTATGGTGATGCTTTACTTGCTTGCATTATACTAATGCTCAATCATATATTGATGATGATTATGATTCGAGTATGACTCATGAGATTAATTCACACCCCTGAAGGTAAATGAAGTATTATTTGAGGTTTGTATTGTATCTGAAGGTAAATAAAGTATTATTTGAAGTTGTATTGTATGTGAAGGAAGTGAAGTATATTGATAAATGCAGCATGCCATATACATTGCATGATTCACTTGCATATGAAGTTGGGTCATGACCTATGGTCTGATCGTGCTGGTACAACTTAGCATCATACGTTGCCCGAGGAGGGGTACGATGCGGCTTCATACCCTTAGAGGTATGAAGGCAGAGGACATGCATTGCATTCATATGCATTCATTGAAGTGATATTTGCAAATGATGTGGTTCTATACCCTCAGAGGTATGAAGACAGAGTACCTACACATTGTGTTCCTATGCATACATTGAAGTGATATTTGCAGGTATTGTTGACGCAGGGAAGTGTTATACAACCTATTGTGGTTGTTCGAGGAAATGAGATGGTATTGGTTATATTGGGACTACTGAGTTCTATATCTACAAATATTTCTGATCTTAATTTTGATTTTTTTAAAATGTTGATTAATTCAATTTATGGTTTAAATATCTCGTCAAAACAATTCGCTTGCTGAGATGTTTCATCTCACTCTTGCATTACTCAATGCAGGTGCTTGTTGCTCATCAAGGGATGTGGGAAGTAGCAGCACATCCACCTTCACTCTCATAATAACGCTACTTAGGCGCAGTCATGATTTAATTAGAAACTTCTTGTCAAAGGATGTTGTTTCTAACTAGTTGTGCGCACTGGTTAATTTAGTTCATGTCGTTATGGTTGTCTTCCCATTGCTAGCAGATTATTAATGTCTATTATGTTTTCTTATCATGATATCTATTTATACTTTATTGCTTCCCCGTTTATGCAATTTTCAAAGGAGATGTTGTTGAAATTTTATATATGAATGTTAGATGTGTAGTTTAGTAGCATTCTAGGGTGTTTGTGGATCCCGCGGTGTTACAATTGGTATCAAAGCTTAGGCTTTAGATTCTAGGTAAATTGAACCTGAAATTGCACACATGCACATATAGGAAGGGCATGGGTTCAAATATCTTTGATATATGTTAATGTCTTTGAAGTGCAGATGAAATAATTTCACCCTCTATTCCTTTATGGTGATGTGGTAAGTTGTTTATGACTTAATGCCTGATATAATTCATTTCTAAATTTTGATATTGTTTTATTAATATGATTGATATCGCTGGTCTTTTGTGAGATTGAAGTTGTTATTATGCTTGTGATATACATGTATGCCTACATTGTTTTCAACATGTTTTTCTTGGTTGAGTTTTATTACAATAATATTGTTATATATGCTTGATTGAGGATGTTTCTAAGAGGAGTGTGAATTGTGTGTTTTGGGTTACAAGGTAACCATCGATTTGAATTTAAGTTGTCGGGCGGTTGGTGGATAGCTCCAACTATCTTCGCAAAGAATGGTTGTTTATGTCGAGAAAACCAGTTCTGAAAGAAATGAATATTGGTACTTTTATATCGATTTTGGGGGAAGTCTTTACATAGCCAGAATGGCTTACATGTCTCTCTTCTATCGTGTGTTTTAGTAGCCACAAAGCCTAGATGTGGTTTAAAGTGGTTGCATGTTAGTCATGCTAATTGTAGAATAAAATCTTTGATTTTCTTGATCCATTGATTATGTATTAATACGTTGAGGATCTGATGGTTCTCTCCCCGATGCATGTTTGTGGAGCCATTGTTGGACCACTTATCTATTGGTTTGAATGAAGTCATTGCCTAGCCTAGAGTTGGTTGTGTGTGGTTAGCCACCTATTCCTAAATGATGTGGTTTTTACATCAGCTTGAGATGTTTGCCAAATGTGTGCAGGATTACAGGGTTAGTATTGACCCTTTATGTCTGGTACTTTGAGTGCATCATATGATAGAATGAAATGTAAGTTTCTGAACTACAATAGATGAAGACTTATATTATGTGTAGGTTAACCTTACTAGTTTGGATATTTTTCTTAGTTGAGTTGTTGGATGAAGTATAGTGACATGGGTTAAGCAAATATTGTGTTGTTGTTGGGCTGTCAGTGCTCTATGTGGAGTTTTTGGCATTTCTTCGATGAACTATGCCGCGCAGAATGTTATTGGCTTCTTGTCAGCTTTATTGCTCCATTAGTTCTATAGATTTTCTCCCTTTTGGTGGGGTGCAAATTATGTTAGATTACATGATTATCTTTTCATTATGGCAAGAACAAGGTTTAGGTAGATTAGGAGTTTTGTTTCAATAGAACTGCTTGTTTCGTGGTGCTGTGAGGTGAGGTGTTTGATCTTCTTATACATTCATCTAGTGTGGATGTTTCACCATTGAATTAAAATGAATTGTTGAAGTTGGTAAAGATTCTGCTTAGTGCATATTGCCCCTTCATAAAAGAGTGTCGTTTTAAGACATTGATGTTGATGTATGGCTGCATCCAAATTCGATGTTGTGAAATCGTAGTGTTGATTGCATCTATGACTTGGTTTGAGCTTCATTACATGTTGGTTCACGCTTGATGTCAGGTGGTGTAGTTTCCTTAGACAATTAGTCCGAGGTAGAAGTTCTTGTGTTAATTAAGACCAATAATGGACCCATGTTTTAAATGGTGGTGCTATATGGGGTACCCTGGATATCTTGTTTGGAGTGGTCGAATTCGAGGACGAATTCTTTTTAAGAGGGGTAGAGTGTAATATCCCAAAAAATGTTGCCAAAGGTTGATCTTCGGTGCGTGGATGTGGGAAAAAGGGTTGTGAGCCATTGGATGCTAAGTCAGAGTTATCTGTGGTGTTGTTTCGTTTCTCCCGCAAAGAAACCCTAGTTGTGGCCCTTTTCCCCTTTTGCCCCTTCTTGGCCGCCCACCCCCTTTCTCTCCCCCCACTTGGTCGCCCCTCCCCCTTTCCCCTTGGGCTAGCCGTCCTCTCCTCCCATGGCAGCCCCTCTCCATGGCTTCCTCCTCCCTCTTGATCGCCCCCCGCGCAGCAAGGATCAAGAAGAGGAGGAGCACGTTGAATTGAAGAGGGAGAGAGGATCAAAGAGATGTTCTTCCCCATTTCTTCTTGAAGATTTTCTTAGTGAAAACCCTAGGTATGGATGAAATCCTTGTTCCCACCTGTAATTATGTGCTTTTGGAGGTTGTGGATCATGGGGATTAAAGGATTAGAGGTTGGATTAGATGTGGGGTTAGGTTTTGATCTCGAATTTAGTTTTCTGCAGAATGGCAGATTCGACAGTTTCTGTTCATGCTAGTTTTCCGTGGTCTTAGTGGCCTCATAAAAATAAAAAGTCTATATATGCGTCGTAGATAATTTGTAGATCTTTCCGTGGCCGTAAAGAACACCTCAATCGGACATTAGATCAGAAAGTTATTGCAGTTTGATTATAGCAGTTTTTCAGTCTCACAATTCTGTGCATAATCTGTTCTCTTAAGATTTAGGCAATTTTATCAATAGAATTAAACTTTAGGTTGGTAAAAGAAGTTGTAGATAATTTCATAAGCTTTCCAGATTATGAAAGAGTGCATTCATATGAATTTTGAAACTCCAGTTATGTTTGTTTTACCGTGGCTGTTCCTGTTTGCCTGACAAAAATGAGTGGGTCTGTTCACTGGTAGGTTTCATCTAGTAAATGGCCAAATTGGCTCTTCCAACTATGGATACTTTTGTAGAGGGATAAAAGTTATTACTGACAGCAGAATTTCATAATTTTTGGTTTAGTAGTTTGGGAGATATCGAATTTTGAAGTTAACTATGCTGCTATTTAAAACAGATTCAGTCAGTTATCTTGTCAGATGTTTTAGAACTTATAGATGGCAAAATTTAATTATCCATTGAATACCGAAGTTGTAGAGTATTTTGTGTAAGAAACTCCTAGAGTATTTGTTTGATATCACCACTGCTGTAATTTTAAAGATACAAAATTAACAAACAGCGCTGCCGCTGTTTGACATGTAGTTCAGGGTGGGAATCATTCCACCGGGTCTTGGTTTCAAGTGTAGGAGCAATTTGTTGATTGTTGGCAAATGTTTGTGAAATATTTATACTAAGTTTTATGCCATGCAGCAGGTGTCTACACTCCGGATCATGCCTAGTACATTTTTCTTCTTCGATTAGGCAAGTGAATGTAGCGGTGGTTGCTTCCATTCTGACCTATTATTTCTATCGCCTATACTCTAATATTCAAAAGTATTGGATTCTTTCATAATTGGACTCTATGGTTATGCTTTACTTGCTTGCATTATACTGATGCTCAATCATATATTGATGATCATTATGATTCGAGTATGACTCATGAGATTAATTCACACCCCTAAAGGTAAATGAAGTATTATTTGAGGTTTGTATTGTATCTAAAGGTAAATGAAGTATTATTTGAGGTTGTATTGTATGTGAAGGAAGTGAAGTATATTGATAAGTGCAGCATGCCATACACATTGCATGATTCACTTGCTTCTGAAGTTGGGTCGTGACCTATGGTCTGACCGTACCGGTACAACTTAGCATCGTACGTTGCCCGAGGAGAGGTATGATGCGGCTTTATACCCTTAGAGGTATGAAGGAAGAGGGCATATGCATTGCATTCATATGCATTCATTGAAGTGATATTTGCAGATGATGTGGTTTTATACCCTCAGAGGTATGAAGACAGAGTACCTACACATTGTGTTCCTATGCATACAATGAAGTGATATTTGCAGGTATTGTTGACGCAGGGAAGTGTTATACAACCTATTGTGGTTGTTCGAGGAAATGAGATGGTATTGGTTATATTGGGACTACTGAGTTCTATATCTACAAATATTTCTGATCTTAATTGTGATTCTTTTAAAATGTTGATTAATTCAATTTATGGTTTAAATATCTCGTCAAAACAATTCGCTTGCTGAGATGTTTCATCTCACTCTTGCATTACTCAATGCAGGTGCTTGTTGCTCATCAAGGGATGTGGGAAGTAGCAGCACATCCACCTTCACTCTCATAATAATGCTACTTAGGCGCAGTCATGATTTAATTAGAAACTTCTTGTCAAAGGATGTTGTTTCTAACTAGTTGTGCGCACTGGTTAATTTAGTTCATGCCGTTATGGTTGTCTTCCCATTGCTAGCAGATTATTAATGTCTATTATGTTTTCTTATCATGATATCTATTTATACTTTGTTGCTTCCCCGTTTATGCAATTTTCAAAGGAGATGATGTCGAAATTTTATATATGAATGTTAGATGTGTAGTTTAGTAGCATTCTAGGGTGTTTGTGGATCCCATGGTTTTACACCTATGCATGAATAAGTGACATTAAAGAACATTATTGGGTAACAAAAGTGGTCAAGGGCACAACTTGCCTGGCACTTAAGATTCCAGGTACCAGGATAATTCTTCAGATCCTCGTGACCTCACTGCTAGTCGTAGCAATACAAACAAACAGTGTATAGACAAAATTAACATTACACCAAACATAAGAATAAACTGTGTAATAACATTCTACACGTCGTAACGAGAATGTGGGTTCGAGAATCACTAAAATCAGAGTTATGGTCATCAAGTTATGATGTGATTAAATGATTAAAACTAGGTCTTATGTTTATTTTATGAATCAAGATAAAAGATAATCTAAAGTAGTAATTAATTCAACTTTAATATAAATTGACCATAGATCATATTTTAGTAGATTATAATGATAAGCAGATTAACAAGGCTAACCAACATAAGCTAAATAAGATCTAATTATAAAGGAATGAGACATGGTATAATAAATGTTGTTATTGCATAGTAAATATTAATATGAAGCTAACGCAACTGGAACGGGTCAATTCGGAGTTAAAATGGGGGAAGTTATGAATTTCTGAAGGTTTTATGTATTTGATACAAGATTAATTAAGAGATAAATTTTAATATGTTTTTCATGTCAAAACAGAGACGCTATGTGATGGACAATATTATTACAAAATTACAGGAACTGGAATGGATCCATTTGGAGTGAAAATGGGGAAGCTATGAATTTAGAAAGATTTTAGGGCTTAATTCCTATTTTAAAAGTCATTTTCTGGTTTATTTTATTAATCCTGAATTGATTTGGACGTCGGGCATAAAATACCAGAGAGCACAGGGTCCAATTCATAATTTTTAGGACCCTGATGCAATTATTTTCTAACTCCAGAGGATGGCGGGTTTATTATCTAAATTCATAGGGTCTCTTTAGCAAAGTTCACCGGCCGAATGGGTATCTTATTATCTGGGTCGTCTGATCAAACACCCATGGCAAGGATTAGATCCGATTGCATCCAAACTGATATGTAATATCAACCGCTGGATCAAGATCCGAGGGCTCACCTTTAATTGACCGAAAGGGCATTGGGCAATCAATCTCAGCCACAAACATTTGGACCAACGGTCGGGATTTAAATACCCTATGATCTAACACTAGATGCACATCCCACGATCAGTGGCCGAGATTCAACACTACGAATTGTTTTTCCCTGCTAATATGAACCGTCCAAGAGATCGACGGTCCACAACCTTCTTCCACCTCCCGCACCACACACGGGGCAGTGCCACCGATCTACGGCCTAGCACTCATCGGAGACACACCGATTTGAACTTCTAGGGCCTACACCGAGTGCTACCGGGAGCAGATGAGGGCGAATGCTAGCGTGAACCTGAAGGGGTGGCATACCAGAGCATAGTGCGGCGGACCCCCATCCATGGAGCAGTGCAGTCCCCCGATGATTCCATATCACTGGCGAGCAATTGCCAACGCCCCAATACTCTAATCTAACCCAATCGCGGTATACACACTGGTGAAGACGAGGCAAGCATGGGGTGGAAGCCTTACTAGAGCTAGGAACCACGGAGATGCTCGGCCATGGTGTGTAGGAGGTCCCCTACGCCCGCCCCACTCCGACGAGCAGCACACAGCACCGCGGCGCACCGAGATGATGCCGACCACCACGACCAGCCCCACGGCAGACCAGAGGTTCCCAAAGCCGCGCTCCCAGGGTTGAACAATGCCGAGCTGTTGCACACCCCACGGTGGCGCCTGTGTTCTTTCCTGTAGAAATTGGGCATAGGTGATTCCGTGAACCCGAGCTAACCATAGCTGCGGTAGAAGCGGTGGGTTATGCGACTTCGGTAATTGTAGCCCATGACCAGAAATCCGCCAAAATTGCGCCAACGGGTGCGACCGAAATCGCCCCGAATTTGCGCTCTGCTTCTCAACGGATTCGTTAGAGACGAACATCACAGGAGAGGGCCCACCAGTCAGTGATCGGATGAATGAGCACGCGGAGTGAGGTGTGCTGGTGGGTGGGGCCCAAAACCCAGTGACCGCGCGCAGGAAAAAAATAAGTGGGCCGACACGCATTCAGAGAAAAAGGGACTGGGCCAAGAGGCGCCAGAATTAGCCCATTTTGGTGAGTTCCTTTGTTCTTTTATTTTCTGTTTTTCAATTCCTTTTCTCTTTTTCATTTTATTTTCAAGTTTCAATTTCAATTTCCAAACAATTTCAAATCTGAGTTTTGACAAACAAAATAATCCCAGCATAATGCAATAATAGTTTATTATTTATTTTATTATTTTGAATAATATTGATGCTTAATTCATGAGAGAGAAGAAGAGAATGATTCTCTCATGTCAGAAAATAGAACTCTTTACGTTTATTAAAAGATTTTCAATTTTGACTTTTAGTTTTGAGACCCAGATCTATCTTTGATAATAATTATAATATTGACATTTTACTTTTTTCCTAGAAATAATTACTAAGCTAATAAATTCTTTATTCATGACCTTTTATTTAGACCTTAGAATAATCATTTTTTTTTGTACATCCAAATTAGGATTTTGGGCGTTACAAATCCTACCCCCTTAATAGAAATCTTGTCCTCGAGATTTGCAAGAAAAAGGGTGTATAATCACATTGTCTTAGAACATATGCACAAACAAAAATCTTGGCATGATGTGTATCTTATTATCAACATATAGGGTCAAATAGACCTTATTGTTACTCCTAAAATAGTAAAATACTAACTACTAACTAAAGTAATATTTAGGTCTTACAAATAGTAATATATATATATATATGTAGCTTGGTGGAGCTGGTGGTGGTGGTGCAGGTAGTGGATGTTGTTGTTGTCTTTCCAACCGTGCTTGCCTCATTTCTTGACACATCTCCAACCGGTCCTGACGTATTTCCTAGCGTTCTTGGCTTATCTAATTTTGCATTTCGTTAACCATGTTTGTCATTTGTTGTAGTATCAGCATTTGGGCGGCAACCACTGGGTCGGTTCCAGTCGGTGGAGGATTTGGAGGATTCATTTCTGTTTGCTGATGCCTGGTAGTCCTCCCTTCCTGGTATTGTGTAGGACCGGTAAGGCGACTAGAGGGGGGGTGAATGGGAGCCAATCGGATTTATGTCTCCAAACACTGAAAATTAGCACTTTGCTTCAATTGAGATGAAGCAAGTGCTCAAACCATAAACACATGAGTGATCTCATGATTACAAAATGTTCTTAATACTCACATGAGATCAGCAAAGCAAACGGGTCGCAAATCGGACACCAAAAAATCAAAAACAGTCCAATACAGTATTGTCAACAGGTGTTGTTTTCAGCAGTACGAAATTCTGTTCTTGAGTTCAAAACTGAACTAAACGAACTCCGATTGATATGAAATTTTACACACACCTGAGCAAATATGTTTCCAAGATCTCCCCAAAATTTGAGCTTAATCCGACTTGTGACTCACCCGCAGATTTAAAAATACAGCAGAAATTGGGGTTTTGTTGGGGTTTTCTAGAACGAGTTCAAACTAAGTTTTTCTCAAATCTCGACCAAAATCTGCAACAACTAGGTGTATGCAGTGGTCCGAGGAGTGCAACTCACCACCAATCAATCCCCAAACCAAATCCTCTCAAGGGAATCAATGGGTTTTCACCAACAACACAAGAATGGGGAAAAGGAGAAACCAAAACTATAAAACTTCAGAAATTTCAGCAAGGGTACAAAACTGAGATTTGAAGCCAATGAACACTGTGGGCCGGACCGGCGACCCTTCCTCTGATTAAGCTTTAAAATCAAGAACACAATCGAAGTACAAAATCACTGCGAAACCCTCGGCTCAACTGGTGTCTACCTAGAGAGAAAACTAGGAGCTCTAGAATGAATTCTCAAAATAAATGGCAGCCAAGTGATGCTAAACCAACCAGCCCTCCCCTTCTATTTATAGAGGGTTATTCTCATTTCCTAAAGTACCCCTATTTACATAGAGCCTATCCACTCCACCGGGGGCGAAATGAACCAACTCCTAGGTTTTTTATTCGACAGCCACATCCTTCACACGGAGTTGCTTCGCCTTGACGCACCCTCCGCGATCACGCCACGTACCACCAGTTCCCTCCGGAACCGCCACCGCCGAGTTTTGAGGCCCAAACTCAGCAAAACCAGGCATCCGCAGCGCTAAGTGGTTTTGAGGCCCAAACCACCAAACCTGTCATGAGCACCGCACCTCGTGCACGTCCTCCACGATCAGACGCGTGTCCCGCTAGTCCTCGACCACGCCGGTAACACGGTCCACTCCACCACGTCCTCGCACAAGTGCGTGTCCCAGGTGTCAGCCACCACGGTTGGTCACCTGACTGCTCTGATTCGTCAGTCAAGACCCAGCACTCGCCCTTCACCGCTCCCGGTCCATCAGCACGAGCCCGCATGACCTTCACCTCAGCCATCGACCACCGTTCCTGTGCTCCACACCTGCACACCACAAGTCGACCAACATGGTTGCACAAGCATAATCTCACACTCTGGTCAGTCCACTGACTACCCCAGAGTGCTACCCGTTGACAATCACTCATCATCAACCCGAACTACAAGGGACAAGTCAACCTTGTGTTCGCAATCTCCCCCTTGATGAGTGCATTGTCAACACCAACATTTGAGCATATTTAAACAGAAAGCGGAAGAAAAAGAGAAACTCACTCAAATGACCATAAGCCAGATAAAAGCTAGACAAGTCATTTAGAGTAAGCAAAACTTTGTCCCCAAAGAAATGGGCAGTGGCTCAACACCCAAGCAAGAAAAGGCTAGCCCTCAATAAGAGGCAAAAGCAGGGTTCAACACCACTAGCCAGAAGCCAAAATCTTATCGGAGCACACAAGGCTTTATCAGAGCATAAAAAACCAATTCAGAGCATAAGATCAGCACAAAAGCTAAAATCAAAGCTAGTTCCTCCAGAAAGAGGCAAACGGCTCAACACAACTAGCAATAGCTCCAAATAACATGTCTAGCCCTCTTGAATGAGAGGAAGCCTGGAAAACAAAATTCTCAAAATCTCTCCCCCTTGTTGACAAGTGAACTCATCAAGCACGGACATGGGTAGAAAGAAAAACTCCCCCTTGACAAGAGAACCTCCCTTGAGAAAAAAAAATACAGAAATGCAACAAAGAGTATGAATGCAAGAGCGTCAGGAGTATACCAGCCAGAGTGTAAAAAATGCTCTAAGTGGTGTTGTGCTAAGTGTGCAGCAATAAATGCACGTGCTAGCAGATGCTCAAACTGGGCATATGCACAAGATATGTGAAGCGTAAGTATTTTGATTCAGTTTTAAGCATGTCAAAGAGATGTTCACCACAAAGACAACACTAAGCATATAGTAAGCAGGAAATCAACTAAGTGCCAGTCACAAGTGAACAAGGTGAACTACCCCAAACAGTGATCACTCATCATGCTAGAAACATATCTAAAATAGATACCATGTGAAATTTTCAAGATTTATCAGATTTTGCAGCGAATTCCAAATTTCATTGAAAAGCATGTGAGTGCGAGAGGTTGTAAGCATTGTCTTTGTCTGACTTTTCAACCGGGTGTCGCCTATGCAAACAAGCAATCAAAAGCTAAAAACACCGGTTTCGATCATCCACTACACTGCTCAAGTTCATCCAAAAGTGCAAATGGAAGCAGTCTCGATACAGTGATGTGGTGCCAAATACAAACCCATCTCGATCTTTCAAATTATCATTTATCTTGATTTTGAATCTTTAGCATGATATGAATAAATCAAGACAAGTGAATGACTCAAGGCATGAGACATAGCCACCTAGCATACTAGTAATAGCAAAAAGTATTTCAACACATCCTACATATGCTAGGTGCCACTCTTAATGGTGAACAATTTTAGATTGAGCAAGTAATAGTCAAGTTTACAATTATGAAAACAACTTAGCTCAACAATATTGTATCAATATGAGCAAAAAGAGCCTAAGCATGCCATAGCATTATCACGTACACAAAGAACATACTACTAGGAACAGAATCACATTCTAGCAGTTATACAAGTGAAGCTCAATATGACATGCAGATATAACAAAAAATGAACGCAGAAAATAAGAAGAAAAGACAAAAGGAGCCCTCTAATAAAAAAGGGAAACAAACACCCAATTCCCCTCGCAAATGAACAAAAGTTTTTTGATCAAGGGGTTTGGTCAAAATGTCTGCAAGCTAGCGAGTGGTATCAATATAGCGCAATTCGATGTCGCCTTTCTCATAATGATCACGAAGAAAGTGAAAGCGAACATCAATGTGTTTGGTCCTCGAATGTAGCACAGGATTCTTGGCAACACTTATGGCACTCGTGCTATCACAAAGCAGAGGCACATGATGAAAATCCAAGTCAAAGTCCCATAAGGTAGCCATCATCCAAAGTAACTGCGAACAACAGCTAGCAGCAGCAATATACTCGGCCTCTGTGGTAGACAGGGCAACACTAGACTATTTTCGAGAAGACCATGAAACCAACGAAGTACCCAAAAACTGACAAGTCCCAGAAGTAGACTTGCGCTCCAAAAGGCAACCCGCAAAATCAGCATCAGAATAACCGCACAAGAACAGAACAGACGATGAGGAGTACCATAAACCAAACTCGGGAGTGAAACGTAGGTACCTCATAATCTGTTTCACAGCCGTTCTGTGAGATGTGCGTGGGGAAGCCTGGAAACGAGCGCACAAACATACTGCGAAGTGTATGTCCGGCCTCGTCACAGTCAAGTACAGGAGAGAGCCAATCATGCTCCTGTACTCCTTCTAGTCCACGGGTTCGCAATCCTCATCAGTGTCAAGTGTCGTCGAGGTGGACATGGGCGTCGAAAGAGGCTTGCCCTCGCCCATGTCAAACTTCTTCAGGACATCCTTTGTATACTTGCCTTGATGTACAAAGGTCCCGTCTTGAGTCTGCTTGATTTGCAACCCAAGAAAGAAATTCAGCTCGCCCATCATGCTCATCTCAAATTCCCTGCTCATAAGATATGGAAATCTAGACACAAGAGCATTAGAAGAACCACCAAAGATGATATCATCCACGTAAATCTGGACTAAAAGGGTGTCATTATTATGCTTGAGGAGAAAAAGAGTTTTGTCCATAGAGCCCATTTTAAAACCCTTAGAAAGTAGAAAAGATTTCAAACGCTCATACCAGGCTCCAAGGGCTTGTTTCAAACCATACAAAGCTTTTTGGAGTTTAAAAACATGGTTTGGAAACTTGGAACTCTCAAAACTAGGGGTTGCCTAACATATACCTCTTCCTCTATATACCCATTTAAAAAGGCACTTTTGACATCCATTTGAAAAAGCTTAAAACCCTTTGAAGCAGTAAAGGCTAAAAGGATCCTAATGGCCTCTAAACGGGCAACAGGGGCAAAGGTCTCCTCATAATCAATTCCCTCTTTTTGGCAATACCCTTGGGCAACCAACCTTGCCTTGTTTCTAACTACCAAACCATCCTCACTTTGTTTGTTTTTGAAAACCCATTTTGTACCGATGGGATGGCAGTTAGAAGGAGGTGGCACCAAAACCCAAACCTGATTTCTTTCAAAATTTTCAAGCTCCTCATGCATAGCATTGACCCAGTTAGGATCAAATAATGCATGTCCAACATCTCGGTGCTCAAAAGTAGCAACAAAAGTTGAGTGGGCAAAATGAGAAATGTGATGTGACCTAGAGCGAGTGACTCGCTCATGAAGCTCCCCGATCATCTGCTGAGGTGGGTGACGGCGTTGAATATGATGTGGAGCCTCCCTTGAGGAAGTGGCCTCCCCCTCAACAGCAGCTTCAACTCCTCCAGTCTCAGCAGGAGCTGGCTCGAGCGGACCCCAAGTGATGGAAGGAGTGGGGTCAGGTCCGTCAGCCGTAGTAGTGGAAGCAGGCTCGACTGGGGCGGCCGGTGGAGTTGGCTCGAGAGCAACCCAATCGGCGTCGTCGTGCTCCTCCTCCATAAAGATGGTCTGTCCCATCTGATCTGGACCTGCAGGCTCAAAGACAGGGGATGGACAAGGTGCAGTCTCATCGAATGTAACCTCACAAGTCTCCATAATGCGGTTAGTCTCTAGGTTAAGAACACGATAAGCACGAGAATGTAATGCATAACCCAGAAAAACCCCATCAGAAGACCGGGACTCAAACTTGTCCAGATTACCCTGTTTTAGCACAAAGCATCTGCAGCCAAATACCCTGAAATGACTAACCTTGGGTGGTCGTCCAAATCGCAGCTCATAAGAAGTTTTGTTCAGAAAAGCCCGAAGAAAGATGCGATTGGACACATGGAAAGCAGTGTTGATGGCTTCGGCCCAAAAACGCCTAGGAGTCCTATGCTCATCAAGCATCGTCCTAGCCATCTAAGCAAGGGTCCGATTTTTGCGTTCAACAATACCATTCTGCTGGGGCACATACGGAGAGGAAAACTGATGCTCGAGTCCCAAAGAAGCACAAAAGGTTGCAAATTGAGTATTTTTGAATTCTGTGCCATTGTCACTGCGTATAGCTCTCATGGCATTTTTAGGAAACTCATTTTGCAAACGAAGAATCAAATCTCGAGCATGAGTAAAAGCCTCATCCTTCACCATCATAAAGAACACCCAAGAGTAGCGAGAGAAGTCGTCGACAACCACAAGCACATACCACTTCCCTCCAAAAGAGCAAACCCTGGTTGGACCAACAGTGTCCATATGAAGCAATTCACCAGGATGCGAGGTCATCACCTTGGTGACCGGGGAATGGGAAGCGGCAATCATTTTGCCATGACGACAAGGGTGACAGATAAGATCTTTCTCAAATTTTAATTTAGGCAATCCTTGGATGAGGTCAAGTGAGCTCAAACGACACAAAAGATCAAAGCTCAAGTGACCTAGCCTCCTATGCCACTTCCAAAGAGAAGAAGAAGATCCTGCCAACAAACATCGAGAAGGGTTAGAAGAATGTGAAAAATCAGCACTGAAAACTCGACCAAAAGGGGAAATCTGGCAAATAAGATCCCCACGGGCATCCAAAACCCGAGACAAGCCCTTTTTAAAGCGCACTTCATAGTCATCCTCAAGGAGTTGCAAAACTGAAAGCAGATTGAAATGCAGATTCGAGACCAAAGCAACATCCTTGAGAATAAAGCTCTCGTTCACCCAAATGGTGCCACGAGAAACAACCTTACCTCTTGACTTATCCCCGAATGTGATGTATTCCTTACCAATCACGGGGTCGAGGCTGGAGAACCATTTTGAGTTTCCGGTCATGTGGCGCGAACAACCGGAATCCATGAGCCACGTGTTCTCCAGGCCTCCGTCCTGCATCAATAGTAAGACACGGGGTGAGCAAATGGCACAACACTAGGGTAAGTAAACTGTGAAGAATACCAGTGTTGCGGCATTTGCCCCTGAAGAGTGTTAGGGAAAACACCAGACATCCCCGGTCCCAAAGGGAAGCGATCACCACAAGAAGAAAATTGTGGTCCGCTGGGGAAGTATGAACCAAAACCTCTGTCACATGGTCCTTGGCCATATGATACATGACCAACATCTCGTCGGGCATGACCACCACGTGGTCTAACTGCCTGAGACCTAGAGGCAAGAGGCAAAACACCTCTAGGCCTCCCAGGACGTCTCTGAACAGGCTGAACATGAACACCATGAGAAGGATGGTTCATGTCCTTCCTGCTCGACTCAGAAACCCGCCGCTCATCTCTCTTCCTCCTAAAGCAAAAAGAAGCTAGATACCCATCCCTCTCACAATATTCACAATGGTACCTCACCTCTCTCCTGGGTGGATTTTGTTTGTGGAAGGGGGCTTTCTTTTCGGATGACTGAGGGGCTCTAGGAAGGGGATCACTAGAGATGTCAGGAAAGGTGTCAAGTGTGTTCCTAAGATGGTTAGGTTTTGGAAGCCACACTTGTTTCTGAGGAGGATCTCTCATAGGTTCATCAATCACACCATCTCTCACAGCGGTGATAGGCTTAGTAGAGGTGGTTTGGATAAGCTTGGGAGTGGGTGAAGGTTTCTCTGAAGGTGTCAAACCACTGCACTCACCGACCTTTCCAAAGCAAGCAACACTCCCATTCTTAGTAGCAAAGCCTAACCCCGGTCCGCCAGTTCCCCTCTTGAACTGACTGACCATCATGCCCAACTGGGGCTCACTGCACGACACCCAACTCAAGATAGATCGAAGGTATGTGTTTTCTTCCTTGATTCTTGTCTTGTCGTGTCTGCAGGACTCAAGGGCAGATTGCAAACCCTCACAAAGTGCACACTACGCAGGTGCAGGGGCACTCACTGAGCTAGCCTTCTCAAGCAAAGCTATCCTAGCGTCTCTCTCTTCTAGCTCAGACTGTAAGCCAGGACAAACGGTACACACACCCAATAGGATAGACCTAGATCTCAACTCGTCGCGCTCATCTAGCAAGGTGGAGTACTTGGTCTGCAGAGTGGTGATGTTCGACATGTGTAGAGCGCACTCATCACATTCAGTCTCGTCAGACACTTCAACTGAAGCTCTAGCAGACTCAAGTTCCCTAAGCGTGCTCTTGTACTTGGATCTAAACTCTCTCCTCTCACGAGCAGCCTGCCTAAGCAACTTATCCTGACTAGCCAAAGCAGCATTCAGCTCTTCTATCTCAGTGGCGAGATCATCAGCGGAAGGTAGTACCTTAGAAGTAGTGTCGTCGCAGATGTCTTTGTCGTCACTGGTGCCGACCGCGTCCTCACCAAGTGCCATGGTGCAGAAGCCTCCTGCGGTGTCAGCGATGAAGCACAGCCCGTTCAGCTTGTCCTCGATCTGCCTCTCAGTCTCCTCGTCGCTCGAGGAAGATATAACATCGTCGGAGTCGTGGTCGAGGTCGCTGAGGGAGGCGAGGAAGGCATGCTCCTTGATCTTTTCCTTTTGAAGGTACTTCTTCTTGAGCGCCTCCTTGTTGAATCCTCCCTTGGACTTGTACTTGCCGGAGGAGTACTTGCCCTTGCGCCGACCAGAGTGATGGTCGCGCGGGCCAGACTCCGATTTGCCCTTCTTGGGGCAGCTGGCCACGAAGTGGTCGGGATCGCCACAGTTGTAGCATCCTTCCTTGGACCCGCCACGCCGCCGGCTCATACGGTTGTTGTGGAACCGCGTGAATCGGTTGGCCACAAGTGCCAGCTCCTCGTCTCCAAGGCTCTCCACCTGCTCCTCTGTAATAGACAACAAAGAGGATAGAGCAAACATAGCAGGTGAGGAGTTAGAAGCAGAACCACGTCCAGAGACCAGGGCCATGGTGGGTGCACTAGGGTTCTCAATCTTCGCCCGAGTCTGGTGGTCAATCTCTATGGACTTGAGCTTGCTGAAGAGCTCGTCCATGGTGAGAGTCTCGTAGTTGGGCGACTCGATGATCGCCGAGACCTTCACCTCCCAAACCCTCTGATCTAGAGCATGTAGTAATTTCAGCGCTCTCTCATCATCACTATAGGGTAGCTGTGCCTTGTTGGCACGCATCTTGTTCACAATTGACTGGAACCTGGAGAACATGGAATCAATGGTCTCTCCAGCCAACTGTGTGAAGTTCTCGTACTCTCGCCTGTACGTCTCAAACAGTCTGGTCTTCACATGATCGTTGCCCTCATGGAATCTCTCGAGGGTAGACCAGATCTGATGAGCCGTAGTCAGATGTCCAACTCGCTCAAACTCACCAAGCGAGAGACACGAGAACAAAACGTTTCGAGCTTTGTTGTTCGAATCATGGAACTCCATTTGAATTGGAGTGATCCGGTCACTTGTAGCATCGAAAATCGCATCGAGGCAAATTTCCCAAACCCGGTAACTGATGCTCTGAAGATACGCAGACATGCGAATCTTCCAGTACGGGTAATTGGTCCCATCGAAGAACGGAGGTTTTCCAACACCTCGTTCCATGTCGCCTACGTGGATTTCGAACCGATTAGGAAAGGGAAATCCTTAACCGGCTCTGATACCAATTGTAGGACCGGTAAGGCGACTAGAGGGGGGGGTGAATAGGAGCCAATCGGATTTATGTCTCCAAACACTGAAAATTAGCACTTTGCTTCAATTGAGATGAAGCAAGTGCTCAAACCTTAAACACATGAGTGATCTCATGATTACAAAATGTTCTTAATACTCACATGAGATCAACAAAGCAAACGGATCGCAAATCGGACACCAAAAAATCAAAAACGGTCCAATACAGTATTGTCAACAGGTGCTGTTTTCAGCAGTACGAAATTATGTTCTTGAGTTCAAAACTGAAGTAAACAAACTCCGATTGATATGAAATTTTACACACACCTGAGCAAATATGTTTCCAAGATCTCCCCAAAATTTGAGCTTAATCCGACTTGTGACTCACCCGCAGATTTAAAAATACAGCAGAAATTGGGGTTTTGTTGGGGTTTTCTAGAACGAGTTCAAACTAAGTTTTTCTCAAATCTCGACCAAAATTTGCAACAACTAGGTGTATGCAGTGGTCCGAGGAGTGCAACTCACCACCAATCAATCCCCAAACCAAATCCTCTCAAGGGAATCAATGGGTTTTCACCAACAACACAAGAATGGGGAAAAGGAGAAACCAAAACTATAAAACTTCAGAAATTTCAGCAAGGGTACAAAACTGAGATTTGAAGCCAATGAACACTGTGGGCCGGACCGGCGACCCTTCCTCTGATTAAGCTTTAAAATCAAGAACACAGTTGAAGTACAAAATCACTGCGAAACCCTCGGCTCAACTGGTGTCTACCTAGAGAGAAAACTAGGAGCTCTAGAATGAATTCTCAAAATAAATGGCAGCCAAGGGATGCTGAACCAACCAGCCCTCCCCTTCTATTTATAGAGGGTTATTCTCATTTCCTAAAGTACCCCTATTTACATAGAGCCTATCCACTCCACCGGGGGCGAAATGGACCAACTCCTAGGTTTTTTATTCGACGGCCACGTCCTTCACACGGAGTTGCTTTGCCTTGACGCACCCTCTGCGATCACGCCACGTGCCACCACCAGTTCCCTCCGGAACCGCCACCGCCGAGTTTTGAGGCCCAAACTCAGCAAAACCAGGCGTCTGTAGCGCTGAGTGGTTTTGAGGCCCAAACCACCAAACCTGTCATGAGCACCGCACCTCGTGCACGTCCTCCACGATCAGACGTGTGTCCCGCTAGTCCTCGACCACGCCGGTAACACGGTCCACTCCACCACGTCCTCGCACAAGTGCGTGTCCTAGGTGTCAGCCACCACGGTTGGTCACCTGACTGCTCTGATTCGTCAGTCAAGACCCAGCACTCGCCCTTCACCGCTCCCGGTCCATTAGCACGAGCCCGCATGACCTTCACCTCAGCCATCGACCACCGTTCCTGTGCTCCACACCTGCACACCACAAGTCGACCAACATGGTTGCACAAGCATAATCTCACACTCTAGTCAGTCCACTGACTACCTCAGAGTGCTACCCGTTGACAATCACTCATCATCAACCCGAACTACAAGGGATAAGTCAACCTTGTGTTCGCATATTGACCATCGAAGTTAGAAGCATATGGTAAGATAGTTTTTCAAGGGAAAATTATTTGGTATGCAGAACGAATAGGCTAGTAACTGGTTATGAACTGATGATTCTTTGGTAGGGCTTAATCTGTTGTTTTATGTTAAGCTTGGGATAACTTGTTGTATAAAGTGAATGTCCAAAAGTATGATAGAATCTGTCAAGATGAGATAAATATGGGTGAGGCAGACTACATGATATAGGTCAAAATCTAGTTTGATGTTAGGTGGGGATAGTCAGATTATGCACTTCATCATGACCCTACTGGTTGAGTTAAATCTTTTTGCTCACGGTTGAGTTGGTTTAATGCACTAATTTAGGTTTAAGTGCGTGAGGGAGAACAAAATTTACAGGAGTAGGATCTAGTTTATTCCGCTAGTGTTAACTTGTTAAGTGACCCACATTAGATTGAATAAGCTCTAGATTAGTACCAGTTGAGTGTGTTATGTCAAATTTCAGTTGGGTGACATTGTTTTAGGTCAGACTCGGTAAAATGATGTAAATCATTGGAAACATGCAGGTCAAGCTGGTAGATCTTAATTTTTTTATAGACAGATTAGGCAATTTATCAAGAATGTGTATGTCATGGGTATATGGATGAGTTGGCCGAGTTGATCGAAGTCACCTATTTTAGGCTTAAGTGAATTTGGAGTATGGCCTTATCCTTGCACCAGTATTAAGTAATTCACTCTAGATGAGATCATATTAGGTTAGATAGGTCTACTTTCTTCTACCAGTATCACTAATCTGTTTAAGCAGACCACATTAGATTAGATCACATTAGATGACATAATCCTATTTAAGAATATCATTTAGTTAAGCATATCAAGTTGACTTTATCTTTATGAAATCCTAGTATTTTTTGGAACTTCCAATTGGTTTTTTTATACAACTAAAATTTTCATGCCATTGGCAGGTGTGGCATAGAAAACAAAGGTACATCAGGTTTTAGCTATGAGTGTAGAGAAGATTTGGGGGTAATAGAAAGTTAAGTAATGGAGGCCGGGTGGTGGATTAAGTTGGTCGGTCATTCTTAACTTAGTGCAGAGTGAATTAAGTTAAAACATATTCTATAGGAGTAGAGTCTTATTTATTTCATAAATATTATCCTTCTTGTTAAGCAACTTACATTAGATTAGCTCAACTTTAGCCTTCGTTAGGTTAGATTAATCTATCACATTAGATCAAATCTAATTATGACTACCTTCGACTAGATAAGATCCAATTAATTTGGGTTAGATCATGATCATGGTGGGATAAGTCAAGTGGTTTTAGTCACGCAAATATAACTTAGATCTGATCTCATTATTTTGGATTAGATCCTGGTTGTTACTTTAGGATGAGTTAAGTAAAGTGGTTAGGGTAAGACAAATCTCTCAAGATAATATGAATCTATTAAGATAAGAGAGAATCTTGTAAGATAAGATGGATCTATTAAACTAGATATATTCTAGTGGGGGTATTCTTAGTTGGTCTAGTTTATCTTATAAACAATTTATGAGGATAAGATAATTTTTTATTTATGCCTATACGTATATGTAGATGTAATTGTGGACATTACTCCACAACTCATCACACTCAATCAAAGATCCAAATCAGACAAATATCATAAGAACAAACACTCAAGCTATAGATACCTATGAAAATAATTTTGTTTTTGTTCCTAAGAGTAGGTCTCCTATTCTTAAAGGTCACTTTAGGCACATGATTTCGAAGTGTGAAATCCACTTTTGTCTTAGAAGTGAAAAGGTAAGAATAATCAGAGTAAAGCAGAAATAGATGAGAAAAGATTAAGAAAAGTTTAGAAAAGAATCAGAGTAGCAAAGGTAAGTAGACCATGGTTGTCCAGTTATATCTAGGTTTCGTCCTACAGTCAACATTTCCTCTAATATCACTTCTGTCACACCCGGATTTAAGAGATAAAGCCAGGTGCATTTCATATATGCGCCAAAGAAGACAACACATATAATAACAGAGTGTATAGAGATAAATGTCACAATATCATCAGAGTACTTATTACATAGCGGAAGTCTTACAAAATAAAAGATAAATATAAAACAAACTAAAGTCCATCCTTAGCGCCGTAAAATCGACTGGGAGACGCCGCTTAGATCAAGTCGAACTCCTCGTTGTGTGGCTCCTCTTGAACCACCTATTCTTCTCCTGTGGGGGGGGTGCGAGACAGCAAGGGTGAGTTCACACATGTTCATCGCTAAACAAGTTGTGGGGAATAATGTGCATGAACTCACCAAAGGTGGGAGTTCATGTGAAGTGTACGACTGATCAATAATAGGGGTTAAAGCTGAGCATTGCTTTTAATAAGTTGGTCAAATTTTATTAGCAGTTACTAAATGTAAGTAAATACCAAACCATAATAATAATAGAACAAAATTAATAAAAACTCCCATGCAATGCAAATGACAAATTGAATTTAGTTCCATAATTTAATCATGCGAGAGTCCTGAGCTGCTCTTGACCGTGAGCTCGGCTAGTGTACCAATTTTACACTCTGCAGAGGTTGTACCCTTTACCCACAAGTTATGTTACCCATCTGCCAAGGGGTCATGAGTCCCATACACCTCTACCAAGGAAGCGAGGCGGGGTAACACTACGAGGCCTTTTACAAAGTTCCACTAGCTTCCGAAAACCCGCTATAGTTTCTGGGAAGAGCACTTGCAGGAATCCCTCGTTTGACCGCCATCGCAGCAAAATCAACCCGAGAACCTCCCTGCATGCCTACTCCCCTACTGCCCTTGCCCCTTTTGGGTAAGGTAGTCTTCCACTAGCTTTCCTAATTAGTCAGCCAAGGGCGTCCCATTCCACCCTTGTGGTGGCACGTGTTTCTCAAGTTAAGCTCCATGTTCCAATTAAAGATAATGATTTTGACATGAACATAAATAAAATAACAGAATAATTGGAACATGGGTATAATGTGATATTAAACCCAAAACCATAGAGCAATAGCAAAACTACCCAAATGATTTAGGGATAAATAAGGAAAAAGGATAAACAGTCTAGGGTGACCTATTGGGTCCCATCAAAATTAAACCTATGCATTAATAAGTGATATTAAAGAACATTATTGGGTAACAAAAGTGGTCAAGGGCACAACTTGCCTGGCACTTGAGATTCCAGGTACCAGGATGATTCTTCAGATCCTCATGACCTCACTGCTAGTCGTAGCAATACAAACAAATAGTGTATAGACAAAATTAACATTACACCAAACATAAGAATAAACTGCGTAATAACATTCTACACATCGTAATGAGAGCATGGGTTCGAGAATCACTAAAATCGGAGTTACGCTCATCAAGTTATGATTAGATTAAATGATTAAAACTAGGTCTTATGTTTATTTTATGAATCAAGATAAAAGATAATCTAAAGTAGTAATTAATTCAACTTTAATATAAATTGACCATAGATCATATTTTAGTAGATTATAATGATAAGTAGATTAACAAGGCTAACCAACATAAGTTAAATAATATCTAATTATAAAGGAATGAGACATGGTACAATAAATGTTGTTATTGCATAGTAAATATTCATATGAAGCTAACGCAACTGGAATGGGTCAATTCAGAGTTAAAATGGGGAAGTTATGAATTTCTGAAGGTTTTATGTATTTGATACAAGATTAATTAAGAGAGAAATTTTAATATGTTTTTCATGTCAAAACAGAGACGCTATGTGATGGACAATATTATTACAAAATTATAGGAACTGGAATGGATCAATTTGGAGTGAAATGGGGAAGCTATGAATTTAGAAAGATTTTAGGGCTTAATTCCTATTTTAAAAGTCATTTTTTGGTTTATTTTATTAATCCTGAATTGATTTGGACGTCGGGCATAAATACCAGAGAGCACAGGGTCCAATTCATAATTTTTAGGACCCCGATGCAATTATTTTCTAACTCCAGAGGATGGCGGGTTTATTATCTAAATCCATAGGGTCTCTTTAGCAAAGTTCACCGGCCGAATGGGTATCTTATTATCTGGGTCGTCCGATCAAACACCCATGGCAAGGATTAGATCCGATTGCATCCAAACCGATATGTAATATCAACCGCTGGATCAAGATCCGAGGGCTCACCTTTAATTGACCAGAAGGGCATCGGGCAATCAATCTCAGCCATAAACATCCAGACCAACGGTCGGGATTTAAATACCCTGTGATCTAACGCTAGACGCACATCCCAAGATCAGTGGCCAAGATTCAACACTACGAATCGTTTTTCCCTGCTAATATGAACCGTCCAAGAGATCGACGGTCCACAACCTTCTTCCACCTCCCGCACCACACACGGGGCAGTGCCGCCGATCTATGGCCTAGCCCTCACCGGAGACACACCGATTCGAACTTCTAGGGCCTACACCGAGTGATACCAGGAGCAGATGAGGGCGAACGCTAGCGTGAACCTGATTGGGTGGCATACCAGAGCATAGTGCGGCGGACCCCCATCCATGGAGCAGTGCGGTCCCCCGATGATTCCATATCACCAGCGAGCAATTGCCAATGCCCCAATACTCTAATCTAACCCAATCGTGGTATACACACTGGTGAAGACGAGGCGAGCACGGGGTGGAAGCCTTACCAGAGCTAGGAGCCATGGAGATGCCCGGCCATGGTGTGTAGGAGGTCCCCTACGCCCGCCCCACTCCGGCAAGCAGCACACAGCACCGCGTCGCATCGAGATGATGCCGACCGCCACGACCAGCCCCACGGTAGACCGGAGGTTCCCAAAGCCGCGCTCCTAGGGTCGAACAATGCCGAGCTGTTGCACACCTCGTGGCGGCACATGTGTTCTTCCCTGTAGAAATTGGGCACAGGTGATTTCGTGAACCCGAGCTAACCCTAGGTGCGGTTCTTGCGGTGGGTTATGCGACTTCGGTATTTGTAGCCCATGACCAGAACTCTGCCAAAATCACGCCGACAGGTGCGGCCAAAATCGCCCCGGATTTGCGCTCTGTGTCTCAACGGATTCGTTAGAGACGAACCTATCAGGAGAGGGCCCACCAGTCGGTGATCAGATGAAAGAGCACGCGTAGTGAGGTGTGCTGGCGGGTGGGGCCCCAAACCTAGTGACCGCGCGCAGGAAAAAAATAAGTGGGCCGGTGCGCACTCAGAGAAAAAGGGACTGGGCCAAGAGGCGCCAGAATCAACCCATTTTGGTGAGTTCCTTTGTTCTTTTATTTTCTATTTTACAATTCCTTTTCTCTATTTCATTTTATTTTCAAGTTTCAATTTCAATTTCCAAACAAATTCAAATCTGAGTTTTGACAAACAAAATAATCCCAGCATAACGCAATAATAGTTTCTTATTTATTTTATTATTTTGAATCATATTGATGCTTAATTCATGAGAGAGAGAGAGAGAAGAAGAGAATGATTCTCTCATGTCAGAAATTAGAACTCTTTACATTTATTAAAAGATTTTCAATTTTGACTTTTAGTTTTGAGACCCAGATCTATCTTTGATAAAAAGTATAATATTGACATTTTATTTTTTCCTAGAAATAATTACTAAGCTAATAAATTCTTTATTCATGACCTTTTATTTAGACCTTAGAATAATCTTTTTTTGTACATCCAAATTAGGATTTTGGGCGTTACAGCAATGTGTCTTCTCCTTAGTTGCTTTGCTTTCTTATACCTTTCTTTATTTATGAGCAACTTTTCTTTTGGTCCTGCAGCTTGACGCTCATTCAAAAATTGGCTTTCTTTTGAGCAACGAGAGTTAGCACATGGTGATATATTATCTAAATGTGCACATGTGCAAGAATGAGATTCACATGAATTTAAGTTCGCAATTACAGCCTCATGAGAAACATCAAGCATGATATGTCTATCCAAAAGATTATCATGATAATAAGACAACACATCACATTTGTTAGTAAAAGAAAGTTTATCATGACTTAGCAATTCTACTTGCCTCTCAAGCATGGCGTTTTCAATTTTAAGTTGAGAAACACAAGATAAAGCATCATCATTATTTCTTTGCTCAATTAAAATTGAATCATACTGTTGGACCAAATCATCATGAGAGCACCTTAGCTCCTCATGTTCTTTGGTCATCTTATCCAGGCTGTCGTTGGTTTTGATAAGAGTCTCCTCCAGCCTAAGAAGCATCTCGCCTTGTTCCTTGTTCCTCCTCAACAACTTAACCAAGAGCACTTCGTCTTCTTTGTTGAGATGGGTGTAGAACCGACGAATCACCTCTTCTTCCACATCGTTGGTCTCATTTTCCCTGTCATTATTGTTAGTGGAAGCAATACAGGAAAATGTACCTTGTGGTGATGAAGACTCATCCTCGCTATCATCCTCATATTCCTCTTCATTGTCGCTTTCGTCTCCACTATCATTGTTAGCAATAAGATATTTATAACTAGTGGAAGACAAACCTATCGGTGAGGTGGATTCATCGTTTGGTTGCCATCATTTTTCTTCTCCCTTCGAAAGATTAGTACCACAAACAACATAGGGAGTAGAAGTAGTACATTTGGACTCATAATATTTTATTTTAATTCTAGTCCATAGATCATGAGCATCGACAAGAACATCACTATTACTACCTATGACAGCAAAATAAACATCTTTGCTAAGGGAATTGACTAGGATGTCATAGGCTTGATAATTTTGATGATAATTTTGATGCAAACATTTAGATCATGCTCTGGATTTTTCATATCAATATTAATGGGCAAAACACTAGCATCAAATATTTGCTCTACATCAGGACCTAAACTCCTAAAAGTATTATATAAATGAAAAGACCAGGATGCATAGTTAGAGCCATAAGAATTTAGAAGTTCTACAGTTACGTCTTGTGACGACATCGTCATCTCTAGACGGCTAAGCCCACACTGGAGAAACTTGGCTCGGATTCCAATTGAAAGTTCCCTATGCCCGGGAACAGGATCTGGATATCACCTAGAGGGGGAGGGTGAATAGGCGAATAATAATTATCACTGTAAAAACTGGAAATTCTTACTCTACTCGAAGGCTGGATCGCAGTGGAATGAAAGACCCTTCGAGTAGGTTGCAGCGAAATTGAAGTTCCTGTCTTAAAATACCCTGCACTTCGAAGATAGCTTGTACCACATATAAGTATTGAAGTGCAAGTATAAAAAGCAAATAAGACAGAGAAACAACACACAACACAGAGCAGAGCACACAGACACAGGGATTTATCTCGAGGTTCGGCCAAGACTGAAATGCTTGCCTAGTCGTCATTGGAGTTAGCCACACCTTGGCTTGGAGTCTATTTCAATTCCTTCCTCCGTTTGCTCAGATCTATCAGTGTAACAGATAGAGCCTTCCACTATGTTGATATTAGTTACAACGATGCCGTGGCTGCTTACAATCGTCTCGACAGCACTCCGGCAGAGTAACAATGCGCTCAAGATTTTGCTCTAGCTCTCAGCAGCACTTCTCCTCTCTCTAAAGGCTTATAACTTTGCATCTACACAAACTAGAGACATACACAAGAGAGGGAGAGAAAGAATTAATCCAAATGATGTATGGACTTGTTGGAGGCGCCTAGGGGTCCCTTTTATAGTCCCAAAGGGCCTAGGAGCCATTGGAGCTTCATTTGAAAGCTCCCAGCGTTCCCTGTTTGCGGGTGCACCGGACTGTCCGGTGCGCCACCGGACAGTGCACAGTAACAGATCTGATTGACAGTTTCCTTCCCTGGAAGAGCTAGTCGTTGGTGCACCGGACAGATTACTATTCACTGGCCTCCGCATCGGACATGTTACTATTCACTGTCATGTGCACTGGACAGAGTAACTATTCACTGTCCTATGCACCGGACAGAGTAACTATTCATTGTCGTGTGCACCGGACATGTTACTATTCACTGTCCTATGCACCGGACATGTTACTATTTACTTTCCTATGCACCGGACAGTTACTATTCACTGTCCTGTGCACGAGCCAACAAAAGTGCTTTTTCCTCCATTCTTTTTCCATTTGACTTCAACTTTTGGGAGGATTTTCTTGAGACTTAAACTAACACATTTAGAGTATAATTCAATTGATTTAGTCCTAAAAACTTACTTCTTTCTTGTTCTTCTCCTAGCTTTTCTGTTTCTCCTCAAGCAGAGATTAGAATGGTACTTTCTCTACAGAAAGAGTTAGAGAGCAAACCAAAGCACCAAACTTGTAGTAAGAGGTATATGCAAAATGGTTGAACACTCAAACCTTACATACTTAACCTTTTTCATCGTTTTACCCAATTTGGCATGTTTGAGGTCGATGTTGGACTATAAACCATCAAGTCAACTTGACTTCATCTAGATTGACATATCTAAGCTCCAACCCCCTTGTTCACTTCCTGAGCTTGATCTTGAGCCTTATGACTTACACCACGTAACTATTGACGTTACCTCATTGGTTGTAAGTCATGTCCTTATGTAGTGATCCTTGATGCACCATAACTCTTCTTAACTCGATCAACCTTGACTTTGCAAGTCTTCTTCTTCACCCCTGGCTTTCGGTTCCTGGTCTCCTTGACCTTCTCCCGTGCACTCGGTACCTCGAAGCTCTTCTTGCCTCCATCCTTGGCTTGATCGGTTGTCTCTGAGTTACGCACATCAAGTCTCACTTAATCAATGTCCATCTTACTTGTGATGTCCATTATCTATAGATAATCTAGTCTTTGGACCATCACACTTGTTCACTTGTGTTGAACCCTGTTAGCTTTGCATTAAGCACCTGTTCAACACTTAGCACACTTGTTAGTCCTTTAATTGGGTTGTCATCTAAACACCAAAACCCACAAGAGTGCTTTCACTATACCAATAAATTAAATGGTCATATATAGGAAAAACTTTAAGCATGCATTATTCAACTTATTTTTTGAATGAAAAACATAGAGTAAATAATCATAGGAGCATGCATGTAATTTAAATGTGAAAAATTTTATTAAACAAAGTCAAAGGAGTTTATTTAAATGCAATATTTATAGTAGAAAAAATAAGCAATTATGCGTACAAAGGTAAAAAGCAACTCAAAAGGGTAAATTTTGCAACCCAAGAGAACCATAAGTGGCCTAGGCGCGTCTCCATTTGGATGCAGGGCGCCCAAGTGAGGCTCACAGTGGTAGTCTATCGAGGACACGACCTAGCATGGTATGCAAACACATGCGGCAATGTATGCGACAATCCGCGAGCATGGCTGGCAATGGTGCAGTGGCTCGTGCGATCGACGTGACTGTTGATGGTGTTGCGCGACCGTGAAATAAATCTTACCATAAGAATTTAGTATGCATCGCATCTGACTGCAATACTTTCTAGAGCATGCATCCAGCCCCAAGAATTCAATCTAGGCCCGTACATCTAACCATAAGAATTCAATCTAGATTAAATAGATCTACTAAACCATAGGTCTATAGCAGATCAGGAATGACGTATTATGCTTCTTGATTTAGTGAACAAAGACACATCTGACGTGTAGGATAGTTTGGCAAGACTAGGTACGTACCAACATGAGGGAGAGTTGGTTAGACTAGATCCAATACAAACGTTAGCTAGGATAAGCATGTTATATCGAGACTAAACCCTTTCGTCAATAGTAGAAACGTGAGAATGACATAGAAGACTTGTTTTTCCCTTCCTGCCACAACGTAAACGCATAGAGATAGATGAGAGATAATGGTAAAGGATGTCTTCTATTCTATTCTCTTGTTATCGTTAGGAAGGAGCTACAAATTTGGAAAAAATTCTGTGCGAACTGGCCGCAACACACAACAGTGCGAACTAGTCTATATTGCATACGCGTGGCAATCTTATCAGTCGGCTGGACAGGCGCATGCAGGCCCACGCACAACGCCGCCTTGCCCTCAGCTCCACTCGGAATGCGAAGGACAAAAGGATCATAGCTCGGCGCTTTGCTGCTAGGAGAGATGTGCGGCTGGATTCCTGGTGTTGCCGCAGACTACTGAGTTGGATTCCTGGTGTTCCTGGATAGCTGTCAAATAGGATTCGTAAGACTGTTGGGACGAGGAGGCCTGCCCTAGGTCTGAATCCACCTCGTTGTTTCTATCAGCACTCATGTGCAACAACTCAGGCCACTAAGTGTTCAATGAAATGACAAAGAAGAGTTATGGCCGAAGAAAAGCAGTAATGTTACAAATATAAAAATAGAATAAACATGAAATTTTCCTTGTCATCTAAAATCTGGAATGTTTGAGTCCTTGGACAAAATAAAAACCAAACAGTACAGTCATATATTGTCATTATCTAGCACTCCATCAAAATGTAATTGCCTAATAGCTGATGCAGCATCTTTATCAGCTCTGAGTAAGAGACAGGTGTATCCTCCTTGTATACCACGAGCATCCATCATAGAAGAAATCATGTGAATATTAAAACTCGGCACTGTGGCATTAGCATAAGAACCCTGCATTGATGGAATTGTCGTAGTTGAAGGTTGGCCATATATATCGTGTGGCAAGCTATTAGCTTCAATTGTACTGGCATCGAGGTCCTATGTCACAGAACAAAAAATCATGCATTAAAATTACTTGTTAAGTACAATATAAAATATATAATTGATAAAGGCATGTGTCTTACCATCGTCTGTTTTGGTTCAACACCTTTGTCTTTGTTGGCACTTCTATTTTTCTTCCCCTTTCGCTTTTCGAGGAATGTGGTCGGTCGTTTTTTTCTTTGGACCTTTTACTACACTAGGAACTCTAAACGATATTTTAGCTATTAATGTATCTGAAGAACAATAAGCTACAACTGGAGGCACTTCATTGTCTTTTTCTTGCACCTTCAATATAGAGTTATCTGCATCCAAGTCTAATTTATCTATGGCGTTCTCCAAATCATCAAGAAGCTCTTTATATAAAGAACACTTCAATGCAATAGATGTCGCTTTTTGTGAGATACATGCAGCTTGAGTTCTCAAATTCTACTTCTCGATGCCATGTTTCTCAACAAAAAATTCTCTTTTCGCATATTTATTCCATCTGTTGAGTATATATTTCGATGGCGAATAAAAAATATCCTTTATGTTGAAGACTTTGAGGGCATGCTTGCATAATATACCTGACATATATGGGAGACATTATTCATCAAACTATATCATAAAAATATATCATAGTTCAGAATTTTTGTACATACCTATAGATTCATACTTTCTGCAAGAACATGTGATAGTCATATTTTCAATGTTGAACAGAACGATTGCCCCTTTGTCTGATTGTATATGTGTAACCATATATGTCAAGATCGAGCCGTACGTCAGTCTTTAACAATTGATCAGTTAATACAAATTGACCTTTGAACTCTGTCTCAAACTCCAAGTACATTATCCTTGTATATGATCCAGCTGCAGTCTTCAACATAGGTAAATTTGGGCTGTAAGTAACCAGGATCTTACGACGTGAATGGAAACTGCATTCACCTCGTTTTCATGAAGATTGGCACACACCTTCTCACATTCTACAAGGAGTTCCGAAAAACCTAGTTTCCTACGAAACCTTTTCTTGAAGACATTATTCATGCCTTCGGTCCTTTGAGTAGAGGTCATGTCGGCTGTAAAAGAGTCATGGTAGATAATAGCCCATTTTCCCCTCAAGTTATAAAGGTTTGCCATCCAGTCATTGTCCACAAGGTCGTACTCCCTCAACAAATCATGCCACTTTTTATTGAAGTAACATTCTGATCTATCCTCATGGATACAACTCTTAAAAGCAGGCAAAAACTCCTTATGCTTACTAATTACATGTCTGAGATGTTTAGCAGCATTAAGATAAATATGCCATATACAAAGACGATGGCTTGTGTTTGGAAATGCATAAGCAATAGCACATGCCATGGTTGCGTCTTGATCAGTGAAAATTGTGCTTGGGTGCTTACCGGACATTGCTGCTAAAAAACTGAGCCATACCAATGAAGGAATTGTTTCATCAAATAGCAACGCAACTCCAAAACGTATGGTTTGCTTGTGATGATTGGTACCAAGGATTGGAGCAAAAGGCATTTCAAACTTATTAGTTTGAAACGTGGTGTCGAATGACACAGCATCACCAAAGCATGCATAATCCATAATAGACTGGCCATCTGCCCAAAAGAAATTAGCTATTCGACCTTTATCGAGTCCATCTTCCTGATCTATATCAACTGCATAGAAAAATGTTGGATCCTCACGCTGCTTATTCTTCAAGTAGTTGCATAGTGTTTATGTGTCATTGGATTCTAAGTACTTCTTGTGTTCATGACCAATCTCATTATTGCAATCCATCTTTGAGTATGGCACTTTGTCGGCTCCTCCATAGAACTCTTTCATGAACTCATACACTTGGGCAGGCCTCATTCTAGCTTCCCGTATCTGGTCTATTAGCTTTCTATCTGCTTCTGAGACACGTCATTGGGATCTTAGATTTTTCTTCTTATTTGGACTAGCAAGATAATGATTATGCTCAAGTACAACCTTATTGACTGTCCAAATTCCCTCACTGCTAACAACAAGCTGAATGCGAGCACCACATCCTGTCCGTGTCGTGCCTTTTGATGACTCAGTTTTCCCATGTCCTTCGGCACTGCAAACTATATATTTCTGATATATAGTACCATTTGGTCGGAGCTTTGAGGTGCTCTTTCTAATGCTGAACCCAATTTTGCCAGCATAGTTGTTATACATCTCATAAGCATTGTCCTTAGATTCAAAAGCCATTCCAACTTTAGGAGCGATTGAAATATGCACAAATTTATCAGCCACCTGTAGTATAACCTAATCTCGTGTCATACATTATCTACTATATGACAAAAAAACGATCAAACAAACTACGTGAGCTTACCTTAGCTGTGTGATCCCCTTCATGAGTTGCATGAATCCATGCATCTACACATTCCATGGTACGGGACTGTGTGTTGAAATCAACATCCTCATATTCGACGACATCACGATCTTCAACTGGAGCAACGTCCTCACTGAGAGATAAATCAACCTCCATGACGACGAATAGGGCTAAGAAGATTAGTAGATGATTAAACAGGAACATGAATTTTTACCGTGGACTGCGGGCCTCACCATGACGACGAAGACGATCGAAGGAGTCACTTGAATTGGAATCGCATGAGCAGCGGCGCAGGATCGAAGAGTCTCCAGTCTGATAGACGATGGCGACGGAGTCGTTTCTAAACGAGAGAACTATGGAGCTGTGAACGGAGTCGAGCCAAGCTGCGCTTGCGCCAACTAGCCGAGTGCAAAGCAGCATTGTGCGTGGGCCTGTATGTGCCTACCCAGCCGGCCGATAAGATTGCCACGAGTAAGCAATCCAGACTGGGTCCGCACGCTACTTGTTGCGGCCGGTTCGCACGGAATTTTTTCCATAAATTTATTATATAAAAAAAGTAGCACACCTGCCGGCGGCATCAACCAGCACCAGTACCTACATTGTTTCCTCTGAAGTTCCAATGGTTTCATGTTTCTCCCTGGGAACATGGATGTCGTGTATTAATTTAAAATGCGTTGCATTATAGCATCGCGCAGGCGAATGAGCGGATAACTTGAAACCGACGGCACTACGCCCACCTATTAATTAAGAAGTTCTAGCGCTAAATGTGCATTAGAAAGCGGATTTATGATCGGTCCGCAGCATCTTGTCCTGATGCAGCTAGTACTACAGTTAACGGACACAAGTTCCGCGAGAAAATGGGTTATGCTATTAGTTGTCAATTTAGATAAAGTTTAAATCAAACATATAAAATTTTAACTACAAATAATTATTTCATTATTTAGTATCGAAATCTAATGTTTATATATATTGATTGGTTTTAAAAAGTATTTTTATAAAAGTACAGCGTATTAAAAGTTTATTTATATTTTAATAAAAAGTATAGTTTAAAGTTATATTTAGAGTACGTGTCGCTGTCTTAAGCTGTCTTAAGCGACAATACCGAAGAAGTAATTGCTCCGAGCCGTAGTAGTAGATCATCCGACCGTTTGCCGGCAGTCCGGCACCTGCAGGGCACGGAGGCCTTTGACCAGGTAGGGCTTTCCAAACGAACGGGGCTGATGGCCCATTGACACTTTCGGCCGCTGTGCCCTTTCTCTAGGCATAACTAGGTTTTCCTTCGTTCCAGCCCTCGTAACAGGCAGCCCATCGCATCGGGCAGGCCCATAGAGTAGTCACAGTTCCAAAATCGTTTGAATCAGGGCATAGGCCCAATAGTGAAAGCCCTGTCGAAAATAATCTGAGTGGATGCTTACAGCGTGTTTGGTTTGATGGTTTGGCTCATTCATCGTGGCTTGGCTTCGGACGGAGCGGTCTTGCATTTTTTGCGGAGTAAGCTGATCCCATGTGTTAGGTAGTGTTTGGTTGAAGAGCCAAGTAGAAACGAGTTGGTCTGTCCCAGTTTTGTTGTTGTTTGGTTACAAAGTAACTAGAACGGAGTGGCTCCAATTAGGGAATATTCTCCTTTAATCCGAAACCATCTCACTCCAAAAAATCAATAGAATGGAGCCGCTCCGTTCCCAGCCCGCTCGCACAGCTCGCCCTCCCATCCGTGCGCAGCAGCTGGCGCGCCTTCCTCTGCAACCAAACAAAAAACAAAGCCGCTCTGTTCCAGTTCACTCTGCAACTAAACAAAAAAACAGAGCCGCTCTGTTTCAGCTTATCAAACACAGAACAGAGCGGCTCCGTTCCTACAATCAGGGATGGAACGGCTCTGTTGTACTTGGCTCCTCAATCAAACACTATCTTAGTATATTATTAGAACAACGCAGTGACGAACGACATCGTTGCGCGATTCAAACCAAATGATAATGTAGGCTTGGACGTAGGTCCGGATGACTCCGAAAACAGTCCAACCTGCAAAGCAAACACACCGTAAATGGCCTGTTTGAAACGCTGCGGAGGCTGCGCGCAACCCGGCTCGCCAGCGGGCAATTGAGTGAGATCGCGATTTTCATAAATTATTAGAGCTATTAATTAATTTTAAAAATAAATAAGAATAGAGTATAATTCTAATTTTATCTGATAAGTCTAATTGTAATTTTAAAAATAAAAATAAGTCTAATTCTAACTTGTAGCGCGGCCTAGCGTCCCAGTAACAGCACGCGGCGTGTCCATGGGCCGAGGCCCTCAAGGCCTTAGTGCGATATCACAGCAATCTTAGTTTTCCACATTGATCCGTACTGTTTGGTTCCAATTTCCAAAGTCAGTTAGGATGCAACGGCTTCATTCCAGAGAGTGGCTCTATCTAAAAGATTCTAGGGAACCAGATAATTTAGAATCTTAGAGCATCTCCAGTAGTTCCTAAAAGAACTTCTTAAATTGATGATTTAGAGAAATAGTGTTAAATCTGCTCTCCAACAGCTCCCGAAATGAATTTAATAAATTTATCAAGTTTCTATCCTACCCCATTTTATCAATATATTTAGCTAGAGTATTCCAACTCCCGAGAGCTCCCGAAAATTAATCTGGCGCCAAATTTTCCTTCACCGCGTATTCCAGACGATAAAAAACAGACGCAAATTGGTTTCTTCCTCGTCTTGCCGCCAGACGTGCCGCCACAGACATAGGCACACAGATCCCCCAGCCGCCGGCGCCCGGGACACAGATCGTCTAGCCGCCACCAGGGACGCAGATCCCCAGCCACTATGGCTCTTAATCCTCGATGGCTGCACAGCTAGGTTCGGCTCCTCCCCTCCCCCACTGCTAGGTCCCTGCCTCTCTGCCACCGCTAGTTCTTTGACACTGACGTGATGACATCTGCCGCCCACATCCGCTGCTACTGCAGTTTGGTCATCAACCACCACCACCAGGTACAAAGTATTGCCTGTGTTCTCTAGATTTTTTTATCATCATGTGCATATGTTTCTGTCCGTGGGCTTAACATTCACAATATGTATTGCGTTGATGCTTGATGAAGAAGCAGTTAATTTAATTGAGACCACATATATCTGTTGCGAACAATGGTATTCATAATTTTTTAGAAAATGTCCTCTCTGATGTTACACATAGACCAATTGTTACTGATTTTTCATTCACTCTCTAGTTATTCATTAAAATTTTCTTACATTCTTTCTTAATTATATTATGTTTCAATTTTCTACGTAGATGGAAGGGGATGGGTCTTATTACACTAAGCTTTTGAATGGAGGATTTGAAAATTTTGAAGAATTATCTGAAACATCAACTGAGTTACCGCGTATAGTCCCTATAAAGGATAGCAACACATTTTCGAAGTCAAACCAGAAACAGAAAGGAAAAAACTTTAGTGAGGAAGAAGACAGAGCCCTTGTTGCAGCCTGGTTGAATGTCAGTACAGACCCTACACAAGGCACAAATCAGACTAGAGGCACATTTTGGAAAAGAATTCATATGTTCTACGAGACCAACAGAGGAAATCGTGCTGAACGTACTGAGAGTTCATTGCTACATCGTTGGAGTGCTATACAAGACGCCGTAAGCAAATTTTGTGGGTGTGTGAAAAGTATTGAGAATAGAAACCAAAGTGGGCTTACCATTCATGACAGAGTGGGTCAAACGTAACTGCATCTGTTATTTCTAATTTATGAAACTTTTGATATAATTTGTGATTGAGTTTCTTCTTTCCCTATAGGTGGAGCAAGCTGAGAAGCTGTTCAAAGACAATGATCCCCACAACAAGTCCTTTCAATTAAGACACTGATGGATGTTGTTGAGGAATCAACCTAAATGGCAAGATAAGTTGCAGCAACTAATTGCCACAAAAACCAGTAACAAAAAACAGAAGACTAGCAAAAAATCCAGTCCTAGTGCTGTTGAGTCTACACCTTTGGAAAACAATGTTGCTTCTCCTCCAGATGTTGACCTTTCAGAAGCGGATGCGCCACAAAGACCTATGGGCAAGAAGAAGTCGAAGGATGCATTGCGTCGAGGTGGTATTGATGCTTGCAAAGAAGCATTGGACATTCTTTGGGCTAAGAAGTATGAGGCTGATGCAGAGAAAGAGAGGAAGCGGGAGGAACGATATGCCAAGTCTTATGCTCTCGATAAAGAGAGGCTTGACCTTGAGAAAGAGAAGATTGCGCTGGAGAGGGAGAAAGCTAGCAATGAGGCCAATACTTCATATTTGAAGAGAATCGCAGAAGAAGAAAGAATTATGACCATTGATATGAATTCCTTGAATGAGATGCAACAACAATTCTACATGAATCTTCAGGCCGAGATCATGGCTCATCGCAACAATTAGAATGTGATATTTAATTTCATTTTAGAACTTGATTTTTCATATTTAGCTTGTTTCATTTAATAATCTATATTGGATGTATGCTTTTAAATGGGATCTGTGTGAATGGTGAATAAAGTTCCTAACAGTTTATAATCTGTTTGGATGTTTCAGTTCATAGTATGTGTGAATGGTAGTCCATGTGTGAATGTCCTAGTAGTTGAAGATGGTCAATGTGCCATGTTCATATCATATACCGAATCATCTCAAGGGAATGATCGATTGACCCTTTGAAAGACCGCCCAAGAATGCAAACAAGTAGCTGGAATAAAATGTTTGTAAACCAGTATATGGGTAGAACTAAAATCAAGTATGTAGCATTCATGCTATTTAAAAATTGCAAAACTAACTATATAGATCTGGGTGGTGTTGCCACAAATGTTCCACTAGGTCTTCGCGAAGTTGGTAGTGTGCCTCATGGTTTCTAATTTTTCTGTGATTATGAAGAAATTCATCAAAATATGTTGTCACATCATGGGATGGCTGCACATTATCTCCTCCATTCTCAAACTGTTCCTTTGGATCGACATTTTCCTCATCTTCAATAATCATGTTATGCATGATTATACAAGATATCATTATATTATTTAGAGTCTCTTCATCCCACAATCGTGCTGGTCCCCAAACAATAGCAAACCGAGATTGCAAAACTCCAAAAGCTCGTTCAACATCCTTCTGTGCCGCTTCTTGTGCTTTGGCAAAGTAAGTCCTCTTATTACCTCGTGGTTTAGGTATGGTCTTAACTAAAGTAGCCGAAGAAGGGTAAATGCCATCTGCAAGGTAATATCCCATTGTATACTCATGATTATTTATTTTGTAGTTCACTTTTGGCCCTTCTCCATTTGTTAGCTTTGCGAAAAGTGGAGACCAATGAAGAACATTGATATCATTTAGAGATCCAGGCAAACCAAAAAAAGCATGCCAAATCCATAAATCGTGAAGCGACTGCTTCTAAAATTATTATTGGTGTATGATGATGCCCAAAAAATTGACCTTGCAACGAAGACGGACAGTTCTTCCACCTCCAATGCATGCAATCTAATGAACCCAGCATACCAGGAAAACCTCTTTCATTACCAAGTGCAAGTAACCATTCAATATCTTTTTCATTGGGTGACCTCAAGTACTCATCTCCAAAAACTTCTATTACAGCTTTAACAAACCTTCGTAGACTTTCCAGTGTAGTACATTCTCCAATGCGTACATATTCATCTGTAGCATCAGCTGCTTCTCCATAAGTTAGCATACGGAAAACTGCAGTAACCTTTTGAAAACAACTTAGTCCATGTTGATGAGCTGCATTTCTCTTCTGCTTGAAGTAATCATCATGTTGTTCCACAACATTCAGTATGCGAAGAAATAGTAGTCGATTCATCCTGAACCTGCACCAATAATAAGATGCACCCAAAATATTAAACATGACATTTAATCGAGACAAATGACAACTAGATTCTTACCTCCGTCGAAACAAATTCGGGCCATAAGTTGGATTTTCAGCAAGGTAATCTTGGTACATTCTCGCGTGCCCCGCTTCTCTATCCCGATATATGTATGCACGACCAGGAACAGAGCCTCCTGGCTATCTACGCACTTGAGAATAACTTTGAATGATTTGTGCGGCACAAAGTATGACATGATCATCATCATCTGATGATGATTCATCCAAATCTCGTAATGACAACAATCTATTTTCACCCATCACCTGATTTTGCAATCACATATACTATGAATATATATTCACATAAATTAAAATTGCAGATGTTACATACACACCAACTTCAATTAACATTACAATTGCACATACCAATTCATATGATAATTCACATACCAAGATTTTTGTTTTGATCCGGCCCTGATGGTTCCTTGCAACTAGCGGTGATGGCACTGGCAGGTGCTGCGCTTTGAAGTCCCTCCCAGGCGACTAGCAGACACAGGAAGAGAAGATGATTTTGTTTCTTGGCGGCGTAGCAGCAATGGACGCCTGTATATGCAGTGATGCATCAAAGGAATAGGGGAAAGACGCATCTGGAGGGAGGGCAACGAGTTTGTAACAGAAAGCCTTGGGTCCACCACAAATTTGAAAAATTGTTTTTAAGTGCCTACATATACAGAACTGTTGGAGATAAATGGTTTTTTTACTCCCAAACCATATTTATCAACTTCCTAAACAGTTATTTAAGGATCTATTCTATCGGGAACACCTGGAGATGCTCTTAGTAACATATTTCTTTTTAAGAGTCACTCCATTATATATGAAATCAATCCAAACAAAATAAATTGGAAGCGGAGTGGCTCTGTTCCACCGTACACTAGAACCAAACAACAAAGGAGAGTTGGGGGCTTTGGGCACTTCATCCCCTATCCCCCTATGTAGACGAGGTTTTTTTAATGTTAAGACAACGACAGATTATATAACCTAATATCAAATATATTTGCAAGAGGCTTTATTTTTTGTACAACAAATTTGTATTATCTGTACTGTGTAAAGCACGTAGATTTCTTCCTTTTCTCACTTCTCGCCTAATAATAGGTCGTTACGCCATAGAAAGACCTTGAGAAACCACCCAAGTCAACACAACAAGAAGTCACACGCAGCACAACACTCTCACATAATATTATCCCGCTAGCTAAGGGAGGATAAGCGACCATATAGTACTACCTAGCTAGCAGAAAGAGGACGAGCGACAGAGTGACATACAAAAAAATTAGGTTGGACACCTTTTCAACTCATATCTTTCTTGGCTAAAATAAGGTGCAATATTTGTTTTTATTAGTTTAATATTTAATATGCTTTCACTCTGATATTAATTTTATTTTTTATTTTTATTTTATGGATATCAAATATGATTATATATCATCGCATCGCACGTGCATTATACTTGTTATAATCTATACTATACTTAAAGCACCAGTTTCAACGGTCGTCCCGTGTCATTTTTTTACAAATAACCCCTCACAGCTATTTCAAATTAATCCCCTGCACACCTATAGATGGTCAAACGGCGCCCGTTACTGCCGGCCTGCTGACTGTGCCGAGCCAGCTTGTTAGTCCATCGGCCCATTTGATTAAATCAGCATAAAATGTTAAAACGGTGCAAGAGGTAGGGTTCGAACCCAACCTTGATGGAAAAAGGGCGAGAGACACTGAGTGAAGCTGTCTAACCAGTAGAAAATCATGCTCAAATGTTTTTAATATTGAATATAAATTGTATATATGTATATACATTTTTTGTAAAATAAAAAAAATATATAATTGTATCGGGCCGGGCCAACACTACGGGCCGAGGCTACAGCCTAAGCACGACACGACGTTCTTGACTCATTCAAGCATTAGGTCGTTTCTGAGACCACATTAACGCAATGGACTCCATAGTGTTTGATGTTGCTGAATTGGATGGAGCAACAATGGTTTGTCACACTAACAGTAAAATGAAAGGTTATTTATTGGTTTTAAACGTTAGTAATTGATACGAAGTAGCATAATTTATATGGAGCGCATCCAGTTTTTATTGATGTCTGACTTTAGCCATCACTTCATATTTTGATTTATCTTTTTTATAAGTTTGAGTTCATGTGACTTATTTTAGAAACTTGAGCTCACAAACTTTCTCTTATTTGGTCTCTGTATGGTAGAATTATGTCATTTTATAATATCTGTTCGTTCAGTCAGTCGTAAACAATTTTATTTAGCTCTATATTTTATTTGCTTGTGTTCTGTGGCATCATATATTTATTTATATTGCCAAGTGGCCATAACAATTATATCAAGCTCTATAGTGCTTGAATAATCTGGGAAATTAAATTGAAATACAATGAAACACAGATAAGTTAAATCTCTGCTCTCTACTCGTGCATAAAGTTTTACCCGAAGTAACCTGAAGAAATTCAATATTAATGCATGAAAGCCTTTTTGGCACAGAAAACATCACAAATTGGGATTTTATTAGTAAGCAATAAGACCTTGTCAGATGAATAAATGCTAGAATCTCAGTCATACATTGCTCAAACAGATGTTGGCACATTGCTCTTTGTCGCTGAACGGCATGAAGCGAACTTTGAGATAAATGGCTAGTACCTTAGCAACACGAAGTTGCGAGTACATCGAAAGGTAATTCTGAGAATTTTTTCACAACGTTGGTGTGAAAAAACATTGTGTGTTCTCGTCGAACCACTTTACTTGCCCTATCTAGGACCTCTATGCTTGTGTTGCATACATCTCTCAGAATTTAAATACTTATAGCCACTGAATTGACTTGGGATAGTCTTTTGACTGGTATGGTATATACTATAAACCAAATGGTAAAGGTCGATTCTGAATAGACATATATCTGGGGTTTATGTAGCAGAACTACATTGTATTCCACCCCTTGGGATGCTTACCATAATCTATATCTGATCTACCAGAAGTAAGAAGAGTACAAAAATAGCCATGGAATCCCACATCACCACAGAGCTTGAAGCTACATTAGGCATTAATTTGTCCTTGGTTCTTGGCGTTGGAAGAGCCACAACTCTCGACCGCAATACTGTCAGTGATGGTAATTTGTGATAGAAATATAAAGATCTTATGGAGACCTGTTGTATTCTCCGTAGTCCTGATGACTCCTTCGTATGAGAGTAGTACTATCTGTTGTTGAAGACGGATCCTAAGCGGATACTAGTCTTGTTTTCGTTCTTGCCAAGCAGTTATCATCATTTGTTTCATGAAAAGCTAGTTATATGGTGATATTTCCCAGATAAAATGAATTCTTGGCCTTGTCTGTTCTATTTTAAAGCTTCTCTTTTTGCTGAACAATGAAGAGATCGAAATAATGCTATATAGAACAATTTGGTATATAATATGAGGAGAAATCTTTGCCCTGCTGGCAGCACCACAAATTTTTAACTATTGTTATAAATTCTTTCTCAAAATTATAATACCTAAAAATGTTGCATAAATCGATACCCAATTTCAGAACGGTATGAGTAATTGGGTAAACCATGGGCAATAATAAAACGAGCTGGACTATACATCTCTGCATATAAAAGTCTCTGCTTGGCAGCATTGGCCTGATGTCGTGCTCTTTACTACCAATATAAACACACATTTTCCTACGTGCCTCAAAGCACAATGCAACCAGTGAATGTCTTTATGAGCGTTAGACCCTGATGGTCATTTTACTTGTTGATCTGAAGTCAACTAATGGCTCCAAATGACTAATGGTATTCATGAGCCCCTGAAGAAGCCTTATGGATAAAATAGTGTTGTGCATGTTAGTCTAAATCTTAATGATTGAATGTGCATTTGGTAATCATAACAATAAGTTTGCAGAATTGTAACCACGAAGCAACTTGTGTTGCGTGTCTCGCTAGATGTTGAGACTAACCCTTCATGTTGAAGGAAAAAGATGTAGTATTCATGCCACTACATTAATCTTAGTCCAAAGCTCATTGCATAAAACCCCTATCTGTAATGTGCGTAAGATTTCCCAAATAAATCACCACAATAGCATACAATGGCCACAACTGGATGATTGTGGTTGGGGATATTATCTGTATGCTTTTAGAACATCTCGGCATTAGGGGGAGATAAATGTCCATCTTGTGTAATGCCTCAATATTCTATTAAACGCACAAAAGCTAAACTGAACCTGTCGTTTGGTGTGTACTCCTATGTATATGGAGTCTGCCAGAAATTGTTGAGGAGTAACCATATTGGTTTGAATGCTTCTACCTGATGTAGATGTGGATATACCCGGGATTAATGTCGTATCCACATTTGACTTATTGGTATTTGATCTATTCTTGGGGACGCCTGCGAATATGATCCATCAGCCTTAGTCAAAGCATATGTTCTGATTGCAGATTCACGTGGTCTGTGATAACTCTCCTTCGATTAATTCACCCTGATGGTGATTTGCCTCACAAAGAGGTTCATCTTGATGATGAAGTTCCTAGCAATGCGCGCAATATCATTTTGCTGGGAATACGGAACAATGAATCTTTCGTTTTGGGAAATGACGAAGATCATTATTAAATGTGGGAGACAAATATGTCGACACCTATCTTGCCCCTCTAGATTGCAAATGGATCCAAAACAAAGTCCTAGGCATGAGTGCTTTAAGCTCTCTTATCGGGTCACTGATAAATGCAATCGAGGTTGAACCAATAATCGCAAAATGAAAGTCACGAGCTTGAAGTTTGGACATTTATGGGCACTATTGAAATAATGTGTGGTGAATGCGATGGTTCAAGTGGTCTTGTGAGAGATCCATCCCACATATGTGTTGAATAAACACAGTTCCGCTATGTAATATATCTGGCAAATGACATGAATTATAATATGCAGTTAATAGGATTCTGAAGATCCATCATGAGATCCTAGGAGGATCATATCTTTGAATTATAAATATGCAACATATAAATCTCGTACCGAATAATACATTCCTGACGAATGAGCACTCTCATATATAGAGAGAATATCTCCTAGATGAGATTATAGTTCCTTGATGGAACCTTTCCAGAAGAAATAAAGTCTGTGTTAAACACCAAAGTTTGATAATCCCTATAAAGGGATAAAGACCCATACAGACCCGAAAAGGAATAAGATGAGATACCAAAGGACTTGAAGTTCACCGAATAAGCACATGTGCATTCCATGATCTTTACTCATGGTATTTTCCACTAGATGTGGAATTACGGTATCCTCTAAAGCCCTGATGGCAGAAACCTATAAGGTTTAGGTGTTACTGGCAAAATATCCCCATTATGCCAGAATGACAGACTATAACGATGTATCTGATCGATGAAAAATCCCTGATGGATTACGATCTTAGATGGACTTTTGTTACACCATCATAGATGTTGCAATGGATGAACGCCTGGAGCGATGTGTCATATTTAGAATATGTACTATTGCAACTATATTATCCCCTAAGTCCTATATGTTATTTGCTTTGCACAACTATGTATAAATTGTGGTGTAAGATAGAAAATGATAGCACCCCAACCTCATCCATTCTCGTTATTCCAGATGAACAATGAGACATATATCTTGAAGAATATGCTTGAGTTATGAGGGATAACGACTTTAACAGATGTCATCGTCAGGGGGAGCGAATTCTTATGTTGATCACAATCATGAGACAATAAATGACATATTCTATGCCCTGAAGGCATGAGCTTGATGATCAATATATGAACCTTTATGGAACTTTCTATCAAATATATAGATCCAGTCGATCGAACACCATCAGTCAAAGTGGCTTATTTATATTGATACGTGCACTTACCTCGTATATCCTAGAAGTGAGTAGAGGTAAAGTTACTGAAATAGTCCTTGCAAGGATATGCAATCTGATTGCTAAATCTTTATATGCATATACTTCTAGAAGAAGATGTTTTGCCTTATTGATACGATTTTGCAAGGATCAGAGGGAGCACATTTCTAAAGTTAGCCCTTGTAGAAGATTCGATAGAATCTAGATCCGAGAGGATCGAAATCTGTCCCGATGACAGTTGTTGTACTCTTTTTTCCTTGGTGAGTTTTCTTGAAGTTTCTCACATGAGGTTTTTAACGAGGCAACAAAGTGCAAATGCAATTTGTATCACCATGCACTCTTTCTCCATATTTTTCCCACTGGGTTTTTCGGAGTTTTAACGAGGCATGTGTTGGTCGCGGTATTCGCCCAAGGGGGAGTGTTGAGAAACCCTAATGAAGGGTTATGTGGGCAAATACCGAATATAGCCCTGAGGGCTATCGTGTCTCTATATATATAGAACCTGTACCCCTCATATGGAATAGAGATCAGAAAGAGGCCAGAGGCCCAACCCTATATCCAGTGTGTCATGTGTTTCCTCTGTCGTGCTTATGGGAAGGGAGACGGGTTCTCTACATCTTCTTGCGCCTCTACTGCTGACAGGAGGGAAGGGAGCGGATCTGGTGATCCGTGGTAACGTAGTTCTCAACAATATGCATGGAGTAAACAATAACATCAATTAGCCAAATCAAAAAATATTATACGGAGAGCGGAGACAATCAATAGAAAATCTTGAAATTTTTTGTGGATAGTTTACATGGGTATTGTTGTAAGTCGTCGCAACGCACGGGCAACCGACTAGTAAATAATAAGACGAGAGATCTTTGATCATTATTTTTTTATCTCTCTTTGTTTACGCTACTATAGGAAAGGAATAGAAAACAGGTTTTATATATATCTTTCTCACCTCTCCCATTACTCAACATGACATCAGTAGTGACCTACTCCTAACATTGTCGTGTCTCTGATCTATATCAACTCTCTGTCAAGCAAGGAGGTTCCCATGCTTAGCCAAACTATCCTTCGTGATAGGCTTCATCTTCACCCGCTAAATCAAGAAGTACGATATGTTGATCTTTGGTATGCTCTAAACCCATGTTTAGTATATTTGTTTAATCTAATTGAATTGTTGCATTCAAATGTATGTACTAGATTGAATTCTTGTAGTTAGAGGCACTGCTATAGATTGAATTCTAACAATCAGAATATTTTTGTGGCCGCATATTGTTGCCAATGCTAATCGCTTATGTCGCACTCGTGCGCCATCACCAAGGTGTCACGCGTGTCTGCCCCACATGTGAAGCCATGTCCTCGATATTGGTGTACGTTCACGGTAGTCGATCTGGTATAACCCAAGCCAGAAAAGAACCAGCCCGTTTGAATTTGGGCCGGCATGACCCGTAGTTATTACAACTCATGCTAAACTGGCCCACGGGCTTAGCCCTTGGCTCACGGCATGACATATTATTAATTAAATGTGTCGAACTATTTTGAACAACCTAAAATTATAAAACCCCAAAGTTAAAATTAAGTCCCAAAATTATAAAAACCCAAATTCATATGAGAGCCCGAATTTCAAAACGGATCTAAGAAAAAATAATAAAAGATAATACAAACAAATTTAACCCAAAACAATGTTTTTTAAGTTATTAGAGCTGTGCAATGGCTGTTGTTGAAAAACTCTTTGGTCAGAAGGGAAAACACGCACAACCTACTCTAGATAGAGTTCATAAGTTCAGTCATTATCTGATGTTTATAACAAAAGTAAAATTACATCTAACTAGTACCACCTCCAGCTTCGTGTTCATGTGTGGAATGAAGTATGGCTTTAATAAGTATATGGGCCTTTTCATGCCTCTATATGGGCCATTTCATGCCTTTCTTAAACGGGTTGTGCTCATGCCCGTCTTTTTTTTTTTGCAATTTGACCCTTTTCAGGATTTATTTTCACAAATATGCCCCCTTGTAGTATCAATTCAGAAAACAGACCCTGAGGTCGACGCTGTCACTATTGGCGCTGACCTAACATGTCTCAGCGCTATCCCAATTGGTGCCTAGATTTCGGGCTCGAGGCCAACGTGGACCTAACGTGGCCCGTAGGTAGGCAGCAAAGCAATTGGTGCCTAGGTAGGCGCCATGGATCTTGGCGCCTACCTAATTGCTTTGGCGCCTACCTATGAGCTATAAGTACGCATGTCAGCTGCTAGTTCTTTCTATCACATTCATCTAGTTATTTCTCTTCTTCCAAACGACAAACATCAATCTAAACCAGCGACTTGGATCCATTGTTCCTCGATGACAAGGTAATCTCCCTCCCTTTTTTTCCTCTTTTTTGGTTTGCCCTTTTACCTCTGATTAATAGGGTTAGGGTTTTTGAATCATTTATAATCATCATATTATCGATTTGTAGGATGTCTAGGCGTTCTAAATTTGCTGAACAAAGGTAAGCGTAGTATAAAATGTAATGACTAATATTTCTGAGTCTTATAAAACTTATCAAAATTTAGGAAGGGTCCTTTGACAAGAACTGCCTTCAACCCGCTGCCTTTGCCAAGGGGTGTTCCAGTGCCTATTTATTTTTGTGGTGATCCTGACACCTATCGACAGAGGTATTGGATGTGTGCTAACTATGCATTTGAGCCAATGATTGCTAAGCGTCGAATGAATTTAATGGTGAGAATCATTTATTAAATAGTTATCAGTTTTCATATGAAGTGATGCATGTTTTGTTTTGGTAGTAACCATTGCATGCTTTGTAGACTCCTCCACCGCTTTGTGATTTTGAGCAGTGGAATGACACAGAAATCTCACAAAAAAACAAGGAATCGTTGGAGAATCTTAAGAAGTGGGATGCGGAGGGGGAGAGGATAGAGAAAAGACGAGAGAAGCTTGCAGCCGAGCAATGACGGGTAGAAGAAGAGGAAATGAGGCATGTTGCTGAATGCAAGGAGGAGAAGGAGAAGAAGCTTGAGTGTGCATGCCGTGCGAAGGGAGGCAATGGAGGAGAACCCCGATGCTTTCCGCAAGGGAAAATGGCCCCGTTGCACTCAGTGGTCTAGGACTATAGGTGCTTCTATGATGTTATGTAGTAATGAACTTCTTATTATGGATTCCATAAGAACTCAGTTAATGCTTGTATGATTTTTTAGTTTCGAACAATTTTATGGATTAATGAACTTCTTATTATGGATTCCAATGTAGTTCATATGGTATGGACTTCTTGGTGATGGTTGTATTTAATGCATTTTTAGTGGTTTAGATTTTGTGTGTACTCATATTTTACTTATTAGTAATGAACTCATATTTTATGGACTTCTTAGTGAAGGTTGAAACAACAAGTTGGGGACTAAAAGCAATTGATGAAGAAGACTTAAAGCAATTGATACAAAGAATCAACAAACACTTGGATTGAAATTTTAGGAATTGTACCAAACATTGGTACAGAAGAGTTGTCTATTAGTGCTCCCACATTCCAAATTTTGTGGAGCCTTCTCCACAGTACTCTATCAATGGCTACTGTGGAGCAGGTGGTGGACCACCATTCTAGTTGTGACAAAGGTAGCAGCAATATGGATCTAGGCATACTTACACCTGTGAACCACCTTCATTGTTGTTGTCTCCCCCTTCCTCCTTGTTTCTGCTGCTGACTTCCCTCTCTAGATCGAATATCCTATTCTATAGGTAGGATATGTATTCCACATGCGGAAAAATAGGACGAGGATCTATCCATCGAGTGAACCCAATATTCACCTATACCATTGAATGTTGTATAGATGTATAAAGTTAGTTTTACTGAACAACAAAATAATATGGAACAAAGGATTAAAATTAATATTTACATATGCATATGGACATCTGAAGAAACGCCAGCCTCCATCAATCCCCCTCGACGAACATCTGCACCAAGCAATCCTCACCATGCATGCACTTCGGGCAATCTTCCCTCCTGTTATCGTAAGACCTAAGCCGAGCCTCCTTTTGAAATCCCTTTTACTTTGAACTAGAAATTCATATATTGGTTCCTCAAAATAATTGGGGCCAAGAAGCCCATCATAACCAATTGAAGGTCCCTTCCCCACACCCTTCGCTCTCTCATTTCTAGAACCCTTTCCTCGAGATGACCCTGAAGACATTTCTGCTTATGACTTCCCTTTGTATGGCACAATGAACAAAATGCAGGAAGGGTCGTGTATAAATAGGCAGACGTTGAGTTAGTATGTGTTGTATTGGACTCAAAGGCTAGATACTTCTAAAATTTCTGAAAAGGCTACATAGTTCTGATATTTCTGAAAAGGCTATATGATTCTGAAAAAGGCTAGGTACTTCTGAAAAGGTTATATGATTCTAAAAATGCTAGGTGCTTCTGAAAAGGCTAGATGCTTCTGAAAAGGCACACCACTTCTAAAAGGCTACATACATCTAGTTTTCCCTATCATTTCATAATTTTTTATAAAAAAATCGATAGAGTTTCCCCTGTTTTTTATGCTCTCAACAGAAATATTTCACATAAACAAATTATATCAAGCCAACATATGCAAATACAGAAATATAATCCATAGAACTCCATACAAGTTGATACAAGTCCATAGATGTCCATAACAGTCCATAGCCATTCAAATCCATTCAGTTCAGACAAGTCCATAAAATAAATAGTTATACAAGTCCATAACACAAAGTACATATCCATGGAACTCCATAAAGTCTCCATCCATTTCATCCAAATACAATAGGATTCAAAGATGAACCGTCAACGCCTCCTAGTCTTACCCTTACTGAGTGCGGCAGTGTCTGGAGTGTAACGATCCGACGAGCTATGGCACCTACATTCTTGTGGCTGTGAAGGATGTGGTGGCGGAGCATCTGGGAGCTAGGAAGGCCCAATCTTATATGGAAGGTCGTTGTAGCCAAATCCTTCCCCTGCGAGCGTCGCAGCTGTGTGTGTTGAGGTACCCTCCACGGGCACACCAATGAACAGGACAGGCACACCAAAGAACCAGTAATCTCAGTGGACTCTAAGTCAGTTTGTCCCTCTACCCAACTCAGTATTCTCACATTGGGTTGTTGAGAGCACCTAGAGGGGGGGGTGAATAGGTGATCCTGTAAAAACTTCAAACTTAAGCCACAAAAACTTGTTAAGCGTTAGCACAGTTAATGCCAAGTGGCTAAGGTGAAGTCTTCAACAAAACACAATACCACAAGAATCAAGCACAGAGGGACACGGTGGTTTATCCCGTGGTTCGGCCAAGCCAATGCTTGCCTACTTCCACGTTGTGGCGTCCCAACGGACGAGGGTTGCAATCAACCCCTCTCAAGCGGTCCAAAGACCCACTTGAATACCACGGTGTTTTGTTGTTCTTATCTCAATCCCGTTTGCGAGGAATCTCCACAACTTGGAGCCTCTCGCCCTTACAAGAGATGTTCACAAAGAATCACGGAGTAAGGGAGGGATTAGCAACTCACACACAACACAAAGATCACAGCGAATACGCACACACAAAACCCAGACTTGAGCTCAAGAGGCTAACACACTAGAACAGAGCTCAAATCACTAGAATTTCAAACAAGTGCGCAAGATTGATGTGTGAGTGATCAAGAGTGCTCAAGGAATGCTTGGGTACTTCCTCCATGCGCCAAGGGGTCCCTTTTATAGCCCCAAGGCAGCTAGGAGCCGTTGGGAACAAATCTGGAAGGCCATCTTTGCCTTCTGTCTCGTGGCGCACCGGACAGTCCGGTGCACACCGGACACTGTCCGGTGCCCGATTTGTTTCCAAAAACAGCACTTCTGACCGTTGCTGGCTGCTCCAGATCTGCGCTCAGTTGGCGCACCGGACATGTCCGGTGCACACCGGACAGTCCGGTGTTCCTTCCCGACCGTTGGCTCGGCCACGTGTCCCGCGCGGATTGCGCGGCCGACCGTTGGCCCTGGCCGACCGTTGGCTCACCGGACAGTCCGGTGCACACCGGACAGTCCGGTGAATTTTAGCCGTACGCCGTCGGCGAATTCCCGAGAGCGGCCAGTTCGCGCCGAGGAGGTCTGGCGCACCGGACACTGTCCGGTGCACACCGGACAGTCCGGTGCTCCAGACCGAGCTGGGACTTGGCTGCACACAGCCAAGTCATTCTCTCCCCTTTTCTCTATTTCTTCATGCTGTTTCTAACACTTAGACAAACATGTTAGTCCACAAAACCAATGTACTAAGGCTTAGAAACATACCTTTACTTCATGATTTGCACCTTGTTCCATTTTACAAATAGGTACCTGTGTTGAGCACTAAATCACCAAAATCCTTAGAAATGGCCCGAGGGCTCATTTCCCTATCAATCTCCCCCTTTTTGGTGATTTATGCCAACACTTCATAAAGCCACTAGAACAAGTGCAAACTCAATTCAAATGACATAAATTTATTTTGAATCAATTTTGGCATATATGGATCATCCTTTGCCACCACTTGGTTTGTTTTTGCAAAACAGACTCAAATCTCTATCTCTAAGTTAAACACACATGTTTAAGCATAAAGAGAGTCATTCAAAAAGAGATTGATCAAGGATTTCAAAAAACTCCCCCTTTTTCCCATAATCAATACTTCTCCCCACAAGAAGCCAACTTTTGACAAGAGAGACATCAAAAGAGTTTTGACAAACCAAACGCTCTATTCTACTATTTTCAAAAACTCTCAAGTGGTAGCTGATCCATTTATCACTTTGGCCTTTATTTTCTCCCCCTTTGGCATCAAGCACCAAAACGGGATCAATCTTGGCCCAATAACCCCATTGCCTCACCAAAATCTTCAATTAAGAGCAAATGGCAATAAGAGTTCATGAGATGGACTTGGAATAAGTTACCCCTCATCGGAGTGCAGTGGAAGTCTTTCATGGTCCAAGTCCACCTTTTCCCTTTCAATTCTCCTTTGTGACTAACACAAGCAAACTCAAACATATGGTTAGTCTCAAAGGGTCAAGTTGTAACACATCTCCCCCTAAACATGTGCATCACATTGCAACGGACTTGTGAGGTCCAGGGAGTGTTTGTACAACTTGAGCACCACAATAAGCAACAAAATGCAGAATGAACATGATCAAAGGCATAGATACATGTATGCTACTATTCAATCCAAGTTCCGCGAATCTAAGACATTTAGCTCACTACGCAGCCTGCAAAAGGTCTTCTCATCTAAAGGCTTGGTAAAGATATCGGCTAGCTGGTTCTCGGTGCTAACATAAAACACTTCGATATCTCCCTTTTGCTGGTGGTCTCTCAAAAAGTGATGCCGGATGTCAATGTGCTTTGTGCGGCTGTGTTCAACAGGATTTTCCGCTATTCGGATAGCACTCTCATTATCACATAGGAGTGGGACTTTGCTCAGATTGTAGCCAAAGTCCCTGAGGGTTTGCCTCATCCAAAGTAGTTGCGCGCAACACTGACCTGCGGCAACATACTCGGCCTCAGCGGTGGATAGGGCAACGGAGGTTTGTTTCTTGGAATTCCATGACACCAGGGACCTTCCTAAGAATTGGCACGTCCCCGATGTACTCTTCCTATCGACCTTACATCCAGCATAGTCGGAATCTGAGTACCCAATCAAGTCAAAGTTAGACCCCTTTGGATACCAGATCCCGAAGCAGGGCGTAGCGACTAAATATCTAAGAATTCGCTTCACCGCCACCAAGTGACACTCCTTAGGATCGGATTGAAATCTAGCACACATGCATACGCTAAGCATAATATCCGGTCTACTAGCACATAAATAAAGTAGAGATCCTATCATTGACCGGTATGCTTTTTGATCAACGGACTTACCTCCTTTGTTGAGGTCGGTGTGTCCGTTGGTTCCCATCGGAGTCTTTGCGGGCTTGGCGTCCTTCATCCCAAACCGCTTCAGCAGATCTTGCGTGTACTTCGTTTGGGAGATGAAGGTGCCGTCCTTGAGTTGCTTCACTTGGAACCCAAGGAAGTAGTTCAACTCGCCCATCATCGACATCTCGAATTTCTGCGTCATCACCCTGCTAAACTCTTCACAAGACTTTTGATTAGTAGAACCAAATATTATGTCATCGACATAAATTTGGCATACAAACAAATCACCATCACATGTCTTTGTAAAAAGAGTTGGATCGGCTTTCCCAACCTTGAAAGCATTAGCAAGTAAGAAATCTCTAAGGCATTCATACCATGCTCTTGGGGCTTGTTTAAGTCCATAGAGCGCCTTAGAGAGCTTACACACGTGGTCGGGGTACCGCTCATCCTCGAAGCCAGGGGGTTGCTCCACGTACACCTCCTCCTTTATTGGCCCGTTGAGGAACGCGCTCTTCACATCCATTTGGTACAACCTGAAAGAATGGTGAGCGGCATATGCTAGCAAGATACGAATGGACTCTAGCCTAGCCACAGGAGCAAAAGTCTCCTCAAAGTCCAAACCTGCGACTTGGGCATAACCTTTTGCCACAAGTCGAGCCTTGTTCCTCGTCACCACCCCGTGCTCGTCCTGTTTGTTGCGGAACACCCACTTGGTTCCCACAACATTTTGCTTGGGACGAGGCACCAGTGTCCAAACTTCGTTGCGCTTGAAGTTATTGAGTTCCTCCTGCATGGCCAACACCCAATCCGGATCTAGCAAGGCCTCCTCTACCCTGAAAGGCTCAATAGAGGAGACAAAAGAGTAATGCTCACAAAAATTAACTAATCGAGATCGAGTAGTTACTCCCTTGCTAATGTCACCCAAAATTTGGTCGACGGGATGATCCCTTTGAATCATCGCTCGAACTTGGGTTGGAGGTGCCGGTTGCGCTTCTTCCTCCATCACTTGATCTTCTTGTGCTCCCCCTTGATCACACGCCTCCTTTTGATGAACCTGTTCATCGTCTTGAAGTGAGGGATGCACCGTCGTTGATGAAGAAGGTTGATTACGTTCATCCTGTTCCTGTGGCCGAACGTCTCCAATCGCCATGGTTCGTATAGCAGCCGACGGAACATCTTCTTCATCTACATCATCATAATCAACAACTTGCTCTCTTGGAGAGCCATTAGTCTCATCAAATACAACGTCGCTAGAGACTTCAACCAAACCCGATGATTTGTTGAAGACCCTATACGCCTTTGTATTTGAATCATAACCTAATAAAAACCCTTCTACAGCTTTGGGAGCAAACTTAGAATTTCTACCCTTCTTTACTAGAATGTAGCACTTGCTCCCAAAAACACGAAAGTACGATACATTGGGTTTGTTACCGGTTAGTAGCTCATATGACGTCTTCTTGAGGAGGCGGTGAAGGTAGACCCTGTTGATGGCGTGGCAAGCCGTGTTCACGGCTTCCTACCAAAAGCACTCGGGGGTCTTGAACTCTCCAAGCATTGTCCTCGCCATATCAATTAGCGTCCTGTTCTTCCTCTCTACCACACCATTTTGTTGTGGTGTGTAGGGAGCGGAGAACTCGTGCTTGATCCCTTCCTCCTCAAGAAACTCCTCCACTTGAAGGTTCTTGAACTCGGACCCGTTGTCGCTCCTTATCTTCTTCACCTTGAGCTCAAACTCATTTTGAGCTCTCCTGAGGAAGCGCTTGATGGTCCCTTGGGTTTCAGACTTATCCTGCAAAAAGAATACCCAAGTGAAGCGGGAAAAGTCATCAACAATAACTAAACCATACTTACTTCCTCCTATGCTTAGATAGGCGACGGGTCCGAAGAGGTCCATATGCAGCAGCTCCAGAGGTCTTGACGTGGTCATCACATTCTTGCTGTGATGTGCTCCTCCAACTTGTTTACCTGCCTGACAAGCTGCACAAGGTCTATCTTTTTCGAAATAAACATTGGTTAGACCTATCACGTGTTCTCCCTTTAGAAGTTTGTGGAGATTCTTCATCCCCACATGTGCTAAGCGGCGATGCCACAGCCAGCCCATGCAAGTCTTAGCCATTAAGCATGCATCTAGACCGGCCTCTTCTTTTGTAAAATCAACTAAATAAAGCTTGCCGTCTAGTACACCCTTAAAAGCTAGTGAACCATCACATCTTCTAAAGACAGACACATCTACATTTGTAAATAAACAATTATATCCCATTTGACATAATTGACTAACAGATAGCAAATTATATCCAAGACTCTCCACTAAGAATACATTTGAAATAGAATGCTCATTAGAAATTGCAATTTTACCTAACCCTTTTACCTTGCCTTGATTCCCATCACCGAATATAATTGAATCTTGGGAATCCTTATTCTTGACGTAGGAGGTGAACATCTTCTTCTCCCCCGTCATATGGTTTGTGCATCCGCTGTCGATAATCCAGCTTGAACCCCCGGATGCATAAACCTGCAAGGCAAATTTAGGCTTGGGTCTTAGGTACCCAACTCATGTTGGGTCCTGCAAGGTTAGCACAAATATCTTTAGGGACCCAAATGCAAGATTTATCTCCCTTGCATCTAGCCCCTAATTTCCTAGCAACTACCTTCTTACCCTTTCTACAAATAGCAAAGGGAGCATTACAAGCATAATAAATGGTAGAAGGTTCATTCACTACTTTCCTAGGAGCATGAATAACATTCTTTCTAGGTATATGTACAACATTTCTCCTACACATATCTCTACCATGATTATAAGAAGAACTAGAAGCAAACATTGCATGAGAATCATAAACATGTGAATCAAAATGATTATAAGCATTTCTAGCATGTCTCCTATCATAATACATAAAAGCATGGTTCTTTTTAGCACTATTAGCCATAGGGGCCTTCCCTTTCTCCTTGACGAAGACGGGAGCCTTATGGCTTGTTAAGTTCTTGGCTTCCCTCTTGAAGCCAAGCCCATCCTTAATTGAGGGGTGTCTACCAACCGTGTAGGCATCCCTTGCAAATTTTATTTTATCAACTTCATTCTTGCTAGTCTTAAGTTGGGCATTAAGACTAGCCACTTCATCATTTAATTTGGAAATTAGAACTAGGTGTTCACTACAAGCATTAACATCAAAATCCTTACACCTAGTACAAATTTCAACATGTTCAACACAAGAATTTGATTTACTAGCTACTTCTAGTTTAGCACTTAAATCAATATTAACACTTCTTAAGGTAGAAATGGTTTCATGACAGGAAGATATTTCACTAGAAAGCATTTCATTTCTTTTCACTTCTAAAGCATATGATTTTTGTGCCTCCACAAACTTATCATGTTCATCATACAATAAATCTTCTTGCTTTTCTAAAAGCCTATCCTTTTCATTCAATGCATCAATCAATTCATTGATTTTATCTATCTTAGATCTATCTAAGCCCTTGAACAAGCAAGAATAATCTATATCATCATCACTAGACTCACTATCACTAGAAGAAGCATAAGTGGAGTCTTTAGTACTTACCTTCTTCTCTCTTGCCATAAGGCAAGTGAGACGCTCGTTGGGGAAGAGAGCCGATTTGTTGAAGGCAGTGGCGGCGAGTCCTTCGTTGTCGGAGTCGGAGGAGGAGCAATCCGAGTCCCACTCCTTTCCTAGATGCGCCTCGCCTTTTGCCTTCTTGTATTGCTTCTTCTTCTCTCTTTTGTTCCCCTTTTCCTGGTCACTTTCATTATCGGGACAGTTAGCAATGAAATGACCAAGCTTACCGCATTTGAAGCATGAGCGCTTCCCCTTGGCTTTGGTCTTGCTTGGTTGTCCCTTGTGACCTTTAAGCACCGTCTTGAATCTCTTAATGATGAGAGCCATCTCTTCATCATTAAGGCCAGCCGCCTCAACTTGCGCCACCTTGCTAGGTAGCGACTCCTTGCTCCTCGTTGCCTTTAGAGCAATGGGTTGAGGCTCGTGGAGTGGTCCGTTCAACGCGTCGTCAACGTATCTTGCCTCCTTGATCATCATCCGCCCGCTCACGAATTTTCCAAGCACTTCCTCGGGCGTCATCATCGTGTACCTGGGATTCTCACGAATATTGTTCACGAGATGAGGATCAAGTACGGTAAAGGACCTGAGCATTAGGCGGACGACGTCGTGGTCCGTCCATCGCGTGCTCCCGTAGCTTCTTATCTTGTTGATAAGGGTCTTGAGCCGGTTGTACGTTTGCGTTGGCTCCTCGCCCCTTATCATCGCGAACCGTCCAAGCTCGCCCTCCACCAACTCCATCTTGGTGAGTAAGGTGACGTCGTTCCCCTCATGAGAAATCTTGAGGGTGTCCCAGATTTGCTTGGCGTTGTCCAAGCCGCTCACCTTATGGTATTCATCCCTGCACAAGGAAGCTAGAAGAACAGTAGTAGCTTGTGCATTTTTATGAATTTGTTCATTAATGAACATGGGACTATCCGAACTATCAAAGTGCATTCCACTCTCTACAATCTCCCATATACTAGGATGGAGAGAGAATAGGTGACTACGCATTTTGTGACTCCAAAATCCGTAGTCCTCTCCATCAAAGTGTGGGGGCTTGCCAAGTGGAATGGAGAGCAAATGAGAATGTGAACTTTGCGGAATACGAGAGTAATCAAAGGAAAAGTTCGAATTAACCGGTTTTCTCCTCTCGTAGTCGTTGTGGTCCTCATCCTTTTGGGAAGAAGTAGACTCGTCGCTGTCGTAGTAGATGATCTCCTTGATGCGCCTGGTCTTCTTCTTCTTCCCATCCTTTCGTCTTTGACCCGAGCCGGAGTCGGTAGGCTTGTCGTCCTTCGGCTCGTTGACGAAGGTCTCCTTCACTTTGTCATTGATCACTATACCCTTCCCCTTAGGATCCATCTATTCGGGCGGTTAGTCCCTTTGTGAATAGAACGGCTCTGATACCAATTGAGAGCACCTAGAGGGGGGGGGGTGAATAGGTGATCCTGTAAAAACTTCAAACTTAAGCCACAAAAACTTGTTAAGCGTTAGCACAGTTAATGCCAAGTGGCTAAGGTGAAGTCTTCAACAAAACACAATACCACAAGAATCAAGCACAGAGGGACACGGTGGTTTATCCCGTGGTTCGGCCAAGCCAATGCTTGCCTACTTCCACGTTGTGGCGTCCCAACGGACGAGGGTTGCAATCAACCCCTCTCAAGCGGTCCAAAGACCCACTTGAATACCACGGTGTTTTGTTGTTCTTATCTCAATCCCGTTTGCGAGGAATCTCCACAACTTGGAGCCTCTCGCCCTTACAAGAGATGTTCACAAAGAATCACGGAGTAAGGGAGGGATTAGCAACTCACACACAACACAAAGATCACAGCGAATACGCACACACAAAACCCAGACTTGAGCTCAAGAGGCTAACACACTAGAACAGAGCTCAAATCACTAGAATTTCAAACAAGTGCGCAAGATTGATGTGTGAGTGATCAAGAGTGCTCAAGGAATGCTTGGGTACTTCCTCCATGCGCCAAGGGGTCCCTTTTATAGCCCCAAGGCAGCTAGGAGCCGTTGGGAACAAATCTGGAAGGCCATCTTTGCCTTCTGTCTCGTGGCGCACCGGACAGTCCGGTGCACACCGGACACTGTCCGGTGCCCGATTTGTTTCCAAAAACAGCACTTCTGACCGTTGCTGGCTGCTCCAGATCTGCGCTCAGTTGGCGCACCGGACATGTCCGGTGCACACCGGACAGTCCGGTGTTCCTTCCCGACCGTTGGCTCGGCCACGTGTCCCGCGCGGATTGCGCGGCCGACCGTTGGCCCTGGCCGACCGTTGGCTCACCGGACAGTCCGGTGCACACCGGACAGTCCGGTGAATTTTAGCCGTACGCCGTCGGCGAATTCCCGAGAGCGGCCAGTTCGCGCCGAGGAGGTCTGGCGCACCGGACACTGTCCGGTGCACACCGGACAGTCCGGTGCTCCAGACCGAGCTGGGACTTGGCTGCACACAGCCAAGTCATTCTCTCCCCTTTTCTCTATTTCTTCATGCTGTTTCTAACACTTAGACAAACATGTTAGTCCACAAAACCAATGTACTAAGGCTTAGAAACATACCTTTACTTCATGATTTGCACCTTGTTCCATTTTACAAATAGGTACCTGTGTTGAGCACTAAATCACCAAAATCCTTAGAAATGGCCCGAGGGCTCATTTCCCTATCAGTTGTCTCTTTGAATGAGAAAGGAGAGAGTTCTTATGATTCTCTATAGTAAACAACTCATAATGTCGTCCCTTATTACTATCCTTGAGATGGATGTCTAGATAATCAACTTTTTGGCAATGACAAAGTTCAAGACTCGCTCCTCTAACTACATGACACCTTTTATCCCTCATACCAATCTTGCAAATGTACAGGTACTTCCACAGACCGAAATGAGGAGTAATTCCAAGGAAAGCCTTGCAAAGATGAATAAAGATGGAAATTTGCAGCACATAATTGGGATTTAGATGGTGTTGGGGGCCTTCGCCTTCAGAAGGTCCTCAAAAACACGCCTAACATGTTTTCCAGAATAGTGTACTGTCACAGGAGGCTTCGGCTTTGATATGTAGGTGTACATGGTATGAAAGGCGCGATCTGGAAGAAGGATGAACCAGTTCCGAAGCTGTGGATGGAGAAGCTTCGGCTTAGCACAAGGATGGTGATGGAGAATGAAACCGACCTAAAGGGGAAAAGACTGCTTAATCCTTGATAGCTTACCTTTTGGCTAATAGTAAATATCAGGGATATGAATGTAATTTTGCCTAGTTTGCGTCCTGTGCCTATAAATAGATGAACAGTAACACCGTACTGTTCACGCTGACTTGTAATCACTCGCACGTCGCTCTCGGACTTTTACCTTCTGTCAAGCCGAAGGTACAAATGTAATTTACTATCATTAATGTTTGTTCATGATCATATATAATGACAATATGAATAATCTAAAGATTTAATATAATTATTCGTGCTCTTTCTATGTTTCATGTGTTCCTGTTTATATTATTACATATTGAAATGATGAAGGCATGTCCTTCACGATCTTCGTCTAAAGATCATTATATCCTAAGGGAGATAATGCTTCGAAGGACGAAGGTCTTTAACCATTAATATTTGTGTTGCCTTGTTCTTAACTCATATCATTTGAGAACAAGTGGCCAACAGATGGGTCAAATTGATGGAATAGAAGTCAAGAAGGCCCTGAACAAAGGAGTAGACAGGCAATCCTAATCTGCAGCAAAGAAAGATGTAAAGACAATGACCTCGTGGGTATCTTCAGTGGGCATTGAAATTCCATCCCAAGTCCTCCAAAGTCTCAATTAAGTGGGAGGAAGAACACTCATCTCGATAAGCCATAAAACATTGGATTCGGTGACAAAACGAAATCTAGCTGTTACGATCAAAGGGGTAGAATGTAACCTGCCAAGTTCTCATACTTGCCGGTGATCCTCTTCCTCTTTCGGGGCCATTAGAGCTGTCGCAATCAGAAAATTGTAGCGAGAGATTGGAGATGAAGACAGAGACAATGGTGAAGCGGGGATATGGTTTCCAAGAATAACAGGCTATTGAAACAGAGAATGTCCTCAAATCTGATGACATCGACACCTTCGAAGTCCCTTTTCAATTACCAAAGTTAAGACAGAGGAAGTCAGTCGTGGGAGTTAAATCGGATAAGGAAAACAACCATTCTCAGTTCTAACGCACAAACAACTTAACATGATCAAGAATTGAAGGACTCAGACAAGACTCGACAATGGCAAAGATAGATCACTTCATTCCATCAACCATCCATAAACAAAAGAACAATTCATTATGAACTATTTTTATAGAGATTTCTACTACTTCTACCCTAGACTACACCTACTACTACTACTACACTATACTACTTAAGCCAGTGGTGCCTTGCCATAGGTGCTGCCGCTGCCGTCGCTGTTGTTGCTCTCGTTGCTGCCACTGCCACCACAAATGTTTCCACCCTTGCTGCTACTGCCACCCTTATTGTCGCAGTTGATGCTGTCTCCGCCGCTCTTGCTATCGCTGCCACCTCCCCTGTCACCACCGCTGTCACCACCGCTGTCACCACCGTTGTCACCACTGTTGTTGTCGTCCTCCTCCTTCGAGTCCTCCTCTCTCTCTCCTCCAACAGAGAAAATTATATGTTCTTTGTTCGTGATGGTGTAAACATAGAAAGACATAAGATAGTGGCAGGGAATTTTTTGATTCATTATGAAGACATATATATTTAATATATAGAAAGTTTAAAGTTTCTCAAGATATGTTTAGTAATAGTCTAACTAACACTATATATGTTTCTTAGAATTAGGACTTTGGACACATTGTCGTGGTCTATCACACCCAGATTTAAGGGATAAAGTCGGGTGCATCTCATATGTGCGCCAAGGAAGAACAACACATATAATTACAGAGTGCATAGAGATAAATGTCATAAATATCATAAATATACTTATTACATAGCGGAAGTCTTACAAAATAAATGACAAATATAAAACAAACTAATTATTATTTCTCTGGCGCCACAAAGTTGACTCAGAGACTCCACCTAGATCAAGTCGAACTCTTCATTATGTGGCTCCTCTTCGACCACCTGTTTTTCTCCTATGAGGGTGTGAGACAGCAAGGGTGAGCTCACATATGTTCATCGCTCAACAAGTTGTGGGAAATAATGTGCATGAACTCACCAAAGGTGGGAGTTCATGGGAAGTGTAAGGCTGATCAATAAAATAAAGGTTGAAGCTCAGCATTGCTTTTATAAGTTGGTCAAAATTTTATTAACAGTTACTAAGTGTAAGTAAATACCAAACCATAGTAATAATAAAAGTAATAGTAAAATAATCCCAATACGATGCAAATGACAAATTGAATTTAATTTCGTATGTTAATCATGTGAGGGTCCGAGCTGCTCATGACCGTGAGCACGGCTAGTATACCAGTTTTACACTCTGCAGAGGTTGTGCATCTTTACCCACAAGTCTTGTTACCCATCTGCCAGGAGAAGGCCAATCCCATACACCTCTATTGAGGAGGCGAGGCAGGGTAACACTACGAGGCCTTTACAAAGTTCAACTAGCTTCAGAAAACCCGCTACAGTTTATAGAAAGCTCTAATGAAGGGATCCCTCGCCTGACCGCCATCGCAGCAAAATCAACCCAAGGACCTCCCTACACTGACCACTCCCCTACTGCCCTTTCCCCTTTCGGGTAAGGTAGTCATCCACTAGATTTCCTAATTAATCAGCCAAGGGCGTCCCATTAAACCCTTGTGGTAGCACTGTTTCCCCAGGTGGTCGCTCCATGTTCCAATTAACATAATGATCTTAACACGAACAGTAATAATAAACTGATAATACAAGTGTAATAATGAATAATGTGTATCTCTATACCCAAAACCACATAAAGCAATAGCAGGTACTACCCAAAAATCAGTGGTGAACAAGGTATAAAGATAGTCAAACTAGGGTAACCTATTGGGTCCCATCGAAATTAACCTGTGCAGATCATTATGATTAATCAGAACATGACTAGGTAAAAAGAAGTGATCAAGGACACAACTTGCCTTCAATGAGCTCCTGCTCAGCAGTCTCTTCCTGCTGAACCCCCGGCTCCTCAGTAGCTTGCTCGCCTACTCGCATCAATACAAACATACATAGTATGGAAAAAATTAACATCACACCAAACAATAGAATAAAATACACATTAATTATCTACTTATTAAAATAAGATCACAGGAATAGGAATCATTAATTTTGGAGTTATAGATTTTAAGTTATGAATTTCCAAAGGTTTTATGTATTTGATACAAGATTAACTAAGAAATAAATTTTATTACTGTTTTCATGCCAAAATAGAGACACTAGGTGATAAACAATAATATTATAGAATTATAGAAAGTGGAATGGATTAATTTGGACTTCATATGAATTTTATGTGAATTAAGCAAATTCTAGCCATTATTTTTATATTAAAAATCCATTTCTAAACCCATTTATCTGATTTTCTAATTCTTTGGATTGCGCACCAATTCCTGGAAAGCGCAGGGGTTATCCTATAAAATTCCTAGACTCAGTCTACACCTCCCCTTGGATGGCGGGTTGATTTTTGTAAAGCGCAGGGTCTCTTTTAGAAAACACTCGGCTGGCAAGGTCTGGACTAACCTGAGCCGTCCGATCAACCGCTAGCGCGCAGGATTAGAGCTAGCCTATTATGAATCAGTACACGACGATCACCGCACGATCTCCTTTCTACACTCCAAATTCAATTAACCCTGAACCACTCTCGCCCGTCTAATCCGAAACGGGCGGCAGTCGTTACACCAACCCAACCGGTACGCTTCTTCTAATCTAGGCCGTTCGCGGTCAGATCTACGGTAGAGTGCCTGTCCCCCCCCCCTCAAGTGACCGCACACGGCGGTGATCAGGCTCCCGCGGCGGCACCATGGCCGGACCCCGTGCCCCCCATGATTCCTACGGCTATCCTCCGATCCGAACTATGCTACACGTAGCTAGGGATCAAGTGAACGCAGCAAGGACTTCTTACCGAGGGATTGCACGGCGTAGAGGTCCATTGTCGGTGACCGCGGCACGGCGGCAATTTCTTAACCTCGGCGAGCAATTGCGCTGGCGCAGCGACGACAACGACGAAATCAGAGGCGGTCGAAGCTTCTATGGGTCACGATGCAGCAGCAGAATGCACCACGACAGCCCGAGTGCCTGTGGTTCCTGCGTTCGACGGTGGCGGTAAATCCCGCCCTCGGCGCACCGCAGCGGCGACTTCCGAGATCGATGCAAGCGTGGCTTAGGTGGAGGGGTGAAAGCGAGGCGAGTTTAGAGGGAGGCTGCGGCTCTTGTAGGGCGGCTGGAAGGGGTCCTGGTCAACTCCCCACGCCGCGCGGACGACGCGGACGCCGGCGATCACGGCATGTCTGTTACGAAGACGCAGCTGACGCCTTGGCCCCACACGGTAGCGACGGTCCAGCTGGAGGCTCGATTCCGTGCTGCGCTGATCTTGCGGACCCGCAAGCCAGAGAGACAGACGCAAGGGCACGCGCGCGAAATGCCACTGTCGAGTGGGCCCCGCAACTCAGTGAAAGATTGAGAGCGGCGCGGGAAGGGAGGCTGGCCTGTGGCCCCTAGGTGTCGGCGCCAGGTTCTGAGTGGGCTGCGCAGTGAAGCCGGAAGTGGGCCGGCGATAGGAAATTGGGCCCAACTTGCCCTTCCTCTTTTTCTTTTTCATTTTCTTTTCATTTTCTATTTTCTTTTCTTTCTTCCCAAATTCAATTTCCAATTTCCCCTTTAATCCAAAGTTTATGGCAATTTCATCTTCACATTATATGTTTAGTTGAACATAGTATGGAAATAATGTATTTATTCCTAAATTTATTTTGTTTTGTATAGTATTTCTCTCATTCTTCATTATCTCCAATTTTCCTAATTTGCACCTTTGAGTTGATTCCAAATTCTCATCTTATTATTATACTTTCATTCATCTTACTATTTTATTAAATGCACAAACAAACTAAACTGCAGCATGATGCACATTCTTTTATTTAGTATGTTTATTGGTAGCCAGGGTTAATCCCATGATTTGAAATATGCACAAGTGAAAATAACAACACCAGTGGTCACATGAACCTTTTATATTTCCCATTTCTTATACATTCTATTATTCTCACTATTTGGGTATTACAAATCCTACCCCCTTACAAAGAATCTCGTCCTCGAGATTTAGGTAGAACTAGAAAAGAGGTGGGGAAAGTCTACGCGTAGTTCTTCTTCTCTTTCCCATGTAGCTTCATCTTCTCCATGGTGGCTCCATTGTACTTTGCACATCTTTATCACTTTACTCCTTGTGACACGAGTCAACGTATCAAGAATCTTGATATGATATTCAGCATAAGTCAAATCATCTTGAACACTAAGATCCTCTATTGGTAGCTGTTGTTCAGGTACCCTGAGACATTTCTTCAGTTGAGACACATGGAAGACATCATGTACATCCACAAGATGATTAGGTAGTTCCAGTTGATATGCAACCTCTCCCACTCGCTTTAGGATTAAGAAGGGTCAAATAAAGCGAGGAGACAACTTCCCTTTAACTTTGAATCTTCGCATACCCCGGATCGCTGACACCTTCAAATATACATGATCACCCTCCTTAAACTCTAGTAGCCTTCTCCGGGTATCCGCATAGCTTTTCTGCCTTGACTGCGCAGTTCTCAAATTCTCCCTTATTTGTCGAACTTGTTCTTCTGCCTCTTGTATAATCTCTAGTCCAAAGACCTGTCTTTCGCTAGTTTGATCCCAATACAGTGGAGTCCTGCATTTTCTGCCATATAAAGCCTCAAACGGGGACACCTTCAAACTGGCATGGTAGCTATTATTGTAAGAGAACTCCGCATACGGTAAACTCTTATCCCAACTACCACCATATTTAAGAGCACAAGCTCTTAACATATCTTCTAGTACTTGGTTGGTCCTCGCGGTCTGCCCATCAGTTTGAGGATGGTAGGCCGAACTAAAATTCAATCTTGTATCCAAGCACTCGTGCAACTTCTTCCAATACCGAGAAGTAAACTATGATCCCCGGTCTGACACAATCTTCTTAGGCATACCATGTAAGCAAACAATCTGTGCCATGTACAACTCTGCTAGTTTGGCTCCTGAATACGTGGTCTTCACTGGAATAAAGTGGGCTACTTTAGTTAGCCTGTCCACAATCACCCATATAGAGTCATACCAGCAGATGTGCGAGGTAGACCCACAATGAAGTCCATGCCAATCTCTTCCCATTTCCACTCAGGTATCTTAAGCGGGTGTTGCAAACCAGTAGGTCTTTGATGTTCTGCTTTCACCCTCTGGCAAACATCACATAGTGCTACATGTGAAGCAACATCCTTCTTTAGTCCATGCCACCAATACTTCTGCTTCAAGTCCTGGTACATCTTAGTACTACCAGGGTGGATGGAATAAACTAAGTCATGTGCCTCCTTCAGTATGGTTTCACAAAGACTATCGATATCAGGAACACAAATCTGGTTCTTGAACCATATCGTGCCCTGCTCATCCTCTATGAAATCTGGGCCACTACCTTCCGTTATCAGATCCTTGATCTCTTGAATTTTGGCATCACCGATCTGACCCTTACAGATTTCTTGCTCCAAGGTAGGTTCCAATTCAATGGTGACTCCTTCATTATGTGTAACAATTCCCAGTTTGAGTCTCCTAAAATCTTCAACAATCTCATCGGGTAGGTGGGCAATAATAGCTGAATGGACATGTTCCTTTCGACTTAAGGCATCTGCAACCAGATTCACCTTGCCCGGGTAATAGTGAATCTCCAAGTCATAATCCTTTATGAGTTCCAACCATCGACGTTGTCTAAGGTTGAGATCCTTCTGAGTGAATATGTACTTCAAACTCTTGTGATCGATGTACACTTGGCACTTGGTTCCCATAACATAATGTCTCCATATTCTGAGCGCATGCACTACGGCTGCCAGTTCTAAGTCATGAGTGGGATACTTCAACTCATGTTTCTGCAACTGACGAGACACATAGGCAATCACGTGGTCTTCTTGCATAAGTACACATCTCAATCCTTGGCGACTTGCATCACAATATATATCAAAATTCTTCTGTAGATCTGGCATCACCAACACTGGAGCTGCCATCCATTTAGACCTCAATTGATTGAAGCTTTCTTGGCATTCCTCAGTCCACTTAAACTCCTTGCCCTTCTCTAATAATGAGGTAATAGGCTTAGCAATCTTAGAGAACCCTTCAATGAATCGCCGGTAATAGCCTACGAGTCCCAGGAAACTCTGGACCTCCGGGACTGTACTTGGTACCTTCAAATCAACTATCGCTGTTACTTTAGCTGGATCCATAGAAGTTCCTCCTTTGGAGATGATATGCCCAAGGAAATGTACTTCATCAAGCCAGAACTCACACTTGGTAAATTTGGCATAAAGCTGATTATCCCATAACTTCTGTAGCACCATCCGTAAATGTTCCTTATGATCACTATCATTCTCGGAACAAATAAGAATATCATCGATGAATACCACAACGAATTTATAAGAGATACTCCATGAACACCTTGTTCATCAAATTCACGAAGTAGGCTGGTGCATTGGTTAAGCCAAACGAAATGACGGTGAATTCATATAAACCGTATCGGGTTGAGAAAGCCGTCTTAGGAATATCAGATGGCCTAATCTTCATTTGATGGTAGCCCGACCTGAGGTCAATCTTAGAAAACACCCTAGCACCTCTCATCTAATCAAATAAGTCATCAATACGAGGTAATGTGTACTTGTTCTTAATGGTGACATCATTAAGTGATCTATAGTCCACACACATCTGTTGCGAACCATCCTTCTTTCTGTACAAACAGTACCAGTGCTCCCCAAGGTGAGGAACTCGGACGAATGTACCCTGCTTCCTGTAACTTAGTTAGTTGCTTCTTAAGTTCTTTTAACTCTTCTACGGACATCCTGTATGGCCATTTAGAAAAAGAAGCAGTCCCAGGTAAGAGATCAATGACAAACTCAACTTCCCTATCTGGTGGCATCCCTGGTAACTCCTCCAGAAAGACATCTGGATAATCCCTAACCACATGGATGTTGTCACCAACAAACTTCCCTTCTACTAAGAATGTCGCACGTCTGGTAGAGGTAGTTACTGCTATTTCAACTTGAAATCTTTCTCCTTTAGGACTAGTGAGTTCTACCGTACCCCTACCACATTGTTTAGGCCTTTGCCTTTCTTAACCATAACATACCAAGGATCAGATCTATACTGCTTTCCTCTAATACTATAGGGGTAGCCCAGAATTCTCTTCCCATAATTGTCAATGTCAATTTATGTGTCATATAATTTGCCTCAACAGGCCCTTTAGGTGTAATTACTAACATTGGTGTTTTCATATTTTGCAGTGGTAACTCACTTGTGTGGGCATATCGAGCAGACATAAATGAATGTGTAGCACTAGAATCAAATAATGGCAGGAATTGCATTAATATAAAACATACCAAGTGCGATGTCAGCCCCTTCAGGAGTAGCTTCAGCGCTGACTTGATTAACCCTGGCAATAGAGAATCCCTTGCCAGGAGTCTGTTGCTTGTTCTGAGCTGGTGCACTGGATTTCCCTACCGGACAAGCATTTGCATAATGCCCAACCTGACTGCACTTGAAGCACGTAGGGCCTGTCTTCTGTCCTGTAGGTCTCGCTGGGGTGCCAGTGGGGGTAGGCTGACGAATGGGAGGTGTCTTTGGAGTCCCTTGTGGAGCGTACTGAGCTGGGCGTGGTCCTCCTTCAGGACGAGCTGGTGTACCCTGTGGTGGAACGTAGCGAGGACGAACACTGCTGCTGCCTTGCCCCTGGGCAATGGCTTTTCTCTTTAGGTCTCCCAATTGAACACGCTTGTGTTCAATAGCTAGAGCTTTATCTAGCAGCCTCTAAAATGATGGAAATGTATGAGCAACCAATGCATACTGTAGTGGCCCATTGAGTCCTTCTGTGAAGTGCTCTTGCTTTCTTTCATCATCAGCCACTTCATCAGGAGCATATCTTGATAGCTGGATGAATTTGTCACGGTACTCGCTGATAGACATGTTGCCTTGCTTCAATGACATAAATTCCTTCTTTTTAATCTTCATCAGTCCAGCAGGAATGTGGTAGTTTCTGAACTGCGTGCTAAATTCCACCCAAGTAATAGTGTCAGCAGCATCATGGGCAGCAACATAAGAATCCCACCAGTCAGCAGCGGGACCAGTCAGACGACCAGAAGCATATAGAACCTTCTCCCGGTTAGAGCATTGGGCGATGTTTAGCATCTTCTCAACTGACTTCAACCAATCATCAGCATGTAGTGGATCTGGTGAGCTGGCGAAGGTAGGCGGCTTGTGGCTCATGAACTCTCGGTGCTTGTCCTGAGGTGGAAGTGGTGGTGGTGGTGGCAGTGGTGCTTGCTGCTGCTGCGCCCTCCTCTCCTGGTGCATCTCTTCTCTCTCTTGGTTCATCTCTTGTCGTTCTTGCCACATCTACGCGTGCATATCTGCCATAGTATCCGTCATTTGTTGCATTATTGGCATCTGGGTTGCAACAGCTGGATCAGCTCCGACTGGTGGAGGATTTGGTGGATTCATCTCTTCTTATTGTTGTGGTTGTCTAAATATCCTCCGATTATGTCGATTGGGGGGTACATCAATTCCCCCACCCTTCCTGGTATTGACCATCTGAGTTAGAAACACATGGTAAGGAAGAAAGAATTGTGGACAAGGCAAGTAATTACGAAGCATGTTACTTTGCGGGATTTATTAGCTAAGTGTGTCACCTACTAAAGATAATGCATTACCTTATGGTGGTACATGCTAAAATGCCCTGCTATACTGATTCAATCAATCAAAGAAGCAAATCAAGCATTTATCATAAGAACAGACATCCAATAATTTTAATAGAGAAAATAATTTTAATTTTTGTATTAGGTCTCCTATCTCCTAAGAAGGTCATAAATGTAGGATTCCAAGGTGTGAAATCCATCATGTCTTAGAGTAGAAAGGGTAAGATTAATCAGAGTAGAACAGTAGAAGGTGAGACAGGATCAAGAAAAGTATAGAAAGAATCAGAGTAAGGTAAGTAGATGAGGGTTTTGTCCATTTCTATCTAGGTTTCGTCCTATAGTCAACATTTGCTCTGATACCACTTCAGTCACGCCTGGATTTAAGGGATAAAGCTGGGTGCATCTCATATATGCGCCAAGGAAGAACAACACATATATAGAGTGCATACAGATAAATGTCATAAATATCATAAATGTAGTTATTACATAGCGGAAGTATTATAAAATAATTGATAAATATAAAATGAACTAATTATTATTTCCCTGGCACTACAAAGCTGACTAGGATACGACACCTAGATCAAGTCGAACTCTTCATTATGTGCCTCCTCTTCGACCACCTGTTCTTCTCCTGTGGGGGGTGTGAGACAGCAAGGGTGAGCTCACATATGTTCATCGCTCAACAAGTTGTGGGGAATAATGTACATGAACTCACCAAAGATGGGAGTTCATGGGAAGTGTAAGTCTAATCAATAAAATAAAGGTTGAAGCCGAGCATTGCTTTTATAAGTTGGTCAAAATTTTATTAGCAGTTGCTAAGTGTAAGTAAATACAAAACCATAGTAATAATAAAAGTAATAGTAAAATAATCCCAATGCGATGCAAATGACAAATTGAATTTAATTTCATAAGTTAATCATGTGAGGGTCTGAGTTGCTCATGACCGTGAGCACGGCTAGTATACCAGTTTTACACCCTGCAGAGGTTACGCATCTTTACCCATAAGTCATGTTACCCATCTGCCAAGAGAAGGCCAATTCCATACACCTCTACCAAGGAGGCGAGGTAGGGTAACACTATGAGGCCTTTACAAAGTTCCACTAGCTTCAGAAAACCCGCTACGGTCTATAGGAAGCTCCAATGCAGGGATTCCTCGCCTGACCGCCATCGCAGCAAAATCAACCCAAGGACCTCCCTACACTGACCACTCCCCTACTGCCCTTGCCCCCTTCGGGTAAGGTAGTCATCCACTAGATTCCCTAATTAATCAGCCAAGGGCGTCCCATTAAACCCTTATGGTAGCACTGTTTTCCCTGGTGGTCGCTCCATGTTCCAATTAACTTAATGATCTTAACACGAACAGTAATAATAAACTGATAATACAAGTGTAATCATAAATAATATGTATCTCTATACCCAAAACCACATAAAGCAAAATCTACTTATTAAAATAAGATCACAGGAACATGAATCATTAATTTTGGAGTTATAGATTTTAAGTTATGAATTTCCAAAGGTTTTATGTATTTGATACAAGATTAACTAAGAAATAAATTTTTTTACTGTTTTCATGCCAAAACAGAGACACTAGGTGATAAACAATAATATTACAGAATTATAGAAACTGGAATGGATTAATTTGAACTTCATATGAATTTTATATGAATTAAGCAAATTCTAGCCATTATTTTTACATTATAAATCCATTTCTAAACCCATTTATCTGATTTTCTAATTCTTCGGATTGCGCACCAATTCCTGTAAAGCACAGGGGCTATCCTATAAAAATTCCTAGACTCAGTCTACACCTCCCCTTAGACGGTGGGTTGATTTTTGTGAAGCGTAGGGTCTCCTTTAGAAAACACTCGGCTAGCAAGGTCTGTACTAACCTGAGTCGTCCAATCAACCGCTAGCGCGCAGGATTAGAGCTAGCCTGTTATGAATCGGTACGAGATGCTCACCGCACGATATCCTTTCTACGCTCCAGATTCAATTAACCCTGAACCACTCTCGCCCGTCCGATCCAAAACGGGTAGCCCTCGTTACACCAACCCAACCAGTACGCTTCTTCTAATCTAGGCTGTTCACGATCAGATCTATGGCAGACTGCCTGTTCCCCCCCTCTGGCGACCACAGACGGCGGTGATTAGGCTCCAATGGCGGCGCCATGGCCGGACCCCGTGCCCCCATGATTCCTACGGCTATCCTCAGATCCAAACTATGCTACACGTAGCTAGGGATCAAGTGAACGTAGCAAGGACTTCTTACCGAGGGATTGCGTGGAGTAGAGGTCCACTGTTGGTGACCCGCGGCACAGCGGCGATTTCTTAACCTTGGCGAGCAATTGCGCTGGCGCAGCGACGACAATTGCAAAATCAGAGGCGGTCAAAGCTTCTATGGGTCACAACGTAGCGGCAGAATGCACCACGGTAGCCCGAATGCCCGTGGTTCCTGTGTTTGACGACGGCGGTGAATCCCCCTCGGTGCACCGCGGCGGCGATTTCCGCAATCGATGCAGGCGTGGGTTAGGTGGAGGGGTGAAAGTGGGGCGAGTTCAGAGGGAGGCCGCAGCTCTTGTAGGGTGGCCGGAAGGGGTCCTGGTCAACTCCCCATGCCGCGCGGACGACACGGACGCCGGCGATCATGACATGTTTGTTACGAAGACGCAGCTGACGCCTTGGCCCCACATGGCAGCGACGGTCCAGTCGGAGGCTCGATTCCGTGCTGCGCTGACCTCGCGGACCCACAAGCCAGAGAGACAGACGCAAGGGCGCACGCGCGAAATGCCACTGTCGAGTGGGCCCCACAACTCAGTGAAAGATTGAGAGCGGCGCGGGAGGGGAGGCTGGCCAGTGGCCCCCAGGTGTTGGCGCCAGGTTCTGAGTGGGCTGCGCAGTGAAGCCGGTAGTGGGCCACCGATAGGAAATTGGGCCCAACTCGCCCTTCCTCTTTTTCTTTTTCCTTTTCTTTTTATTTTCTATTTTCTTTTCTTTCTTCCCAAATTCAATTTCCAATTTCCCCGTTAATCCAAAGTTTATGGCAATTTCATCTTCACATTATATGTTTAGTTGAATATAGTATGGAAATAATGTATTTATTCCTAAATTTATTTTATTTTGTATAGTATTTCTCTCATTCTTCATTATCTCCAATTTTCCTAATTTGCACCTTTGAGTTGATTCCAAATTCTCCTCTTATTATTATACTTTCATTCATCTTACTATTTTATTAAATGCACAAACAAACTAAACTCCAGCATGATGCACATTCTTTTATTTAGTGTGTTTATTGGTAGTCAGGGTTAATCCCATGATTTAAAATATGCACAAGTGAAAATAACAACACCAGTGGTCAAATGAACCTTTTATATTTCCCATTTCTTGTACATTTTATTATTCTCACTATTTGGGTATTACATGGTCCTGTGTGATGCAAATGCCATGCTCGTTAGAGATGGTAATGAGGACCCGATCCCCGATTTCCCACAGGGAATTCCTCCATATAAAGTTTCTTCTCCCACAGGGATTTAAGGGCTCCTTTGGAACAAAGGAAAAGTGAAGGAATTTTAATGGATTGAAATCCTATATAAAGTTTTCCTATGTGGCTCTTTAGAACAAAGGATTGAGTTGCTACAAAATCTTATAAAATTTCTATAGAATGGAGAATTGTAGTGTAATTTTGGAGGATTTTTAACATGAGGTCTAACCTCTTGAAAAAATTCCTATGGAATTGTAGGTGCCATGCAACTCTATTCGTACATTTTCCTATTCCTATGTTTTACTAATCATCTATTCCAAAGGAGGCCTAAATGGTTCCGCGATGGGGTAAACGGGGATGGGGACGGTGAAACATTCTCCATCCCCGTTTCTCATGGGGACTCGTTAAGCTTACACATGACGATGTTTTTTGAAAAAGTTAATGATCAAAATAAATAATTACCTTGTCAAGCGATCACTCATTGTACAAATATGTTCATTTTGATGTATATATTATTATTTCTTATATCCGATAATGTGTATATGTGATAATATTTTGCATTAATAAAAAACGTATATTCTAATTATAATTTAAGTCCGGATTGGGATGAAACTTTTCCACAAGTGTTCATTGGAATGTCCGTGGGAAATCTTTTTGTTGCCGGATGGTGAGTTATTACCCGACGAAGAATTCTCGGTCGCTAATACTCGTGCATGCATGTAGGGACCGTGTTGTCTATGGCATGTGGGGTCTGCACATAGAAAAAGAGGCACCTTCTCTATGTCCTACTCCAACTCAACAGATGAGTGGTGACGATAGCAGTTATACACTGCCCCTATCCCCTGCAAATATCATTGCATGGATTGGAGCATACATCCCACATAGAGGAGGTATTTTTCAAGAGTTGCAGACACACATCCCTGTTAGAGAAGTTTAATCGCTAGATGTAAAGATCCTTATATATGGCCTATCATTAGCTCATCCATATAGTGGTTAAATCTTGAGTATTAATGTTGGATATATTTGTCTCTCTTACAAATTTTTTTAGTTTTATATCGAAGCCGGCTATAAATTTACATTCATCTTCTCCTCTCTCTCCTCTTCTCTCTCCACCTCGTCATGTAGCCTGTTTATAGCCTCTTATTATATCTGCTCTTAAAAGCATAGTGCACAGTATCACCTAAAAGCAAGAATAATAAGAGGTTGTAAGCTTGCTAAATGCTGAGGTGGAGGAGAGAGAAAAGAAGGTTGTAAACTTACAGCTGGCTTCGACACAAGAATTAAGAAGTTGTGTGAGAGAGACAAGTGACATACTGCATTAATATTGAAAAGTTAACCATTATACAAATGAGCTAAATGGTACTCCAAAATATACAAGTCGTTTAGGACAGTGACACTAACTCTAAAATATAGCTTTGACCAATGTTTAATATTAAAATGCAAATAAATTCTTAATATAATTATACTGCTGCAAATGTATTGTTTAATATATATATATTTTAAAACTAAATAACAAAATTGTTATTAATAGTCAAAGTTTTATATGTTTGACCCGAATCTTATCCAAAGCGATTCCTTTTTAGGACCGGAGAGAGTAGGCTAAAAAACCTTAAAACCAACGGTTAGCTCTATTATTAAACTTGCTCTAACTAAACATGTAGACGAAGAAGCATTGGTGCTGTTGAGAAATAATCTCATCCCTTCAAAGCACCCCTTAGGTTGCAGAGATATCTTTTGCGTTGACCCCTTTAAAATACCTCTTTTATCTATACTAGGAACGTGCCCGTGCGTTGCGACGGCGTATAAATTATTCGATAACTGTTAGTGCATAACGATCATATGAAAATGAACAACATATATATCATCAACCTCAATATCTCACAAATTCACACTAATAACATGAAATGTGTGTGCAACTCAAATAGGGATAATTTGTTTCCTAATATGCCGCCAATATTTACAACTGACAATGGCGTCCTCCGCATAGACGAACCTAAAAAAGTTAGCATTCCTTGCAGCTACAGGCGAATCAAACATTTCTTAAAACCCAGAGTCGACGGAGCGGGCACATGCATGAGAGCCGGAGCGATTGCGGGAGAGCAGTAGGGAAGACAGGAAGTACTGCCTTCTTAGTTACCTACAGCTTATCTGGCACCCGCTGCACATAGTTGTATGACAGATCAACATTTGAAATTGTCATTTCGATAAGTAAATATATTGTATGGACTGTTCATCCGTGTCAGCAAGTATTTGAATCTACAGGACCTTCAATATATTGGAGAAGACTACGAAGGCACAAAGTTTCCAAACAGGGCGGCTGAGACAAGGAAACCGCTACAATTGCAGCTGGTATATCAAAAGCAGGCCTTCATTTCCAAAGTCACGTACGTCCTTTTCTAACAAAAAGAGATTTTTTTCTTACAACAAAAAATATAGAGATTCTATACTCAAGTGAATTTTATAACACAAGGTGCCAGAATCCAAAACCTTGATCTAGATAGGCCTAGGGTCGCAGTATTCTGTTGCTTTCACACCACAGAGGATAATCTGATTCAGGTACAAGACACCTATTGACCTGAACAAAAAACAATGGCACCTCCCATCAAATGCAACGACCCAAATGCACCTGGCCGTGAACCCTCAACTGATGATCATAACAATGTGTTAACAGGCCATGAGCCAGGTCCATAGCATCATTCGTTTTCTACAAGAATGAACTAACAACTGCCCCCCTGCAAGCACCTACGATCTGACCTCATACTTCCCAGCTTGAGTCTAGGCTTTAAAACTTTTGTACGGAGCGTTCGGGGTGTTCTTCACGTCCAGCTTATCGATTTGAAGGCCAGATAGGGCAACTCCCATAATCGTGAATTTCACCTGAAATGTCGGCAATGCATGCAGTTGTGCGAGCCCTTCCTCCAGTCGTAAATTTCCAGAGAGTGCTGGTGCTTTGTCTTTTGGTATCTGCCCAATTGTCCACAAACAGGTCTGCATAAGAAGGCTAGCGTCAGAGAAGCATAGCAAGGTGAAGGTACATGTAGAGTGCTCAGCTTCGAGAATTTTCTGAAACTACCTACTATAGACCCCTTACCTTGACCGGTGACAAGATCAGATATGAGTGGAGTTACTGTGGAACTTATGGTAGGAAGTACACTAACCTTGTCGGCAAGGATGTCAATCGTGCCATAGTTTGCAGTCAGATCAGCAGAAATAATAAGAGGGGGCAACTGGAACTGCACTGTTATCGAATCAATAGGTTTCCCAGGATCATTTCGAATCCCGACCATCACACTAACACGACAGTTCCCGGAATCTGATGTTAATTGTGGTTTCACATAGATCGGTGTCTTCTTCAGTTTCTGAACCCTGCTCGTTTGATCAAACGTGAGCGTGCTGAGTGTGTACAGAAGAAAAGCTAACACACAAATGAGTACCTGTAACTCATGAGCTTGAACTGCCCATCGGGAGGAACAAATGATAGGATCTGATTTGATTCCCAAGGCCTAAATCGGACGCAGGGGTGGAAGGTAACATCATTGATAATTTCAGTGTTAGCAAAGGACATGGTCAGCTCTGGCACACCTGGGAGGCTGCAGTTTACTTGGACTTCATCGTATGCTTCGCATTTCACAAGAACCCCCTCTCTGTGCACCAATCAACGAACAGGATACCAAACAGCAAACGAGCCTCAGTAACATAAGAAAAATTAAATAAAACATAAGTAGGGTAGTTTCATGTGCTATTATGCTATACCACTACTTAATAGTATGAATCTTCATTCTTATGATGCTCTTTTTTCTATATTTTCATAGCACTTGCAAAAGTGCAGAGCATTCATAAATTGAAGGTATAAAAAAATAGATTGGAGCTCAATGTACAGAATTACTATAAAAATGCTGAACAATAGTACCTTCCAAAAACATTTGACCAATTACTGTGACTAAGGTCCTAAAAGCCATATTAGCAGAATTAATGGATCCCGTTTATAAGACATTAAAAAGGAAAAAAACTGGAATACCTGTTCACACATGCATCAAGTTCCTCGACTATGTTAACATAGACTTCATTGTTTGCATCCTTGACTGTTGTTCTTCGCCAAGGTACAAAAGAAGCAACTACATCTGGAAGTTTGCTGCCAAGGGTAGAACTCTTGCCAGTAACAACATTCAACATTTTGTTCACAATATTAGGTGGGGTGATCATCTCTTTCAAGATGTTTGGCTCAGTTGTGAGTGGAAAACCATTATCCATCATCTCATCCAAAATCTGCAGTCGTTAAGCACTATAGAATTAGAGAAATTTCAGAATACATGCACTGGCAAGTGGCAACCGCTTAGCAAGCAGCAAAACTTGATTGTAGCATGCAGATTAGGAAATTTATAACAGACTCAACAAATTCAACAGTAGATCAATGGCCTGCCTTGATCTTTTAAATTTATCACAAAATCCTAAAGAAATTTATTAAAATGAATAATATAGACAAGTGCATGGTCACAGAAATGAAAAAGAAAACAATACCTTTGTACAGCTCCTTGTAGAAGCAGCCTGGATCTTTCTTTAGAGGTGACCGTGCGCTGGTCCTTTGCTCCAAGAATTCCATCAGTCCTATAAATACAAAAATGGATCAAGTGACACAGAAACACTAACTTCACTGGTAGCAACACAATCCACATATATACATAGATCTTCAAAAATGGCTCACACATGCAGTGATCAGAACAATGAAATATAAATACAAAAATGCCTCAGTGTTCAACATACCCTTGCCAGGAAAACCATACTGACCAAGCATCCGAGTGCTCAAAATGTCCAACATAGTGACATTTGACTTGAGCACTATGCTAGTTAGTACAACCTAGTAGTGAAAAAGAGGGGCGAAAAAATCAATGCCTCGAAAGTCAAGCGGATGTGAGGATATATTTGAAGTTACCTACTACAAACCTTATCCATGTGCCTTTGTCTGGTAATAAGGGTGCCTGAAGCTTTAGGGTTGTATGAATTCTTAACCCTAACTGGAACATCATCAGCTATATGTTCAATTCATGATGGTTAGTAAAGCAAATACCAAGAAACAATCAATATAGCTTTAAGAGGTAAAAAGGGAACAATCAATATAGCTTTAAAAGGTAAAAAGGGAACATACTGACCAAGCATCTCGCTTGCAGTGTACATGCTCTTGCTTCCATCATATGCACAGGTGTCTTGCGGGCGAGAGATGTCGCATTGTGCGGCTTGACAAGCTCTGAGAGCAGCACCCTGTTGGTCCTTCTTGCTTTTGTTTCAGGATTTATTAAAACCTGGTAAATGTGTATGGGTCGAGTCAAATATGTATGGAGCACAAAAGAAAAACTTCCAACCAGACATTAAGAGATAAACATCTAGTATTTCTTGCATACACAATAAACATAAATAACTGATTTCAACAAATAAAACTTAGGACATAATCGAGCAAGATAACAAACAAATGGATGTCTATATCAATTACTAAGAAACATAAATCACAGATTTTAGCAAACAAAACATAGGACAGAATCGTGCAAGATAACAAACAAATGGATGTTGTCCTCCCTGAACAGGAGCGATGGCGTAGCTCAGGTACGAAATCTTGGTATTGGTAAGAATATTAGTCAATTTAGATACAGGTCCAAAACACTGGTAAATATCGGATTCAAGCAGCTAGCTAAACTGCCTACAAGAATAAGCAATAATAAATTATGTAGAAAAATATTTATTGATCCAAGGAAAATATGGCCATCGTGGAAAATCCTACGAGTCACTATATTAATAGGTTAACACATTTTCAACAATTAGAACATTTACAAATGGCAAAATGTGCATACATGTCATGTTATGCACATAAGAGAATAGAATGCATTAGAGAGAAATTATGAAGAATCTTGGTATTGGTAAGAATATTAGTCAATTTAGACATAGGTCCAAAACACAGGTAAATATCAGATTCAAGCAGCTAACCTGCCTCCAAGAATAAGCAAGAAGAAATTACGTAGAAAAATATGAAGGTTGTTTGCCAATTTGTAAAGCTAGCAGTAAAAATTGGTGTGCTAAGAGATAAGCAATGCTTACTCATGGTCAAAGTAGAATTGAGCCTAGACAATAGAAAAATTAAATTGATTCAGACAACATGTGAAAGGGATCAATATATTTATCAAAGCAAATAAAAGCTGAAACAAAACTTCACTCCATTCTTATAACTCATTGTTATGAAACCAAAGCTAGCAATAAAAACTCGTGTGCTAAGTGATAAGAAATGCTTACTCGTGGTCAAAGTAGAATTGAGCCTCGGACCTCGTCTCTTGTTTTCTAAAACCTTTCCCCCTTAATGGATCGACAGAGCCATTTTATTCAAATTGAGTCTAGATAGTTATCAGATGCAGCATGAATTAAATTGATTCAGACAACATGTGAAAGGGATCAATATATTTACCAAAGCAAATAAAAGTTGAAGCAAAACTTCAGTCCATTTCTATAATTCAGATTATTGTTATGAACAGAAAGGAAAATGTGTACATCTGAAACACAGGTCATAGATATTTGTGAACTGAAGCTCTGTAAAAAACAGAATTAAAGTAGGTAGGTGAATGACAATGTATGACACATAAGTCAGTTATTATGTGATTGAAGCTGTGGTAGAGGAGTCATAAAATATTTCTACAGTGCTGTTGAAACTGAATTTATATGTTAGAAGATGTTCCTTACGTTCAAATGACTACTGCTAGCTGAGGCTCATAACTCACTAACAATGGTAATCATATAGTCAAGTCAATTTATATTAACAATATTGGGAAGTGAAAGAATTCATGAAAATTTTATCAAAACATAAAAACATGATTGTTTCTCATGCGTGCAAATTAAATCCACCATCACCTTGTGGTTCGTATACCTAGACACCATGGTGAAAGTGAAAGGTGAAACACCACTTAAATACTGAAAACTGAAATGAAATCATGATTGGAAAGCAAAAGCCATAAATTCAGTGTACAAGCTAAAAGGTTGGCACTGTTACTTTCCCACCTTTCCTGAAATAAGAGAGAGAGAGAGAAATAAGAGAATCACATGTCTTGACAAGAGACAGCCACATGTCAATGCAAGTTGCCATGCATCAACCATTCTAGCTAGTGTCGATCAGCATGTTACCTCTTTGGAGTCTGGAGTCAATCTGGGTTCAGGCAAGAAGACGAACACACATGCTTTGATCCATCAGTCGCCGTGCTATGGGCTGGGGTTATGTTACCATTTAGGCGTTGGCAAATGAACAAATACGTACGTATACCACTTGCAAACTGTGCATTGTAGTAGCTCTTACCGATCGATCAATAAAAAGCGAGGAACAGCTGCTAGCCAAATTTTCTTGGCGGAGATTGAGAGAGCAGACGACTAACAAAACAATCATGCAACGAACACGAACACCTTTTGGCATTATTATTGAGATTTGGAGCACTTGTTTTAAATACCAGCAATTGCATGGTGGTGTTCAGACTTTGATTATTAATTAACCACACCCGATCTGAGCAGGTGTTCGTGTTCGTTGCATGATTGTTTTATTAGCTGATCATCGCTTTGACACCCGATTATTAATTAACTGCCTTTTCAATGTTATATATATTTCCAAACAGTATAAAAATATTATAACCCTAAACAGGAAGATTATAAACATCGAACAATTCTTAATAATAAATATATAACATTGACCCTAAAAAATAGGAAATATATAACATTAGGAGAAAAACTTAATCATTTGAGTTGGAGTCAAAGCGATGATCAGCTGATAAAAAGTACCTTGATCGTGGGCATCTCGATCCCAACCCTACACCAATCAAATGTGCACGCGCTGCAGATTGAAAGAAAATAGTTGTGTTTCTATTTTCTCTTTCAAACTCTACGTGTTACATTCAGATCGAGTTCATATAATTTTCTAGAAAAATGGAAAGATGAGTGCTACCAAACATGGTGTAAATTATGAAGAACCATACCTGCACAATGAACTTGAGGTTCTTCTCCCTTCCTACTGAAACCATAGGTTGATTACATCCATCTATTGAGTATAATCTTTGCATCTGCAGGTAAAGATGATAATAGCTAGCATGAACATAACAAAAAAATAGACATTGCCCCTGTTTGTTTCGGCTTTTCGCAGCTTCTGGCCACCAAAAGCTGCTGCGGACTGCCAAACACTCAGCTTTTCAGTCAGCTTCTATAAAATTCGTTTGGGTAAAAACCATTCAAAATCAACATAAACATATAATCAGTTGAGTCGTCGCAATAGTAGTAATCCGTCACTTTATAGATCCTGAGCCCCATGGACAACTTTACCTTCCTCCGAACGTAATCCTAATGATACTCAGATTCTCTATATAGCCAGATTCTCCCCACAGCTAGATTCTTGGAAAAGCTGGTCAGAAAAAAGCTGAACCAAACATGCCCATTGGCGTATGGGAAAGGGAAACATATAATGGTAATTCTAACTCCACATATTACATTCAGATGATTGTAATGGCATCATCAGAGTAGCAACAGATTTATCTCCGAGTAGGAACAGAGTAGCAACAGATTAGCAATAGATTTATCTCCGAGTAGGGAACCGAGCGGCCATCATCAGAGTAGCAACAAATTTATCTCCGAGTAGGAATCATCAATATAAGCTGTCTGGGGTGAAGGGGCAGGGGAGGACAGGGGTGTGCGACGGGCACGGACCTCGGGCTTGGGCGTTTATGTGATATATATCAGTGTTTAGAGGGTGTAATATACTTTGCTAATGGAGCTAGGTTCTACTGAAGAACTAACATGACTCTGGTTCTGCGGATCTGCTTGATAACAGAACGTTCAAGTTTTGGATCTGCTTTGTTTTTTGCTGGATCTGGAGAGAATGCTCAAGTCGATGGTTCACCTCAATCAGATGTGTGAGTTGTGGCCCAAGGCCTGACTATTACCCGCCTCTTCAAGATGCAGCTCGTCGCGGATGGCAGCCATGACCGACGATGGCCTTACCCTGCTGGCGGGAGCCTGAGGGCACGGGACCGGGGCACGGGCATCGCGCGAGTGGGGCGGGGCTAGCGGGGGCTGTGGACGCCTTCGTTAGCCCCACGTCGTCCCCTCCATCGAGGAGCGCCACGTCGTGGGACTTGGCGAGAACCCCTCCTCCACGCTGTCCCCGGCCATTGCGGCGTTGTGGGAGCTCCGCGTACTCGCCCTCCCATCCCACACGCTATCAGGGGCCGCGATCTGGATGCTGCGCTGCCTCCGCGTGCTCGACCTCTATTGGGAAAATCTGGGCCAGGGACGGCGAGCGGCGCACTGACGCGAGAATGGCGGGGGGGACGCAGGGCGGAGCATGTGGGCCACGCGCGGACGAGGCACGTGAGGCCTCCTGGAGCAGCGCGGACGAGCATGCGGTGAGGGCGCATGGCGGGCGGGCGCGGAGGTATGCGAGCGCCGCCTGCTCTTGTGGGATCTGCAGCGCCTCGGCCAGGGGCTTTAGGAAGATGAGCTTGGGGATGGGGTGGCGGGGGCCGGCGGCGTCACTGGAGCCGGAGAAGAAGCCAACTCGTGCTGGTGTCTCACCGGGGGCAGGGGCGGCTGGGTGGGTGGGGGCATCGCAGGGCGATACGACCATGCGGCGATCTCGGGCGGCGATCTCGGGCGGGATTGTCTGGGGTGCGCGGCGATCTCGGGCGGGATTGTCTAGGGTGCGCGATCGGGGAGAGGCAGAACCGCACGGTGTGGACGCCTACACACCGTGCTTATAGAGTAGTAGAGATAAGCAAAACATTCATCAATAAATCAATAAAGAGAACAGAGATTTCATCCTTATCATTTGTGTCTCTCGCTTTCCCTCCATAATCAAACACGTTATCAGCACGAGTTGACCACCTAGCCAATAAAGGCACAGCGGAGATGGTATCCCATGGTGGGTGGCGTAGAGTCTGGCGAAAAACCACCGCTGCAAGAAAGCATGGACGGGTGCAGGCCGGTTGCAGTGATCGTGAGCAGCCACTCGGCAGCGACGAACTGCTCATCGCCGACGAGCGTGCAGGCAAGGCCTACGGCGCCCGCATCAGGTGATTGGGTTGACGCTTCAAAGAAACTGCCAGGTTGTTGCAGACGATACTTTCATGGTGCTTCTCGGTGCGCGGGCGCTGCCTTGACCCGGCGAGTCCGGTCCAGCGCGGCCGTGGCCGGCGCGGATGCTGCTCCAGCGAGAGTGTATCCCAGTGTAGGCGCTGCTTTGGCAAGGGCTGAGCCCCGGCGCGGGTGCGGCCATGGCACGGGCGCAGCACTGGCCAGGCCTGTCACAGGCGCGGTGCTCCGTCGCGGACGCGACATCGTGGTGTCATGCGGTGGCGCTCGTGGCGCTCGTCCTGCTAGGCTCGCTCCACACGGAGACTTCGGGCGATGGCGCACTCGATCGTCAAAGACGCACATTGGCACACACGCAAGGACGATGGCGGAACCATGCGTTTGGCCAGCGGTTGCTCCAACGCACTCGCACGCCACATAGCCCATTTCCATTTTCCATACACCTTTTTATGCATTCTACGTAAAAAAGGTATATACATACAAATATGTGTATTTAATTATATGAATATATTTATATATTTCTGTCTATATGCATGACGAATATTTGAAATTTAATATTTTAAAGGATTTATCTTATACAAAATTTATCACATACCACCAATTATTTTTATGTTTGAGCATAAGGTAATAGAGTCATAAGCATTGGCTGCGTTTTATTTTCATGAATAATCCTGTCTAGAGACCGTGCCTAATACAACGATTAATTTTGCCTGTCACTGAGAGATCTACACTGTTTACCAATATTATGATTACCTACACGTGTTCATATATAAAATATAATGGATATGATACTTGGTGTACTCCAAATTTTTGAAGGATGAAACACCTTCAAGTATCTAATTTTGTGATATGTTGTTAAATTTTGTAATTTTATTACAACAATCACCATTTAGGTTTGTTTAGTCTTACCACACATGGTAGATTAATAAACTAATCGTTATTACTTGTTATACTATGCAATTAATTTACTCTTATATTTCAGCAGACTCGCATATGTATGTTTTACTAATTTGTGTTTATGCAAAAATTAAACATACATTGTTCGTGATCTGCATGGGTTGCATCACTGAGTGCAAGATGCTGATTACGTCCCTCCCCTTTGGCATGTTGGTCGCGGGCCTTACAAGCCGCCCGACTTCGCCACGGACCATGCAAGCATCGTGGCTATGTGCACCACATAGGATGTCGCGGTCACGCTAACAACTAAAAGAATTCTTTTCATTAAGTACTACTTAATTAAATGATGAATTCTTGCAAAATATGATGCATATATTCAACTTGGGATTATTCAACATATGATTGAGATCTAGGCTTTGATTGCAATAAGTTCTCAAAATTTATTTTCCCTGAGACCAAGCTTTTAGACAACAAAATGTTATTTGCCCATCAGTAAGAGGTCTACATCATATGATCATGATGATTACCTATTGAAGAAAACATGTGACGCCTAAGGGGGATGAATTAGGACTTCTAAAACTTTCACTAAACTATGCCACAAATAAATCCCTAGATCAAAACCTATGCAAATAATCAAACTAGAATGTGCAAACTAGGTTTTGTCTAAGTGTTTCTATCTCTACTGCAATGGCTAAGTTTCAATCTACACTATATAAGTATAAAGACAAGATTGAAGCTTAAATGTTTAATATAAATGCGGAAGCTTAAAGAGCAAGATAGAGATGCAAACACTCGTGGATGACGCCGGTATTTTTACCGGGGTATCCGGAACCACACAAGGTCCCAACTAATCCTCGTTGGTGCCCCTACGCAAAGGGAAGCCCACGCGAGGGCCAAGCACCTCGGTCGAGTAACTCTGTAGAGAGCCACGGGCCTTCTCCACGCGCAAGTGGTGCTCCGCTTCCGGCTCCTCTCGGACGCTCCCCGTCGTCTCCACTATCGAGCTTCCGGCCGAAAACGCCGTGGGTCTCGTTCCCTCCGGTATACGGTGGCGGCCGTGACACAAACGCGGTTGTCACGGTCTCGCAAGACTCTTGCCTCACTTGGTACAATTACAATGACTCACGCAAGAGCTGAGAGGTTGTGTGTTTATCTAAACTCACTCAATTAACTAGGGTTCACCTAGAGCAAGCGCTAATGCGGTCTAACTAACCTAAGCACTTCGCAAAGCACCTACGCTAATCACCGAGTGATTCTATTAAGCACTTGGGTGTTTGAGCACTTAGAAATGTCTCCTGAAAGTCGCCTAGAGGGGGGTGAATAGACGAAACATAACTCTAAACCCAGACTTGATCCCTTGATTAGTGGTTAGAACAAGATGCACAATTATTGGAGTACAAAACTAAGTCCTTTGCAAAGAGTGTTGCTTTAAAAGAATCCGGAAGTAATACAAAGCAACACAACTAAAATGTTTATGGAGAGTAATGCAAGGGGCTTAGATAAGAAGAGAAATAACACAAGTTCTTTCTTGCAAGGTGTTGCTTCAAAGTATGAGAATTTAACTTGAGGCAACACAAAGTGATATCGACAAAGAATAGTGCAAGAGAACTTAGAGAGGGAGAAGACAAACAAATCACAAGTAATAAACACAAGTGACACGAGTGATTTGTTTTTGAAAGTCGCCTAGAGGGGGGGGTGAATAGGCGGAATCTGAAAATTATAAACTTAAGCACACACTACAAGCTGGGGTTAGCGTTAGAAATAAAATCGAGTCCGAAAGAGAGGGCAAAAACAAATCACAAGCAAATAAGAGCGGATGACACGACGATTTGTTTTACCGAGGTTCAGTTCTTGCAAACCTACTCCCCGCTGAGGTGGTCACAAAGATCGGGTCTCTTTCAACCCTTTCCCTCTCTCAAACGGTCACCTAGACCGAGTGAGATTAATTCTCAATCAATTAGGACACTTAGTCCCCACAAGGACCACCACACAATTGGTGTCTCTTGCCTTGATTACAATTGACTTGGGAACAAGAAAGAAGGAAGAAGAAAAGCGATCCAAGCGCAAGAGCTCAAAAGAACACGGCAAAACTCTCTCTTCTAGTCACTATTGCTTTGAGTGGAATTGGGACTTAGAGAGATTTTGATTCACTCTAATTGTGTCTTGTATTGAATGCTATAGCTCTTGTATTGAATGTGTTGGCTGAAAACTTGGATGCCTTGAAGTGTGGTGGTTGGGGGGTATTTATAGCCCCAACCACCAAAGTGGCCGTTGGGGATGGCTGCTGTCGTATGGCGCACCGGACAGTCCGGTGCGCCACCGGACACTATCCGATGCGCTAGCCACGTCACCCAATCGTTAGGGTTCGACCGTTGGAGCTCTGACTTGTGGGGCCACCAGACAGTCTGGTGGTGCACCGGGCAGTTACTGTTCATTGTCCGGTGCGCCTTCTGGTGCCTGCTCTGACTTCTGCGCGCAGTTGCACTGTTCACTGTAGACTTTTGCAGACGACCGTTGGTGCAGTTAGCCGTTGCTCCGCTGGCACACCGGACAGTCCGGTGTTACACCGGACAGTCCGGTGAATTATAGCGGAGTGGCTCCCCAAATTCCCGAAGCTGAGCAGTTCAGAGATGATCTCCCTGGTGCACCGGACAGTCCGGTGCGCCAGACCAGGGCAGCCTTCGGTTGTCTTTTGCTCTTTTTATTTGAACCCTTTCTTGGACTTTTTATTGGTTTATGTTGAGCCTTTGGCACCTGTAGAACTCATAATCTAGAGCAAACTAGTTAGTCCAATAATTTGTGTTGGGCAATTCAACCACCAAAATCATTTAGGAAAAAGGTTTGACCCTATTTCCCTTTCAATCTCCCCCTTTTTGGTGATTGATGCCAACACAAACCAAAGCAAATATAAAAGTGCAGAATTGGACTAGTTTGCATAAGGTAAGTGCAAAGGTTGCTTGGAATGAAACCAATAATTATTTCTACTAGATATGCACGGATGGTTTTCTTCTTATTTAAAATTTTGGACCACGCTTGCACCACAAGTTTTGTTTTGCAAATTCTTTGTAAAATTCTTTACAAAACTTTTTGCACATAGTCAAAGGTATATGAATAAATTAAAAGCAGCATTTTCAAGATTTGAAATTTTCTCCCCCTGTTTCAAATGCTTTTCCTTTGACTTAAACAAAACTCCCCCTCAATGAAATTCTCCTCTTAGTGTTCAAGAGGGTTTTACAAATTTGTGAAGATACTTTCTCCCCTTTTGAAAACACATTAGGATATCAATTTGAAAACTTCATTTTAAAATTTGGTGGTGGTGCGGTCCTTTTGCTTTGGGCTAATACTTTCTCCCCCTTTGGCATGAATCGCCAAAAACGTACTTGTGAGTGAAATATAAGCCCTTCGACTTTCTCCCCAATAGCAAACAAATAAATATGAGTGAAGATTATACCAATGTGGAGAGATGGCGGAATACCGGCAAAGAGTAGATAATACCGATGGAATTGAGTGAAAGCATCGTCTTTGCCGAATACTCCATTTCCCTTTCAATTCTATGACTAAGCATGAGAATACACTTGAAAACACATTGGTCATAGACATAAAAGAGACATGATCAAAGGTATATAAATGAGCTATGTGTGCAATGTTTCAACCAAAATTCCTAGAATCAAGAATATTTAGCTCATTCCTAAGTTTGGTAAAGGTTTTCTCATCTAGTGGCTTGGTAAAGATATCGCCTAATTGATCTTTGGTGTTAATATAAGCTTTCTCGATATCCCCCCTTTGTTGGTGTTCTCTCAAAAAGTGATATCGAATGGCTATGTGCGTAGTGCGGCTGTGTTCAACGGGATTATCCGTCATACGGATGGCACTCTCATTATCATATAGGAGAGGGACTTTGCTAAATTTGTAGCGATAGTCCCTGAGGGTTTGCCTCATCCAAAGCAATTGCGCGCAACAATGGCCTGCGGCAATATACTCGGCTTCGGCGGTAGAAAGAGCTACTGAGTTTTGTTTCTTTGAAGCCCAAGACACCAAGGATCTCCCCAGAAACTGACAAGTCCCTGATGTGCTCTTCCTATCAATTTTACACCCTGCCCAATCAGCATCGGAATATCCTAATAAATCAAAAGAGGATCCCTTGGGGTACCAAATACCAAACTTAGGTGTATGAACTAAATATCTCAAGATTCTCTTCACGAGCCTAAGGTGAACTTCCTTAGGATCGGCTTGGAACCTTGCACACATGCATACAGAAAGCATAATATCCGGTCGAGATGCACATAAATAGAGTAAAGATCCTATCATCGGCCGGTATACCTTTTGATTTACGGATTTACATCCCATGTCGAGGTCGAGATGCCCATTTGTTCCCATGGGTGTCTTCATGGGTTGGCATCCTTCATTCCAAACTTGGTGAGTATGTATTGAATGTACTTTGTTTGGCTGATGAAGGTGCCCTCTTGGAGTTGCTTGACTTGAAATCCTAGAAAATACTTCAACTCCCCCATCATAGACATCTCGAATTTTTGAACCATGATCCTACTAAACTCTTCACAAGTAGATTTGTTAGTAGACCCAAATATAATATCATCAACATAAATTTGGCATACAAACAAATCTTTTGCAATAGTTTTAGTAAAAAGAGAAGGATCGGCCTTGCCGACTTTGAAGCCATTAGCGATAAGAAAATCTCTTAGGCATTCATACCATGCTCTTGGGGCTTGCTTGAGCCCATAAAGCGCCTTAGAGAGTTTATAAACATGGTTAGGGTACTCACTATCTTCAAAGCCAAGAGGTTGCTCAACATAGACCTCTTCCTTGATTGGTCCATTGAGGAAGGCACTCTTCACGTCCATTTGATAGAGCTTAAAGCCATGGTAAGTAGCATAGGCAAGTAATATACGAATTGACTCAAGCCTAGCTACGGGTGCATAGGTTTCACCAAAATCCAAACCTTCGACTTGTGAATATCCCTTGGCCACAAGTCGTGCCTTGTTCCTTGTCACCACACCATGCTCATCTTGCTTGTTGCGAAAGACCCACTTGGTTCCTACAACATTTTGGTTAGGACGTGGAACTAAATGCCATACCTCATTTCTTGTGAAGTTGTTGAGGTCCTCTTGCATCGCCAGCACCCAATCCGAATCTTTAAATGCATCCTCTACCTTGTGTGGCTCAATAGAGGAAACAAAAGAGTAATGTTCACAAAAATGAGTGACTCGAGATCGAGTGGTTACCCCCTTATGAATATCGTCGAGGATGGTGTTCACGGGGTGATCTCTTTGAATCGCCTGGTGGACTCTTGGGTGTGGCAAGTCTTGGATCTTATTCATCTTCCTTGTCTTGATCATTGTCATCTCCCCCTTGATCATTGCCCTCTTGAGGTGGCTCATCCTCTTGATCTTCATTTTCATCATCTTGAGCTTGATCCTCATCTTGAGTTGGTGGAGATGCTTGTGTGGAAGATGATGGTTGATCTTGTGCTTGTGGATAGGGTTGAAAACAGACGAAAAAAATCCCGTCCCGACCCGTACTGTTTTCTACATTTGATCCGACCGTTTCCGTATTTACGGAAAAATATGGAAAAGGGACGGAAACGGGAGAAGGCTTATTCCGTCCGTTTTTGCGGGATCTTGTTTTTTTCCGGATTGAACCTGTATTTATTCCGTATTTGACAAATATAGGACGAACCTAATATGCATTAGTATGTAAACTAAAGCCTCATGTATTTAGGTGACAAATTATAGCACAATTGGCTATTGTAACCACCGGCTCTTTTCAAATGACAAGTGATCTAAATGTAGCTAAATGTACACATTTAGCAACCAAACAACAATAGAATGTTGCCTCTCTATATCTATTTGTTTTATGTTATTGTTCTGCCACTCAATCACTAGTTAAACATCAATAACATTTCTATTTGTATTAAATTATGAGTTTCCATTAGTATTTCCGTTTCCGTTCGTTTTCGCAATTCCGTTTATCCCGCTCCCATTTCTGTTTCTGACTATTCTGGACCCGATCCCATTTTCGACAATAAAATGCGGATACGGAAACAGGAGAGAGGTTTTTCCGTCCGTTTCCGTCCGTTTTCATCCCTACTTGTGGAGGCTCTTCGGATTCCTTAGGACACACATCCCCAATGGACATGTTCCTTAGCGTGACGCATGGAGCCTCTTCATCATCTAGCTCATCAAGATCAACTTGCTCTACTTGAGAGCCATTAGTCTCATCAAACACAATGTCACAAGAAACTTCAACTAGTCCAGTGGACTTGTTAAAGACTCTATATGCCCTTGTGTTTGAATCATAACCAAGTAAAAAACCTTCTACAACCTTAGGAGCAAATTTAGATTTTCTACCTCTTTTAACAAGAATAAAGCATTTGCTACCAAAGACTCTAAAATATGAAACATTGGGCTTTTTACCGGTGAGGAGTTCATATGATGTCTTCTTGAGGATTCGGTGAAGATATAACCGGTTGATGGAGTAGCAGGTGGTGTTAATCGCCTCAGCCCAAAACCGGTCCGGTGTCTTGTACTCATCAAGCATGGTCCTTGTCGGGGACCATAATTAGGGGTACCCTCAAGGCTCCTAATTCTCAGCTGGTAACCCCCATCAGCACAAAGCTGCAAAGGCCTGATGGGTGCGATCAAGTCAGAGATCAGTCCATTCGAGGGACTCGATCACGCCTCGCCTGAGCCTAGCCTCGGACAAGGGCAGCCGACCCCGGAGGATCTCCGCCTCGCCCGAGGCCCCCCTCCAGCGGCGAACACGTTCCTGGCTCGCCCGAGGCCCTGTCTTCGCCAAGAAGCAACCCCGACCAAATCGCAGGAGCATTTAATGCAAAGGTGGCCTGACACCTTTATCCTGACGCACGCCCCTCAGCTGACAGAGCCGAAGTGACCACCGTCACTTCGCCGCTCCACTGACCGGTCTGTCAGAAAGACAGCGCCGCCTGCGCCGCTCTGACTACGGTGCCACTTGACAGGGTGAGGCTGACAGGCAGTCAGGCCCGACCGCGCACCATAGGAAACTCCGCTCCGCCCGACCCAGGGCTCGGACTCGGGCTAAGCCCCGGAAGACGGCGAACTCTGCTCCGCCTGACCCAGGGCTCGGACACGGGCAAAGCCCTGGAAGACGGCGAACTCCGCTCCGCCCGACCCAGGGCTCGGACTCGGGCAAAGCCCCGGAAGACGGCGAACTCCGCTCCGCCCGACCCAGGGCTCGGACACGGGCAAAGCCCCGAAAGACGGCGAACTCCGCTCCGCCTGACCTAGGGCTCGGACTTGGGCTCAGCCCCAGAAGACGACGAACTCCGCTTCGCCCGACCCCGGGACTCAAATTCCGCCCTGGCCTCGGCCAACGGCCTCCGCCTCGCCCGACCCCGAGGCTCGGACTCGGCCTCGGCCACGGAAGACGGACTCGACCTCGACCTCGGAGAAGCCTCCACATCGCCCAACCTAGGGCGCGGACCGGCCGCGTCAACAGGAGGCGCCATCATTACCCTACTCCAAGCTGACCCAGGCTACAGGGAACAAGACCGGCGTCCCATCTGGCTCGCTCCGCCAGATAGGCGATGATGGCGCCCCACACGCTCCCTGACGATGGCGGCTCTCGGCCCCCTTACGAAAGCAAAAGGACGTCAGCAAGGACTCGACGGCCTCGACAGCTGTCCCCCCGCTAGGCTCCAGCGCTCCTCCGACGGCCACGACATCACACAAACCGGGCGCCAAAATCTCTCCGGCCGCCACGATGGCGTGTACTTAGGGCACTAGCTCTCCTCCGCTAGACACATAGCACTCTGCTACACCTCCCATTGTACACCTGGATCCTCTCCTTACGCCTATAAAAGGAAGGACCAGGGCCCTCTTAGAGAGGGTTGGCCGCGCGGGGACGAGGACGAGACGGGCGCTCGCGTGAGGCCACTCGCTCCTTCCCCCGTGTGGACGCTTGTAACCCTCTACTGCAAGCGCACCCGACCTGGGCGCGGGACGAACACGAAGGCCGCGGGATTTCCACCTCTCTCACGCCCATCTCCGGCCACCTCGCTTTCCCCCCTTCGCGCTCGGCCTCGCATCGACCCATCTGGGCTGGGGCACGCAGCGACACTTCACTCGTCGGCTCAGGGACCCCCCAGTCTCGGAACGCCGACAGTTGGCGCGCCAGGTAGGGGCCTGCTGCGTGTTGACGAACAGCTTCCCGTCAAGCTCCAGATGGGTAGTCTCCAGCAACCTCTCCGGCCCGGGGCGGTGCTCCGTTTTGGGAGCCTTGAGTTCATGTCCCTCGACGGCAGCTACGACATGATACTTTTTCCACCGCCGGGCGACAGCGACAGTGGCGGCCGACAGTCCGCTCGCCGGCGGCGGGATCAGTGACGTCTTCCCCACGTGGTGGAAGAACAACCTTCGAGCTCGCCCCGTCCTCTTCCCCGTCGACGGAGGAGGAAGAGGCGGGGCAACCAAGGCCAAGCAGGAGGTGGCGCCTCGTCGACTGTTGAGCGAGTCGACAACGCCAGCACTCCAACAGGGGGCGCGCCGGGCATCGGTCTCGCGCTTGAGACGAAGACGAGCGCTGTCTCCCCGTGACACGTCAATCCCGAGCAAACGGACGACGCCAGCACGCTCGCAAAAGGCTTGCTGGGAGTCACCCTCGTACCTGAGACAACGGTGCAGTCAGTCCCCGACGTGACCTCATCACCGCCCGTCGACCAAGAGGTACCGACCGATTCCCGTCCCACGCCTCTCGGATTTAGCCTCGACCCGCCAAGCGGCTCCGCTTTGGCGGACGCTTTCGTAGGGGCGAATCCGAACCCTCTGGGATCTCGTATGCGGTCGCCTTGGGACCGGCTGACGGACGTCTCGACCTACGGGCCCTCCGGGTCCGAGGAAGACGATGAGCCCAGCGTCTGTTGGGATTTCTCTGGACTTGGCAACCCCAGCACCATGCGGGACTTCATGACCGCATGCGACTGCTGCCTTTCCGACTGTTCCGACGGTAGCCGTAGCCTCAGCGACGAGGACTGCGGCCCGAGCCGCGAATGTTTCCCCGTCGATCTAGGGGGTCCCTCCGAAGGCAACCATCTCGGCATGCCGGAGGATGGTGATCTCCCTAGGCCGGTGCCTCGTGTTGACATCCCGCGGGAGCTAGCTGTGGTCCTCGTTCTGGCGGGGGGTCACGACCCATAACTCGAGCAAATCCGCGGGGTGCAGGTCAGGCTCGACGAGGGAGCAAGAGCGCTCGAGCCAATCTGCCGGGACGTCGGGCAGGCATGGGCGGGCCAACCTCCGGCCGGAGAAATGCGTCATCTACCCCAGGGCTTCCAGCACCGCATCGCCGATGATGTCAGGGTTAGGCCGCCACCCGCATCCAGTGGGGTCGGCCAGAACCTGGCTGCAGCAGCAATGCTCCTCCGCGCGATGCCGGAGCCATCAACCACCGAGGGGCGGCGAATCCAGGGAGAGCTCAAGGATCTCCTGGAAGGCGCCGCGATCCGGTGGGCCGAGAGCTCCGCCTCCCGAAGGCAGGGGTACCCCTCGGAACATCATGCCGCGACTTCCCGATTCATGCGGGAAGCCTCGGTCTACACCGGGCGCACGCGCAACACAGCGCCTGCGGCCCCGGGTCGCCTCGGCAACGAGCACCATCATCGCGATCGTCGGGCCCACCTCGACGAGAGGGTGCACCGAGGCTACCACCCCAGGCGTGGGGGACACTACGACAGCGGGGAGGATCGGAGTCCCTCGCCTGAACCACCCGGTCCGCAGGCCTTCAGCCGGGCCATACGACGGGCGCCGTTCCCGACCCGGTTCCGACGCCCGACTACTATCACAAAGTACTCGGGGGAGACGAGGCCGGAACTGTGGCTCGCGGACTACCATTTGGCCTGCCAACTGGGTGGAACGGACGATGACAACCTCATCATCCGCAACCTCCCCCTGTTCCTCTCCGACACCGCTCGCGCCTGGTTGGAGCACCTGCCTCCGGGGCAGATCTCCAACTGGGACGACCTAGTCCAAGCTTTCGCCGGCAATTTCCAGGGCACGTACGTGCGCCCCGGGAATTCCTAGGACCTCCGAAGCTGCCGACAGCAGCCGGGAGAGTCTCTCCGGGACTACATCCGGTGATTCTCGAAGCAACGCACCGAGCTGCCCAACATCACCGACTCGGATGTCATCGGCGCGTTTCTCGCTGGCACCACCTGCTGCGACCTGGTGAGCAAGCTGGGTCGCAAGACCCCCACCAGGGCGAGCGAGCTGATGGACATCGCCACCAAGTTCGTCTCCGGCCAGGAGGCGGTCGAGGCTATCTTCCGGAAGGACAAGCAGCCCCAGGGCCGCCCATCGGAAGATGCCCCTGAGGCGTCAACTCAGCGCGGCGCCAGGAAGAAGGGCAAGAAGAAGTCGCAAGCGAAACGCGACGCCGCCGACGCGGACCTTGTCGCCGCCGCCGAGCACAAGAACCCTCGGAAGCCCCCCGGAGGTCCCAACCTCTTCGACAAGATGCTCAAGGAGCCGTGCCCCTATCACCAGGGGCCCGTCAAGCACACCCTCGAGGAGTGCGTCATGCTTCGGCGCCACTTCCACAGGGCCGGGCCACCCACGGAGGGTGGCAGGGCCCGCGACAACGACAAGAAGGAAGATCACCAGGCAGGAGAGTTCCCCGAGGTTCGCGACTGCTTCATGATCTATGGTGGGCAAGCGGCGAACGCCTCGGCTCGGCACCACAAGCAAGAGCGCCGGGAGGTCTGTTCGGTGAAGGTGGTGGCGCCAGTCTACCTAGACTGGTCCGACAAGCCCATCACCTTCGACCGGGCCGACCACCCAGACCATGTGCCGAGCCCGGGGAAATACCCGCTCGTCGTCGACCCCGTCATCGGCGACGTCAGGCTCACCAAGGTCCTCATGGACGGAGGCAGCAGCCTCAACATCATCTACGCCAAGACCCTCGGGCTTCTGCGTATCGATCTGTCCTCGGTCCGGGCGGGCACTGCGCCTTTCCATGGGATCATCCCCGGGAAGCGCGTCCAGCCCCTCGGACAACTCGATCTTCCCGTCTGCTTTGGAACGCCCTCCAACTTCCGAAGGGAGACCCTGACGTTCGAGGTGGTCGGGTTCCGAGGAACTTACCACGCGGTATTGGGGAGGCCCTGCTACGCGAAGTTGATGGCCGTCCCCAACTACACCTACCACAAGCTCAAGATGTCGGGCCCCAACGGGGTCATCACCGTCGGCCCCACGTACAAACACGCGTTCGAATGCGACGTGGAGTGCGTGGAGTACGCCGAGGCCCTCACCGAGTCCGAGGCCCTCATCGCCGACCTGGAGAGCCTCTCCAAGGAGGTGCCAGACGTGAAGCGTCATGCCGGCAACTTCGAGCCAGCGGAGACGGTTAAGTCCGTCCCCCTCGACCCCAGCAGCGACGCCTCCAAGCAAGTCCGAATCGGCTCCGGGCTCGATCCCAAATAGGAAGCAGTGCTCGTCGACTTTCTCCGCGTGAACGCCGACGTCTTCGCGTGGAGTCCCTCGGACATGCCCTGCATACCGAGGGATGTCGCCGAGCACTCGCTGGACATCCGAGCTGGAGCCCGACCCGTCAAGCAGCCTCTGCGCCGATTCGACGAGGAGAAGCGCAGAGCCATAGGCGAGGAGATCCACAAGCTAATGGCGGCAGAGTTCATCAAAGAGGTATTCCATCCCGAATGGCTTGCCAACCCTATGCTTATGAGAAAGAAAGGGGGGGAAATGGCGGATGTGTGTAGACTACACTGGTCTGAACAAAGCATGTCCGAAGGTTCCCTACCCTCTGCCTCGCATCGATCAGATTGTGGATTCCACTGCTGGGTGCGAAACCCTGTCTTTCCTTGATGCCTACTCAGGGTATCACCAAATCAGGATGAAAGAGTCCGACCAGCTCGCGACTTCTTTCATCACGCCCTTCGGCATGTACTGCTATGTCACCATGCCGTTCGGCTTGAGGAATGCGGGCGCGACGTACCAGCGGTGCATGAACCATGTGTTCGGTGAACACATTGGTCGCACGGTCGAGGCTTACGTCGATGACATCGTAGTCAAGACGAGGAAAGCCTCTGACCTCCTTTCCGACCTTGAAGTGACATTCCGATGTCTCAAGGCGAAAGGCGTCAAGCTCAATCCCGAAAAGTGTGTCTTCGGGGTGCCCCGAGGCATGCTCTTGGGGTTCATCGTCTCCGAGCGGGGCATCAAAGCCAACCCGGAGAAGATCGCAGCCATCACCACCATGGGGCCCATCCAGGACTTGAAAGGCGTACAGAGGGTCATGGGATGTCTCGCGGCTCTGAGCCGCTTCATCTCACACCTCGGCGAAAGAGGTCTACCCCTGTACCGCCTCTTAAGGAAGGCCGAGCGCTTCACTTGGACCCCAGAGGCCGAGGAAGCCCTCAGGAACCTGAAGGCGCTCCTCACGAAGGCGCCTATCTTGGTGCCCCCAGCTGCCGGAGAAGCCCTCTTGGTCTACGTCGCCGCGACCACTCAGGTGGTTAGCGCCGCGATTGTGGTCGAGAGGCAAGAAGAGGGGCATGCATTGCCCGTTAAGAGACCAGTCTACTTCATCAGTGAGGTACTGTCCGAGACCAAGATCCACTACCCACAAGTTTAGAAGCTGCTGTACGCGGTGATCCTGACGCGGCGGAAGTTGCGACACTACTTCGAGTCTCATCCGGTGACGGTGGTGTCATCCTTCCCCCTGGGAGAGATCATCCACTCCCGAGAGGCTTCGGGTAGGATCGCGAAGTGGGCGGTGGAGATCATGGGCAAGACGATCTCGTTCGCCCCCCGGAAGGCCATCAAGTCCTAGGTCCTGGCGGACTTCGTGGCTGAATGGGCCGACACTCAGCTCCCGACGGCTCCGATCCAACCGGAGCTTTGGACCATGTTTTTCGACGGGTCGCTGATGAAGACAGGGGCCCGCGCAGGCCTCCTCTTCGTCTCGCCCCTCGGGAAGCACCTACGCTACGTGCTACGCCTCCACTTCCCGGCGTCCAACAATGTGGCGAAGTACGAGGCTCTGGTAAACGGGTTGCGAATCGCCATCGAGCTAGGGGTCCGACGCCTCGACGCTCGCGGTGACTCGCAGCTTGTCATCGACCAAGTCATGAAGAACTCCCACTGCCGCGACCCGAAGATGGAAGCCTACTGTGATGAGGTTTGGCGCCTAGAAGACAAGTTCTACGGGCTCGAGCTCAACCACATCGCTCAGCGCTACAACGAGACTGCGGACGAGCTGGCTAAAATAGTCTCGGGGCGAGCAACGGTTCCCCCGGACGTCTTCTCCCGAGATCTGCATCAACCCTCCGTCAAGATCGACGACACGCCCGAGCCTGAGACACCCTCGGCCCAGCCCGAGGTACCCTCGGCACAGTCCGAGGCACCCTCGGCTCGGCCCGAGGTACCCTCGGCCCCCGAGGGCGAAACGCTGCGCGTCGAGGGGGAGCAAAGCGGGGTCACGCCTGATCGAAGCTGGCAGACCTCGTACCTGCAATATCTCCACCGAGGAGAGCTACCCCTTGACCGAGCCGAAGCTCGGCGGTTGGCGCGGCGCGCCAAGTCGTTCGTCTTGCTGGGAGAAGGGAAGGAGCTCTACCACCGCAGCCCTTCAGGCATCCTCCAGCGATGCATCTCCACCACCGAAGGCCAGGAACTCCTCCAAGAAATACACTCGGGGGCTTGCGGCCACCACGCAGCACCTCGAGACCTTGTCGGAAATGCTTTCCGACAAGGTTTCCACTGGCCGACGGCGGTGGCCGACGCTACTAGAATTGTCCGCGTCTGCGAAGGGTGTCAGTTCTACGCAAGGCAGACCCATCTGCCCGCTCAGGCTCTGCAGACAATACCCATCACATGGCCTTTTGCTGTGTGGGGTCTGGACCTCGTCGGCCCCTTGCAGAAGGCACCCGGGGGCTACACGCACCTGTTGGTCGCCATCGATAAATTCTCCAAGTGGATCGAGGTCCGACCCCTAAACAGCATCAGGTCCGAGCAGGCGGTGGCGTTCTTCACCAACATCATCCACTGCTTTGGGGTCCCGAACTCCATCATCACCGACAACGGTACCCAGTTCACCGGCAGAAAGTTCCTGGACTTCTGCGAGGATCACCACATCCGGGTGGACTGGGCCGCCGTGGCTCATCCCATGACGAATGGGCAAGTAGAGCGTGCCAACGGCATGATTCTACAAGGACTCAAGCCTCGGATTTACAACGACCTCAACAAGTTCGGCAAGCGATGGATGAAGGAACTCCCCTCGGTGGTTTGGAGTCTGAGGACAACGCCGAGCCGAGCCACGGGCTTCACATTGTTCTTCCTAGTCTATGGGGCCGAGGCCATCTTGCCCACAGACCTGGAATACGGTTCCCCGAGGACGAGGGCCTATGACGACCAAAGCAACCAAGCTAGTCGAGAAGACTCGCTGGGCCAGCTGCAAGAGGCTCGGGACAAGGCCTTACTACACTCGGCGCGGTACCAGCAGTCCATGCGACGCTACCACGCCCGAGGGGTTAGGTCCCAAGACCTCCAGGAGGGCGACCTGGTGCTTCGGCTGCGACAAGACGCCCGAGGGCGGCACAAGCTCACGCCTCCCTGGGAGGGGCCATTCGTCATCGCCAAGGTTCTGAAGCCCGGAACATACAAGCTGGCCAACAGTCAAGGCGAGGTCTACAGCAACGCTTGGAACATCCAACAGCTATGTCGCTTCTACCCTTAAGATGTTTTCGAGTTGTTCATATACCTCGCTCTCATGCAAAGTTTAGTCATCAAGGAAGGGTCAGCCTTGCCTTGGCAAAGCCCGACCCTCCCTCGGGGGCTAAAAGGGGGGAACCCCCTCTGCGTCGAAATTTTCCTCGAAAAAAGATTTTTTTTCTGCCAGAATGCTTTTCGTGCTCTTTGACTACTTCAAAAGTGGATCCTGAAAACGGTGGAGTACACGTAAGCAGCCAAGGCTGACCGAGCCGAGGGACTCCTACGCCTCCGGGATACGGATACCTCACTCATCACCTTCTGCGATAAGTAACTCACGCTCGGATAAGTGACTCCGCGGACCGAACAAGTCTTCATGCTCGAGAAGCTCCTCTACCGAAATGATTTTTCGAGTTTTCTCGACTGCATCGGTGACAGAACCCTATGGACGGGTAAGAGTGCGCGTAAGCGGCAAGGCCGACCGAGCCGAGGGACTCCTACGCCTCCGGGATACGGATACCTCACTCATCACCTTCCGTGAGAAGCAACTCTCGCTCGCACAAACAGTTCTGTTACCAACAAAAAAGTTCGGATACTCGAAACAAGAGGAAAGGAGACGCGGCTTTACAATACGGCGAGGGTGTGTTTCAGCCTCGGCGACCGCAAGAAAACACACGCTACAAGATAATCCGATCCTGCAGGCTCGGATCTTGACGGCTAAAGGGAGCAGCAGCACCCTCGGCGTTGACAACACCTCTAGCGAAGTCCGACCTAGCCTCGGACGACGACGCGGTCCAAGGGTCTCCGCTCTGAAGGACGACGTCATCACCAAGCCCTGGCCATCGCCGCCAGGGTCTTCTCCAAGAATCCGGCCCGAGCAGGCGGCTCGGCCAGTCACCCCGGGGCCTCGGCTAGCTGTCCCCCAAGGACATCAGCCCGGCCCGAGGCCTCGGCAGGTCAATTCCGGCGTCGGTCCCGCTAACGGACGACCCGGCCAGGCTCCGGCCGACCTGGTCATCTTTTCGAGCCAACTCTACCTCTGTTCGCGCTGGCACCGCTACCCCTAGCCTCGGCTCATCGAAGAGCGGCCAAGGGTTTCCTCCAACTAAGCAAGGGAAGCCTCGGACAACAAGGCTGACCGAGCCGAGGGACTCCTACGCCTCCGGGATACGGATACCTCACTCGTCACCTTTACACGGGGCGACTCACGCTTGGTGAAGCGGTTCAGACAACCAACAGGCGAGTCTTAGTGCTCGAAAATGGGGAAAAAACACGGCTCCGTGCCGAATCTACATACATGTTCAGGCCTCGACAGCCACAGTGAACAAAGACACTGGCATTCGAAGTGCCATCACAAACGGAACTCCGGTTCCACCTCCGCAGGTACGAACAACCCCACTCGACGGGGGAGGGGCCTGCGGAGCAATAGAAGACCGACGAACGGCTCGCCGCCGCCCGCCCCAGCAGCGGCGACGATGAAGACTTCTGCTCCGGGGGGCCAAACAGTAGCAGTGATGACCTCAGGGCGGATGCTGCTGTCAGGAGGCCCCCGCCCGTGCCCAAACTCGAGAGGCAAGGACGGGAAGAAGGCCGTAGAGTTGGAGGTCGGTCCGCGGGTGGCGCCGGCAAGCTCGTTGGCGGCGGAACCTCTTCCAGCTGCCGTGGCGGGAGGCGGCACCGGGAGCGGCTCCGAAGCCGCTCGGCTCAGAGAGCCGGGCACGGTGCAGCTGTCAGCGCCGCGGACGACTCCCACCCTTCCCCCCGATCACTGAGGGAAGGAGCGGGCCACCGCACATGCAGGGGCCGACCCCCGACTTGGCACACTCCCCTCCCCAGCCCTGGTGATGAAAATCCTTGAGGCTGAGGGAGGGGAAGAGGCCGCGGCCCGGTTCGCTCTCCCCCGCCATCGAACTGGAGGTCACCGTCTTGGGTGACCACCGGCGGAGGGGTGCAGCCGGGCTGCATGATGAAAATCCTTGAAGCCGAACGACGGCTGAAAGGTACCAACTCCCGCAGAGTTGCGTTCCTCCAACAATGAAGCGGAAAGACGACGAATATCCCCCATCCGGGGGCTTGGAAGGTGGAAAGACACGATGCATAAGGGAGCGCGAAGACACGGTCGCCTTCCAAGAGGGCCACCCTCCTTTTAAGGCGACTCTCCCCACTTGCGTCCCCAGCCGTCGTGGGCTGAGTCTTATCCAACACGCTCCAAGGTCCTCCCCCTACGGCGCGGGGGCTGGGTCCCGCACGTCATGCAAGCCGGCCTAGAGCAGAAGAAGCCAAACCGCCGCGCGTGGTGCGTGCAACCGCCCAGCGGTTACAAGCGGCTCTCCACTTTTGCCCAGACCAAACGGGCGAAAGGGCGGGCAGCCATGCAGGTGGCATGCAACCGCGCCAAGTGGGCGCGCTTCTCCGACTCCCAACACGCCCAGCATGGAGGCCCAGATCCACGCGTCATGCAACCGACGCGCCGAATGCTTCGCGCCTGCAACCGCACCGCCACCTGCGCCACCACCGCGCCTCCTCGACTGCGGAACCAATACGCGACTCGAGGCGACCCAACGTACGACCCAGCGGCTCCAGCCTGGCGCGACGGTCAATGCGACCGAAAACGGGTCGGCAGTAATGGCGGGTGGCAGGCGGGCAGGAGCAGCGGTCACGTCGTCAGCCAAGCTTACGTCCCATCCGGGGGCAGCGAGAGAACCCTCTCTCACGGCGTGAAGACAACGCGCCCGTGACCCGTTCCTCGAACAGCTCGCGCACGCGCAACGGCTACCCCGCGAACCGCTCGCCCCGTCGCATTAACTCCGCGGCGGGACAGGCGGCGCCTCTGGCAGGAGAAGCGAGCGACGCTTCGCCTTCGCCATAATGACCGCGTCAAAAAAAGGTACGCCGCGTCGTTCGATTTTCGTATCCTTTTCCTTTTTTCCCTCTTCCTCTCTCTTGCAACAGGGACCGGGAAAGGGGGATACCCCGAAAAGGATCCTTCCCTGTGAAGGAACCAGGCTCCGAGCCTCCCTACTGATCAGAGGTTCGAAGGCTGGCCCCCTCGGAAGGGTTCAACAGCCGCCTCAGAGCACGTGGGCTCCACACCCACTACTGGCTAGAGGTTCGAAGGCCGGCCCCTCGGAAGGGTTCAACGACCGCCTCAGGCTACTCGGGCTCCACGCCCCCTACTGATCAGGGGTTCGAAGGCTGGCCCCCGAAGAGTTCACAGCCGCCTCAGACACAAAGCGAGGGATGACCATGGGTACGTTCGATACATAACTGAGGCTCGGGCTGCGCTCCCGAGGTACCCTAGGACATTTCCGAGACCAGTGGGGACGATCTTGTAACGGAATCCCATCAGAGGGAGGCATCGAGCCCTGGGACCCCGTCGCCAGGGGACCGGGTCCGGCAGATCACCCGCAGGTACTTTTTGGGCGCGCCTCTGGGCCCCTAGCCGACCCCTAACGAATGGGGCACGGACGTCCACTCGGATCACCCGCCTGCAGCTCACCGGAGACACCATGTTCGGCGCCCACCGAGGGCAACATGGCGCTCTCCCCCCTCCTCCTTGCGAAAGGCGACGCAGGGGCGTATGTAAAAAAGTCGAGTCTGTCCCTGATCGCCCTCTCGCCCTGTGCAGAGGCTCGGGGGCTGCTCTCGCAAACCCGGCTCTGGCCAAACCGTTGACAGCGTAAAACATACCAGCCCGAGAACTTGGGACCCGACCGTACACCCGGGCTATGGCCAGCTCGCATGAGGGAACGACCAGACCAGCCGAAGCATTGCGCACGGTGTTAAGACCTCGGAGGAGTCAAACCACTCCTCCGAGGCCTCGGGGGCTACACCCGGCGGGTGCGCTCGCGCGCACCCACCGGAACAAAACGCAACCGAGAAAGGCTGGTCCCCTAGCAAAAAAGTGCGACGAAAGCCTCCAAGCGAGTGATAACACTCCCTTCGAGGCTCGGGGGCTACTGTCGGGGACCATAATTAGGGGTACCCTCAAGGCTCCTAATTCTCAGCTGGTAACCCCCATCAGCACAAAGCTGCAAAGGCCTGATGGGTGCGATCAAGTCAGAGATCAGTCCATTCGAGGGACTCGATCACGCCTCGCCCGAGCCTAGCCTCGGACAAGGGCAGCCGACCCCGGAGGATCTCCGCCTCGCCCGAGGCCCCCCTCCAGCGGTGAACACGTTCCCAGCTCGCCGAGGCCCTGTCTTCGCCAAGAAGCAACCCCAACCAAATCGTAGGAGCATTTAATGCAAAGGTGGCCTGACACCTTTATCCTGACGCACGCCCCTCAGCTGACAGAGCCGAAGTGACCGCCGTCACTTCGCCGCTCCACTGACCGGTCTGTCAGAAAGACAGCGCCGCCTGCACCGCTCCGACTGCGGTGCCACTTGACAGAGTGAGGCTGACAGGCAGTCAGGCCCGGCCGCGCACCATAGGAAACTCCGCTCCGCCCGACCCAGGGCTCGGACTCGGGCTAAGCCCCGGAAGACGGGCGAACTCCGCTCCGCCCGACCCAGGGCTCGGACACGGGCAAAGCCCCGGAAGACGGCAAACTCCGCTCCGCCCGACCCAGGGCTCGGACTCAGGCTGTAACACCCCTGGTGTTACTATAACTAAAACTTGAGCATGACATCATAACATTGGCATTGCATATGTTTGATACACCTAGGGTGCATTCACTAGGCAAAAATTTCAAAACAAGTTGTATTGTTTAAGTGTTTTGCAAATAGCACCCTGGATAGGAAACTTAACCCTAAATAGGGATTAAAGGGGTAAAACTTAACCCAAGTGAGAAACCTAAATACTTTGGGGTAAGAGTCATAAATATCCCCAAAAACAAAGTGGAGTCACATTTATACCCCTGGGATACCAGAAACCCTAATTGGAACCCTGGAAAACCCTGAAACCAAACCCTAGGGGCTTATGTGCAAAATTAGTCCACTTTTGGGCTAAAGTGCAAAAACCAAGCCAAATAAGTATCTTAAGTCATTTAGTTCACAAATATGTGGACTTGAAAGCCTAAACCCTAAGTTTTGGACTCATTTGCAAAAAGGACCTTGATTTTGATTCCTATGCTAAGTCTGAAAACAGGGTTGTAGGCCCAACTTTGAGGCTGTGTAGCTTTCAAAATAGTGAGAATTCATGTTAGGTGACCACATCAAAGTTGAAGACCAATCATTGGAGAACAACTTTGTTTAAGGATTCAAGCCATGTTCTTATGAAAAATGTGGAGAAAATCTCAACTCAAGTTGGACTGTCAGTCTGGTTCTGTCTGAATATCAGACTAACAGATTCATGCCCTGAACTTCAAGCCCAATTTCAAACCAGATCAGTGACTTTTTGTGACAACACCATGTAGCAAAGTTGTAGCTGGTATGTAGCACTACAACTTTGATGCAGAGACTTGGACCTGTTGTCACATGAAACTGGGAGAAAATGAAGCTCCAATGTGCTCTGTCAGTCGCTCTGAATTGGTTGTTCACCATGGTACAGTGTTCAAACTGAAACAGATAAGGACGCCAGCAAACCCACCGCCGACGACCAATTCCGCCGTGATTTGTGCCGTTGTCGGCCCGACTTGTGCTCGGGATGGTGCGGATAAGGGCACACGGTAAAAGATCTTCGCCGTCGGTGAGCTGGCGATCACTCCGGTGACCCCGTGGCCCTCTCTCCCTCTTTGCGGCTGAGCAGATTAACTCGCCGGTGACCGCCGCTTCCCGGCTGTGCGCCGTGTATCCAAGCTTTTCCACAGCGTCGCCATGACTCCCTATACTCGTCCCATCGTCGACGGGGAGGTTGCCACGGCGGTGGACACGAATTCACCGTACCCACGTTCCTCTCCAGCTCCGGCCGCCAACACGACTCAGCCAAATTGAGCACCACCGCCGCGGGCTCTATAAATTGCCCGTTACCCCTAGCTCCGCCATGTATCCAAGCACCTACTACACCCACCGGCATCCCGAAACCCCCACCAGAGCACGTGAATTTGGGATTTCCCCAAAATCGTTGAAGAACACCGCGAAGAACACTCGCCGTGGTCAGCCCGATTCAGGTCCAATCTCACCCTCGGTTTCCTTGTTTCAACATCCTTGCTTGCTCTTGATGCACACCGACCCGTTAAATCGAATTAGACCGCCCATGAATCGACGGGAACGCACTCATCGATCCGCCTTGTCCACGGTCGCCGTGGCTAGACCAAACCTGTGACCATTAGTGAAATTATGTTGGGGGAAATGCTCGGGGTAGTGCTAATTTTGTGTCCGCTGCTCGGAGAACCCTGCCGTTGCCCTAATCGGCCGGTGTTAGTGCTCGCCGGAGCACGGCTGTGCGCGAGCGCCGTCGTGGACTTCCAATCGTCAATAGGTTGAGGTGCAGGGGCCTTTTTGTAATCGGTCAGCGACACACAGGAACAGTGAAGAAGCTCGTTTTCAGTTAGTCAAAAACTCGGGGTCTCTTCTGCAAAGATGCCAGGACGCGGGCGCGCGCGGGCGCGTTTTGCCCTGGGTCCTGGGCCGTTTGGGCCAGAACCGGCCCAGCTCTGTTTAATCCTTTTTTTTTCTTTTCAGCAAAGCTTTAGAAATATGTAGAAAAATGTAGAAAAATGCTAAAATTGTGAAAAACTTTTCCTAGGCTTGTTATTTTCCCTAGAGTTTAATAAAAATAGTTTTGTAATTTTTAATGGAAATAAGAAATTTTAGGGTATTTAAAGTAGTTAAAAGTATTAGTTATGGATTTTTAGAAAAAATTGGTAAGTCCAATAATTCCCAACCTTTTTGTGGGAATTTAAAACAATATTTAGGAGCCTTGGGTAGAGTTTGAATTGTTTTGGACCTTGTTTGATCACCAAACCCCAAAACACCCCCCCTGCCCTATGAACTCCTTTACCGACTCCGGAAACCCTAGGTTCTCGGAGTACCGTGAAGGAAAGTTGTACTCAAGACTTAAATAATAAGTTTATATTATCTTTGCATCCTCATGAGCATCCCATGGCACTCATTCTTATGCATGTATATGGTTATGTTAGAACACGAAGAAGAAGAAGAAGTCACTAAAGAAGGGATACCACCATCCTCAGATCCTGAAGCAGGCAACTGCTTTTATTTCGATATTTGTGGATCCGAGCAGGACTCACCTGATAACAAAGGCAAGCCCCGGTGCATTTGCCACCTTCCTTGATGTTTTTAAAATCTTTCTCACTTGATTGCTGCAT
>JAOPSE010001141.1:0-180866 GCA_029449295.1 Zea luxurians | reverse complement strand
TTACTAATAGTGGATCCTTAAAATCCAATTTTATTTGCAAGTTAAGTCATTACCTGATTCTAGAGTTCTTTTATCCTAGTTCAAGCACTTGGCCTATACTAGCCATCTTCTTATTAACCCTTCTTGTTCATTGGAATGCTACGTGTAGGTCAGTGAACAAGTCTTCATGTCTAAGAAGTAACGGCGATCCGAATCGATTAATACTCACTGAGCATCTCCAATCACACGACATATGTAGCACTTAACCCTTGCATATATCAACTTGCCACCGAGGTTCTTAAGCCCAGATCAGGTTCACGCCAATCGAGAGCACAGATACACCACCGTCTAGCCTCTTGCCATGGAGGGTACACGCTACTCTCGCCATCTCTCCACTCCCATTGTGTGTTATCTTATTCTGGTATTAGTCTGCCCGAGGCAAAGCTTACCCATGATGAGGCATGTGACCAGTTAAAGGTTCTCGATCATCAAGCCTACATCGACAAGGTCCTTAATCGACACAGACGGAGACACTACACCGAGACTCTCTTCTCATGCAAGTCACCCGCCTGGTCTCAGCTTTATTGTTTCAACCCAAAGTTTGGTACCTGTCAGAGGTACATCTTTCCGATGTTGAACCCATCATGGCCATGATGGATCCACATTCAGTTTTATTTTTGAAAACACCCATCCCACTTGAAGCATCATCTTTTGTCAAAACAAAACATTTTGTTTTTCTAGAGCAAGACTAAGCATAAGAAAAACCTTTTTATAAAACAGGTAATCAAGGAAAGGTAATCAAACTTCCAAGGAAGGAAATGCATCAATTGCTTAGCACACAACTCCTATCACCTAATACATCAAGCAAGTGAGAAAGAGTTTAAAATAGCAAGGATGTGGCAAATGCACCGGGGCTTGCCTTGTGTTATAGGAGAGTCGGACTCTACTCCACAAATCTCGAAGTAAAAGCAGTTCCCGGCAGGTGGGTCTTCAGGTGGTGGTGGTGCAACTTCTTCTTCAACCACTACTTCTTCTTCGTTTTCTTTATAGAACCATATATAATCATGAATGCTCATGGAATGCTGATGAAAATGCAATGATAATAAGGGTACATCATATTAGGTCTTGAATACAATTTTCCTTCACGGTACTCATGAAACTAGGGTTTTTGGAGTCAGTATTCTAGTTCATAGGGCAGGCACTACTTAGAAGATTAGGGTTTTGGGGTTTAGGTATCAAATATTGTCCAAATCATGTCTAACTTCACCCAAGGTTTCTATTTAAAGCTTATCCAAAAAGTTTGGTGATTTTTGGAGTTACTAAATAATTTCTAAAATTCCAGGGGTATAGGTTTAAGCCCTTTTAAATGCTAGATAATTCCTTGTTTGGACCAAAAATCTTAAAACTATTTTATTAAATACTATAGAAATTTAGGAGTTTAACAAAATTGGTATCATATTTTTAGCATTTTTCTACAATTTTCTAGGAATTCTCTAATCCTAGCAGAAAAAGAAAAGGAGAAACTTGAACAGTGTTGGGCTGAATCTGGCCTGAGCCAGCCCAGCATAGGCAGAACGCCCCCCGCGCGCGCCCGCATGTCGGTTTTGCACCGAGGCCCTCAGCGGTTTGAATAACTAGTGAAGAAGCCTGTGCACTATTTGTTTGAGTCACTACAAATGCAGATAGGCCCTTCTTCTTCTTCTTTCTCTTTACAACCCGCGATCCCCGACAGCGAACGGTGGTAGGCCGAGCTCTGGCGAGCTTGTACTAGCCAGAACACGCAATGGCCGGTGCTCTAACTTGGCTGATACCTAATTCAACATCTAACAAATGTTTCCCCTCGATCAATTGCACGGTTCGAGATCCCATCCTCTGTGCCCACGGTGACCGCATGATCAACGGATAACACGAAGTGTTCTCGGTGATCCAATGGGTTCTAGCTTAGTTTGTCGAGTCGAGAAGCATCAGGGGCACATAAGGGTACTGAAACAAGAGAGCAGAGAACATGATCGGACCTGTAGCACGCTGGCCACGGTGAGAGTTTTTCACGGCGGCGGAAAACCGATTTGGAGGAAATCCTAAATTGGGACTCTCTAGTGGCTAATCGGAGGCACGGGTGGTGCGTTGAGTGCTTGACTATATGACAGAGCCGATGGTGCACTCAATTTATAGGGTTCGGGGGAGGTGGCTCGTGAATTAGATTGGCGCGGTGGCGGCCAGAGAGGGAAAGAGTTACTGGCGCAATGAATTCGTGGCTTTCACCGTGGCCAGTTCTCAGGCGATGGGCAGGCTTGCAACACCGATTCACTATGACGTGCTAGACTTCCAAGACATGTGGCGCCCGATCGTTAAGCGGCTAGCGCCGGCGAGGATGATCCTGGCCAGCCGTGGTCCAAGTGGGTATGGCGGGCACAACGGTGAGCGAGCCCGAGCTAATCCAAGCGCTAAGATTTTTACTCCTCTCCATCATCCACTTGAGCTGGGCACGAATCACTATTGGAACTGGCTCTCCAGGGCAAGTTGATCCAATGGGGGAGTGGAAAGAGTGCAAGCAAGGTTTAACTCGAGATGACAATTGCTCTGTTAATCCGGCCTCTCAAGGGCACTGTATGGGGGTATTTATAGGTGCCCGAGTGTCCAACATCCCAATGTAAGGACGTTTATGCCCTCGGGCACCTGGACTATCCCAAAATATTCCCATGAGGGAGGGTTACAGACCGTCATTACAGAAAGGCTATTACAAATCAGGCCCGTAACACGCTTCTCCGTGTAGGGCCTGTTACAGTGGGTCGAATCCCACGTGGGCCTCCAGGTCAGGTGAGGACGTGGGATGGAGAGACTTCATCGTAGGCCTTCGTCTTGCAGTGAGGAGGACGAAGGGTGGGCCACGCCGGTCATCTTGCCTCAGACGATGGCGAGGTGACGAAGGCCTGAGCGAAGGGTAGCGTCTTCGCCTTCGCCCCAACATTTGCCCTCCGAGGGACCTGTTCGACTAGTCATCTGGTGCCGAAGACGTCGCTAGATGGTGGAGACGCTGCCCTCGCTCGAAGTGGTTCCGCGGGGGGTTTTTGATGTGACCGTTGATGGACGTGGTACTGTTGGACTGCGGGCTTCTCGAAGCGTCGCGTCCTGTGTATAAAAAGGGGGTGGCGTGGCTCAGGCTCTCTTACCTTTCTGTGCACCGCAAAACCCTAGCATTTTGAAACCGTTCACCGCTTGCCTGCCCTCCTTGTTCTTCTTCATCGGAGATCTGGCCCACGTCAAGCAGACCACGCCGCCGCCGACGGTACGTTGCAATGTCGTCTTCTTCTTCATCCGCTGCGAATACGCCGTTGGGTGAATCGTCGTCCGAGGATACCTTCAGCGATTTGGCGGCGGTGGAGTTACACCCGGGCCATAGGGTGGAGTTCGGCGTTTCGAGGATCTCCTTGATTCTCGTGCAAGACATGCAGCAGTTGGGCTATTTTGGGAATGGTTGGAGGAGTTTCGGGGGCGGAAGAGATTCCTGAGCCGGAGGGTGAGATAGTTGTGTTCGAGGCATTCTTTACCGTCGGCCTTCGCCTACCTGCGCATCGTTTTGTGGCGGAGGTCTTGCAGAGGTATGACGTGCAGATCCATCAATTGACACCTAATGCTGTGGTGGCCCTGGCGAAGTATGTCTAGGCAGTGACTTCGTATGGCGGTCAGCCATCCGTAGAGGTCTTCACCAAGAATTATTGTCTGCACTGGTAGAAGAGAAAAATTGGAAGCAAGATTGCACAGTTTGGGTCGTACACCTTTACGCTGAGGACTGGAAAGACTTCGGCGGAAGTTGTGGAACTAGTTCCCTGCGCCCGCAACAAGTGGGGCAACTGGTATGATTGTTGTTTTATGTGTCGGGCAACGTCGAAGAGCTCCCAGGACTCCCGGCGGCCGTGATGTGCTCCCACTGTTATGTGGCGTTCATGCCGTTTGAGGTGGCAGAGGATGATAGGGACGAAGGGGCCCTTCGGTGCGCTGCCCGCATGAGTAGCGGGCGTGATTCGGTTGAGGAATTTATCGGTTATGGGGTGTGGCCCTGGTGCATGGCTGGGCGCTGGGCAAAGTATGCCCTCGCCAGATGCCCTCCCTGGGCGAGCAGCAAGTGTGAAGTCCGGCCTTCACGTTGGATCTACGCGGCCGGGATCTAGCCGCATTCGTGCGTGGAGTGGAGGACAGAGCTTTGAGGATTGTGGGGCGGTATGTGCCTAGGACGGAGGCTCTGCGGAGTTGGGATATTTATGGATCCAATGTTTGCCTGAGTAGGGTCTTTGAGTTGAATTGTTTGCCATACGACGGCTATCTTAGGGATGAAGCTGCCGTGGCCGTCGACCGCCGCGGGAAGAAACCAGTGGCCGTGGCTGAGGAAGGCCCTTCGCAAGAGGCTGCCCCAGCCACTAAGAAAAGAAAAATAGGTACTGTAGTGGGGGGATTGGGGGTCTCTGATCATTTTGCTATGGAGTTGATGGGGACTTGCGTGGCCCTCGGGGGAAGGATGTCTTCGCCCGAGCTCCGGGAGCCTTCGGCGCGAATGCTGAAGGTTACCGGGGGTCGATGGCCAAGGAACGTTCCGATCCCCCATGCGACTGTCGAAGACATATTTACGTCTCGTATGGCTCATGAGTTGAAGATTTTTCCTTATGGGCGGAATATTGCTGCTGTTTGTATCGGCAGTGATGGAGAGGGATCGTTAAGACACGGCGCGGAAGCGCTAGGCGGTCACTAGGGTCGGGGACCCTTTCCACGAAGCGAAAAAGACGAGGGGGGCGTGAAGTCTGCCGCCCCTGGCAGCAGCAAACCACCGCCGGCCGCCAAGCCAACCGCCCCTGGGCCCAGCAAGTCTTCGGCGGGTGTGAGGGCTGCTGCTTCTGGCGCGGGCAAGCTGCCCTCGGCCGAGGCCGCGAAGGAGCGAAGGCCACCGTCGCCGGCACGCACTGACGTGGCAGCGACGCGTGTTGCTGACTTCGACACAGACATCTGCATGGGGGGATTACCTCGTTGGTAAGTTTTTTTTTTTACGATGACTAGGTCTGAAATAAGATCATAGTGCAGGGTCGGATGTGGGGCAGCTGGCTATTGTCCCGACTGTGGTGGCGGCCACTTCACCAATGGCGGCGGGTGGGGCGAAGGGTGCTTTGCAGGACCCGTGGTCCGCCTTCTACACGAGCGGCGAGATTTCGTCGGTCGCCGCCCATCAGCTGAGGCATGCGTCGCAGCAGCTGAAGCATGTAAGTCGTGTTGGACTTCAATAGTTCATTGTTTTTATGTGATTGTGAATCTCATGGGTTTTTGTGGCAGGCGGCCGACTTCGCCGACCATGTTGCGTCGGGTGCTCTGACTTCGGAGTTTGCTGCCGAAATCGAGCGTCTCCGGGCGCAGCATACGAATGCTGTTCGGGAGAAGTCGGCTGCGGAAAACAAAAGCCGCAGGCTGACAGAGAGGTTGGCTGCTGCGGAGGCCAAGAAGGGGGATGTCCTGTACCAGCTGGTGGAGGAGAGGAGGGACGCGAACAAGGCCATGGCCGATGCACAGGCCGCTCAAGCCGAAGCCAAACTCGTCCGGGCGGAGGCCAGTCTCGCCCGCCAACACGCCGAGGAGCTGGAGGCGAGGCTCAATAGCCTGCGCAATCGCGTGGACGAAACCGAGGCCTTGACGCGCGCGGAGGTCGAGCGGACGCATGCGCAGCTCGTGGACGCGTACAGGGAGCTGGGTGCACGGACCATCGCCTTCGAAGCGCCCGACCAAGAGGTGGGCCTCCGCTTCCTTGAGTGGCTACAGGAGGAGCTAGGGTGCTACCGACAATCGTGACAGGCCTCATGTCCTTTGCCTCCCTCGTCACCTGCGAGGGGGCCGTGAATGCTTTGTCCCGCGAGGGGTGCGGGCATTTCGAGGTCTTCGACCCAGTCGAACGAAGGCTTCGAACGCGAAATCTTCCAGGTTGAGGACCTGGTGCTTAAGTGGTCGGCGGGGGCTCTCTTCGATAGAATGTGGGGTCCTCACGGCCAAGAGACGGTCCGGGAGAGGTCCGACCAAGCAATGGATCAGGTAAGGGCTCATTTTGTGTGGTTATATGTGTGGGTATGTGTGGTTTTGCTGAAAGAATGTGCTATTGCTGCAGATGGCGCATGACGAGGAGGTGGAGGACCTTGGCGATCTAGACGGCATGCTGCCTGACAGCACGCTGCCGGAGGCCTCGGGGGTGGAGCTGGTGCCGCCGCCCGATGCGGCCAAGGGCCCCTCGGTGACCCCCGCACCGAATGGAGGTGGCAAAGACCCCGCGCCAACCCTGCGCAGACGGGTGAGGACGCGTCAAAGGCAGTGGTCGAACCAGCTGCCGAAGACCCCGCGGCGGCGGCCGGGCCTTCGCAGGTGGCGTAATAGGGGTTAGGGATTGTAAGTGTAAACTTTTTTCTGTGTGATATTGAACCTCGGTTGCTGCGCAGGTTCCGACGTTTGGGCCTGCGCAAGCAACCGCTACTGACAATACTGATTTTGCGGAGGAGACTTCAACCGTAGTGCCTGCCGATGATAGTTTGTTTGGTTCTGTGTCTGAATGTTTTGAGTCTGATGGTGAATCTGGGAGCTCGTTTCCTTGGACGGAGGAGTCCTCGGATGAAGGCTTGGATTATTTTGTTGCGTTGGATGTGGTTGCGGTGGAGACTTCACCGCGTGTGCAGGGTGCTAGGGATCTTCCTGTTGCGAGTACTGGGTGTAGGCGGCGAAGGGTGGTGGGAAAACATAGTGTGGGTGAATTTTCACGAAGTGGCAGGCGCCGTCGTATGGGGATGGAGTGTGGTCGTCTCCGAGTAGACCGAGTTGGTAAACGAGAATTGTTGCCCTCGCCGACTGGGGCGAGCATAGGCGAGGGGGATCTTCGAAAGCTTTTTGAGGGTGAGGAATTGAGGATAATGCTGTTTAATTACAAGGAGATGGGTATCATCCCGAAGGTTGAGCCGATGTAATTTGTGATGCCCTCGTCGTGTGTATGTAATTGTAATTTGTATGGTGATGTGGCCTGTTGGCCGTATTCATACGCTTGTGTAGGTCCGGCTGCGCCCGTGGGTGACTCTGTGCGGAGTGTCTTTTTAATGAGAGACTTGGATTAACGCTATTCCGGCTGCACCCTTAGGCGACTGTTGCGTGGAGTGTCTTTTAAATAAAAGACTTCGATTAACGCTCTTGTTGTGCTATTCCGGCTGCACCCTTAGACGACTTTTGCGTAGAGTGTCTTTTAAATAAAAGACTTCGATTAACGCTCTTGTTGTGCTATTCAGGCTGCACCCTTAGGCGACTTTTGCGTGGAGTGTCTTTTAAATAAAAGACTTCGATTAACGCTCTTGTTGTGCTATTCCAGCTGCACCCTTAGGCGACTTTTGCGTGGAGTGTCTTTTAAATAAAACACTTCGATTAACTCACTTGTTGTGCTATTCCGGCTGCACCCTTAGGCGACTTTTGCGTGGAGTGTCTTTTAAATAAAAGACTTTGATTAACACACTTGTTGTGCTATTCCGGCTGCACCCTTAGGCAACTTTTGTGTGGAGTGTCTTTTAAATAAAAGCTTTGATTAACGCACTTGTTGTGCTATTCTAGCTGCACCGTTAGGCGACTTTTGCGTGGAGTGTCGCACGCGAGGGTAGTCTGCGCTGCCTCTCGCGGTGATTTCGGAGTGGTCGAATGCCGAGGACCGTCGATGCGGTCTTTTTCGACATGTTGCATCTTAGTTTTTGTGAGGGATTTTTGCAGGTATATTACATGGCTCTGCCTCGTTAAAAACCTCACCCCCAGGAGGAAAAGAGTGCGGGCCGGAATAATACTGTTTGGCAAGGGCGTGTGGGCCCTGAGGGTTTAAACAAAAAATTTGCGGAGATTGTCAATATTCTAGGAATGCTCTAGGTCTTTGCCGAATGGCGTTGTTAGCCTGTACGCGCTGGGGGACGCCTTCGACTTGACGATGAATGGACCCTCCCACTTCGGCTCCAGCTTGCCCCATGACTCTGTCCGGGTGGTTTGGACGAGTACGAGGTCTCCTTCGTTGAACTCTCTTGGGATGACTACGTGGTCACGCTAGGCCTTCGTTTGAGCTTGGTATTTGTTGAGGGCTTGCAGGGCGAAGAGGCGGTCTCCGTTGATGAGGTCTTTGGATGTTGGTTCATCTACGTCGGGGACGGCTGATGCGCTTGTTCGGGGTGACCCATGCTTTATTTCCTGCGGGGTCATGGCCTCCGATCCATATAGTAGACGAAAAGGAGTGAATCCAGTTGCCCGACATTCGGTCGTGTTTAGTGCCCAGACTACTTCAGGTAGCTGGTCGGCCCATTTACCCTTCCTATCGTCGAGAAGCCTTTTTCTTGACGGCTGTGAAAATCTTGCCGTTGGCGCGCTCGACGACATCGTTAGATTGCGGGTGGTATACCGAGGCGAAGGCAAGCTTGGTGCCGATGGAGAAGCAGAAGTCCCTGAAGTCCTGGCTGTCAAACGGTTTGCCATTGTCGACTGTGAGCTCTGACGGGACTCTGAATCTGCAAACAATGTTTTGCCAGAAGAACTTCTGAGCCGTCTTCGACGTTATTGTGGATACTGCCCTTGCCTTGATCCACTTGGTAAAATATTCTACGGCGATGAAGGTGAACTTGAGGTTCCCTTGAGCCGTAGGTAGTGGCCCGACAATATCCAGCCCCCAGCGTTGAAGTGGCCATGTGTGGGCAATCAGCTTGGTGAACTGCGAAGGGTTGCCCGAGCGGGGAGAAAACTTCTGGCAAGCTTCGCACGACCTCGTGACTCGATTCGCGATGCAGATTATAGCGGTCCAGTAAAATCCTTGACGGATCACCTTGGCAGCGAGGGCCCTAGGCCCTGAGTGAGAGCCGCAAGTTCCGCTGTGGACTTCGTGCAGGATCTGGATGCCTTCGGTTTCGGTGACGCATTTAAGCATGGGTTGACTGACCCCCTTCTTGTATAGCTGGCCCTCAATAAGTGCGAAGTCCCGGCTTAGGTTCTTGAGGCGCTTGGCCTCGTTGACGTCACTTGGGTGGTAATATCCTTGCAGGAATAGGGTTATTGGGCCCCGCCAATCTTCAGTCATGATGAGGTTGACGATGCGATGGCCCTCGGCGTCATTGGTTATTTGTAGACCCTCTAGATTGTGGACGGCTGGTGTGCCAATGACATGGTAGAACACGTCGGAGGGCAAGGCTTCGCCTCTGGCCGCTGCTTTGGCCAATGCGTCGGCCTCTTCGTTCCTGGCGCGGTCCACATGCTGCAAGGTGAAACCCTTGAATTGTCTCTCAAGACTGCAAACAGGCGTAAGATACCGCATGAGTGCGGGGTCTTTTGCGGAATATTCTTTTTCGACCTGGCCAACAATGACTTTGGAGTCTGTCTTGACTATGCAGGTGGTGACGCTGAGTGCTTTCAGCTTGCGAAGGCCCAGGATGACGGCTTCGTACTCTGCTATGTTGTTGGTGCACCTATCGGACTCTAGAGCGAAGCTAAGGCGTGCTGCATATCTGTGCTTAACGCCGGTGGGTGAGGTGATAATTGCAGCCGCGCCTGCCCCCGCATGGCACCATGCACCGTCACAGTGGATGGTCCACACCTTCTCTGAGGGCTCTTCTTATTGCCGTGTCGGCCCTGTCCAGTCGACGATGAAGTCTGCGAGGACTTGCGACTTGATTGTTGTCCTGGGCTCGAAGGTGATATGGTACCCGAGAGTTCGACTGCCCATTTGGCGATTCGGACGAACGCCTCTGGGTTTCTGAATAGTTCGCCTAGTCCCTTGTCCGAGGTGACCCACACTTAAATGCCTCGAAATAGTGGCACAACTTGCGTGATGCCATGACGACTGTGTAGGAAATTTTTTCTAATTCCGTCATGTTGCATTTGGAAGTCGTGAGGACTTCGGAGACGTAGTAGACTGGACACTGCTGGGTCGTGCCCTCTCTATCTTGCTCTTGGACCAATGCTACGCTAATTGCATGTGGTGAGGCTGTGACGTAGAGTAGCAGAGGCAGCAAGGAGTAGGGACTGGTAAGAATTGCCAATTCTAACAGGTGCTGCTTGAGTGATGCGAAGGCTGCCGCTTGTTCTGGTCCCCATGTGAAGTCTTTCGCGCCACACAGTGTCTTGAGGAAAGGTAGACTCTGCTCTGCAGACTTGGAGATGAATCTGTTCACAGCGGCTAATATTCCTGTCAGACGCTGGACGTCCCTGGTTGACTGCGGGGGTGTCATGTTGGTGATTGCTTGAATCTTGGTCGGGTTGGCCTCGATCCCGCGTTGCGACACAAGGTAGCCTAGTATCTTCCCCTGGCGAACTCCGAAGACGCACTTCTCGGGGTTGAGGCGAAGTCGTGCGTCCCGCATATTTGCGAATGTCTCTGCGAGGGTCGGCCAGGTGATCCTCTTTATTTTTGCTGGCGCCGACGATGTCGTCCACATACGTGAAAATGTTCTGGCCTACTTGGCTCTCGAGCACCGTCTTGGTGAGGCGAGAGAAGGTTGATCTAGCGTTTTTGAGTCCCTCCGGCATCCTGATGAAGCAGTACGTGCCGAAGGGTGTGATGAAACTGGTATTGGCCTTGTCTTCCTCCTTCATGTATATTTGGTGGTAGCTGGAGAAGCAGTCGAGAAGTGACATGACTTCGCATACGGCTGCACTATCGACTATCTTGTCGATCCGTGGCAGCGGGAAATTATCCTTGGGGCAGGCCTTGTTGAGGCTGGTGAAATCGATGCACATCCGCCACTTGTCGCTTTTCCTTTGCACCATGACTACGTTGGTGAGCCACGTAGGGTAGGCGACTGGTTTCGATGAAATTGGCCTACAGCAGGCGATGTACTTCAGCTTTGGCGGCTTTATGTTTTTTCATCCGACATTTTGCGCAACCGCTGCTTTTTTGGGCGCACCGAAGGTCGATGCCCAGACTGTGCTCGATGACCGGTGCGACTGACTAAGGACTCTGACCAGGTCGAGGGCAGACCAGGCGAAGACGTCCTTATTTCTGGAGAGACAGGAGATGAGTTTCTCCTCGTCTTGCGAAAGTCAGGTCTTCACTTATGATGACTGTTTGCTTGGGCGTCGCCGGGTCAAGGGGAACTGTCTTCGTTCCGTTGTTGCTCTGCAGTCTGTGCCGTTTCATGTTCATTGGGCGGCTGGGCGGGTAGCCTCGGAGACTTCAACGCTGCGTCGTAATGGTAGTGTACGTTCCGTTGTCCTAGAACGAAGTCTCTCTCAATGTTACGTGCAGTCTACTGGTTACCGTAAACCGTTATTGCGCCTTGTGGACCCGGAATTTTCATGCAGAGGTATAATCTGTGAATGCCCGCTTCAAATTTATTGATAGAGCCCCAACCCATTATGGCGTTATAGGGATAGACCATGTTGACGATGTCAAAGGTGACCTGTTCGCTTCGAGCATTAGGTGCTACGCCGAAGGACAGGGGTAGCTCTATCTTGCACCACAGGGAAGGTGCCCTTGCCACCGAAGCCATATAGGGGATTATCTGAAGGCTTTAGTAAGCTGTGGTTGATGCCCATAGCGGTCGAAGGCGTGGAGAAGATGATGTCCGCCTGGCTGCCGTTGTCAACGAGGACATTGTGTAGGTCCCAGCCTGCCACACTGCAATTGATTACCATGGCGTTGATGTGGGGTGCGCTGCTCAGATCAACATCTCTGGCGTCGAAGGTTAGTGGCACATGTGACCACTTCGTTTGCACGACTGGGCCGGTGATTTTTGGTGCTTGGGGGGTGATTTTGGTGTGTAGGTTTGGTTGATGCGGAGGCAGGAGTGGGGGTGGTATGACTTCTACCTCCTGATGGTGCTGATATGCGTGGTTGGGTAGATGCTGGGCATGGCCGTGGTTGTATGGTTGTGGGTGGTGGTGTTGATATGTGTGCGCGACAACTCTTTGGTTGTCAGTGGGTTGTGCCCGAGACATCCTGTCCCTAGTGGCCTTCGTTTCCGGCAATCCTTCATTGGGTGCGCGCAGTCTTTGCCGTGAAACAGGCAGTAATATCTGCGCGGTTGTTGCGCCCGTCCCGGTCCCAGCCACGCGTGCCATTGGCCGCGGCCCTGGGGGGGGATAATCTTGACAGCGAGCGGCCATGCCGGTGGGGTGTTGGTTGGCTATGTTATGCACCTGCTGTTGACTGCAGTTGTCCCGACGGAGTCTGACTGCAAAGGCCTTGTCCAGGTTCGGCTGGACTGTAGAGGGTTCTTGGGCTTTCGCTGAGACTCGACCTTGCGCTGATGGAGCTCTTCGGATCTGGCGTACTTCTCAAACAACTGATAGAGCTCTTGGAGGTTTTTGGGTGGGTCCCTGATGCAGTGACTGTATAGGGACGCCAGCCCGAAGGCCACTGATGGCATAGTGTATGGCAATTTGGTCGTCGACCGAAGGCAGTGGTGACTTGAGAGTCAGGAACTTGCGGTAGTATTCCTGTAGGGTTTCCTTCTCTTGCAGTTTGCAGAGCGACAGCTCGGCCAAGGCATCAGTGTCTGGGCGGTACCCTTGGAAGTTAAGCAGAAACTTGTCTCGGAGAGTTCTCCAGGATTTGATGGACAATGGGGGCAACCTGGTGTACTAGGTCAAGGCCGGACCCTCGATGGCGATGATGAAGGACTTGGCCATTGTGGCGTCGTCCCCTCCGGATGATGCGACGACGACTTGATAGCTCATGATGTATTGTGCTAGGTTGGTGCTGCCGTTGTATTTGGGGTAGGTCCTTGCCCTGAAGTTGGCGGGCCATGGTGACACTTGGAGTTGCGGCACCAGGGGGCTTCGCTCATCAAGGTAGTTGATGCCTTGGAAAGCTGCGACGTGGTGGGATGAAGGGTCCGCGCTGGGGAATGAATAAGTCTCCGGCTGGCGCGCGCTGTTGGTGGGCGGACCGTGCTGTAGATCGTGTTGGCCTTCGCGCTGCATGAGCGCAATCTCTTGCTCGAGTTTCCTGATCCCTCTGCTCCTCGTCTCGTATCATCTGGCGCACCTTGGCTTGCGCGGAGACACGTTGGTGCTTGGCCTCGAGGATTTCTTTCTGCTTTTGGAGGTTGCAGTTCTTGATGCGCAGGGCCCGTAGCTGTAGTTGTTCTTTTGCTGAGACACCAATGACTTCACCGTCCTCTGTTGTGTCCTCGCCCTCTAGTGGATCGAAGCCTGGGGGTGGTGCTTGTGGTTGTCCTCCGGAGCTGCAGGTGCGGAGGGTGCCTTCGGGAGTGGGTTGATCGTTGTGCTGTCTCTTGCTGAGTGCTTCGTCTTCGCAGGCTTCTTGGTGGGTGTTGTCTACGACGGCCTTGCCCTTTTTCTCAGCTAGCAGTGCTGCCTTCGCTGCTTCGTCGATGGATGGGGCTGCCTTCGAACTAGCTCTCTTGGGTGCCATCGCGGGTGGTTTATTCGTAGCATGAACGGTGGGCGCCAAATGTTGGAACTGGCTCTCCTGGGCATGTTGATCCAACGGGGGAGTGGAAAGAGTGCATGCAAGGTTTAACTCGAGATGGTAATTGCACTATTAATCCGGCCTCTCAAGGGCACTGTACGGGGGTATTTATAGGTGTGTCCAACGACCCAATGTAAGGACATTTATGCCCTTGAGCACCTGGACTATCCCCAGAATATTCCCATGAGGGAGGGTTACAGACCGTCATTACAGAAAGGCTATTACAAATCAGGCCCATAACACGCTTCTCCGTGCGTGGCCTGTTACAGTGGGCCGAATCCCACGTGGGCCTCCAGGTCGGGTGAGGACGTGGGATTGGAGAGACTTCGTCGTAGGCCTTCGTCTTGCAGTGAGGAGGACGAAGGGTGGGCTGCGCCGGTCATCTTGCCTCCGACGATGGCGAGGTGACAAAGGCCTGAGCGAAGGGTAGCGTTTTCCCGCCTTCGCCCCAACAATCACAGTGGCGAGCGCAAATCCGGGCGCGCGGCTCACCGACAGCGAGGTTCTCTGAACCTAGGATATTTGCATAGTACTGTACCATTGGAAACTTGTTCAGAGTGCCTGACAGACAGAATTGCAGTGCCTAGATCTCGGATTTTCGTATGAGAACTTGCTAATCCATCTGTAACAAACTTGTAGCTCTATATACCAGCTACAATTTTTCTATAGGGATCTTGCCCATTTGCTTATCTCCTTGCACAAGAAACGAGCCCAAAGTTCCTCAGAACTCACTATGAGTCAGTGTTCCGTCTTAGGGTGGTATGACAGCCACACTTTAGGGCTAATTATCTCCATTTTTGTATGTCAATAATGCTTAGTCACTTAAGCAAAGTTGTACTCCTACAGTAGCTCTACAAGTTTGATGTGTTGACCCTAGGCAAATTCCTTGTATTTTTAGAAATACAGAGCTCCAAAGTCAGCCCTGTTCACTGGTTTTGGACTTTGGCATATGAGAGGTATAGAGTGGCTTTTGCAAATAAGCCCAAATATCATCTTTTGACTTGGAAATCCTCAAATGTGTGAAGCATATGATTTGAGGTGCCCTAATAACTTGGTTTTTGCACCTTGGTCCAAAAGTGTACAAAATTTACACATAACCTCCTAGGGTTTCAATTCAGGGTTTTTCAGGGGTCTTTTCAGAGCTTTTGGCACTTTTAGGGTTTGGATGCCACTCAAGTCCATTAAATGTGATATCTTATGATCACTTATAATGAGTTTTGAAGTTTTCTCATGCTTGGGCTTCATTGTCCCTCCTAAGCCTGGTTTAGGGTTAAGTACCCTACCCTAGGGTTACACACATACCAAGTCACACCAATACAACTTGTTTAAAATTTTTGCCTAGTGAATGCACTCTAAGTGTAACAAACACATGATATGCCAATGCTCATGATGTTATGCACAAGTTTTAGTGACAGTAACACCAGGGGTGTTACAACGTCCACAAGACGGCTTTCCGCACCCACGATGGCTTGTACAAGTTCTGGTGATGCCGTTCGGCCTCTGCAATGCATGGCGACCTTCCAAGCTCTCATGAACGATGTCTTGAGGCCCTTTCTTTGCTGGTTTGTCCTTGTGTTTTTCGATGACATCCCGATATACAGCTCCACCTAGGTGGACCATCTGCGTCACCTTCGCACCGCGCTAGCGGTACTCCGGCAACACCAATTGTTTGTCAAGCAATCCAAGTGTGCCTTCCGTGTCCCCTCCGTCGCCTACCTCAAGCATGTGATCTCCATGTCCGGGGTGGCTGTCACACCCGAATTTAAAGGATAAAGCCGGGTGCATCTCATATGTGCGCCAAAGAAGAACAACCCACATAATCATAGAGTGTATAGAGATAAATGTCACAATATCATAAAAGTAATTATTACATAGGGGAAGTCTTACGAAAATAAAAGATGGGAATAATGTGCATGAACTCACCAAAGGTGGGAGTTCATGTGAAGTGAAAGGCTGATCATAATAGGGGTTAAAGCTGAGCATTGCTTTTAGTAGTTGGTCAAATTTTATTAGCAGTTACTAAATGTAAGTGAATACCAAACCATAATAAGAGTAAAACAGAATTAATAGTAAATCCCATGCAATGCAAATGACAAATTAAATTAAGTTCCGTAGTTTAAACATGCGAGAGTCCTGAGCTGCTCATGATCGCGAGCACGGCTAGTATACCAGTTTTACACTCTGTAGAGGTTGTACCCTGTACCCACAAGTCATATTACCCATCTGCCAAGGGATCGCGACTCCCATACACTTCTACCAAGGAAGCGAGGCCGGGTAACACTAGGAGGCCTTTACAAAGTTCCACTAGCTTCAGAAAACCCACTATAGTTTCTAGGAAGAGCAATGCAGGAATCCTCGTCTGACCGCCATCGCAGCAAAATCAAACCGGGAACCTCCCTACATGCCTACTCCCATACTGCCCTTGCCCCTATCGGGTAAGGTAGTCCTCCACTAGCTTTCCTAGTTAGTCAGCCAAGGGCATCCCATACCACCCTTGTGGTGGCACGTGTTTCTCAAGTTAAGCTCCATGTTCTAATTAAAAATTAATGATCTTGACATGAATAATAAATAAAATAACAATATAATTGGAAAATGAACATGATGTAATATTAAACCCAAAACCATATAGAGCAATAGCATAACTACCCAAATAGTTCAGGGGTAAACAAGGTAACAAGATAATCAGACTAGGATGACCTATTGGGTACCAACAAAATTAAGCCTATGCATGAATAAGTGATAATAAAGAACATTATTGGGTAATAAAAGTGGTCAATGGCACAACTTGGCTTCAATGAGCTCCTGCTTAGCAACTTCTACCTGCTGAACACTAGACTCGTTGCCCACTGGCTCTTCTACTCGCCACAACACAAACAAGCATAGTACAAAGGAGAAATTAATATCACACCAAACATATATATAAAATACATATTAATAATCTACCCATTAAAATGAGTTCATAGGAAAAAGAATCATTAAATTCAGAATTATGGATTTTAAGTTATTCTTACAATGATTTCGGCGGTGCCCAGCTCTGTCCACGGCGATCCACGGAACAGCGATGGCGGCGACGAATTGGGTTAGCCCGGGTCACGCACGAATCTCACCCACGCCACGCGAGTGCTCTGGAACACAGATGAAATCGCCCGGTCGCACGCAACGCTCAAATTTGGCGCCGAGCGCGACGAACGACAACGGGGGCAACAACCCGCCTAATCGGTCGCGGTCGAACTCGTCACTCACCCCCCTCTCTCACAACTTCCTCTTTTGAATACACGCACCAGGTCGAGGAGTAGAAGGGGGTGTGGCGCAGCGCGTTTTATGCGCCGAGGAGCCGGTCAGCTCAGTGCCTGGGATACGCGCGACGTCCCGCCATCGTCGGCACGATGGTTGAGTGGGGGAAACCTGATAATGCAGGGCCACATGCCAGAGGGACTACGGAAGTTGCCGCGCGGTTCGTTTTGGAGGAGTGGATGCCGTGCGGGCTAGCCCTGTCAGCGAGAGGTATTTCCGCACCTGAGAAGGTTGGGTGAGACTGACAGGTGGGCCGCGCAAGTCGACACCGACCCAAGCCCCCTAGGCCGCGTGGGGAGTGAAGATGGTCCGAGGACCTCCGATTTCGGCCCATGCACGTTCTTATCCTTTTGATTTTCTTTTTCTTTTGTATATTCTTTTCTTTTCTCTTTTCTTCTCTTTTCAAATTTAAGTTTCAAATTTGAATTCATATTTTTGGAGTTCATGCTTGGGTTAAATGTCTATATTCAAACAACAGTATGAACCGAAATTTAATTCATATATATTTGTTGTATCCAATTTGTATAATATTTTTCTTCTCTTTTCTAATTCCTAGAATTGTAATTTGGGTATAAATTTCAAATTTGGATACCCATGTCTTTCTATAATTATTATTTTTGTTGTTATCAAATGCTCACACAAATAAATCCCAACATGATGCACGTTTTGATCATGTCATTTATTAATTATTTATTTTTTTGAAATGGGGTGTTCACATGTGTTTATATGTAGAGACCACTCATAGACATGAAATAATTTCCATTTCTTATCCTTTACAACTTGGGTATTACAAATCCTACCCCCCCCTTAACAAGAATCTCGTCCTCGAGATTTAGGAAGGACTAGGGAAAAGATGGGGAAATTCTATTCGAAGATCTTCTTCTCTCTCCCAAGTACCTTCATCTTCTCCATGGTGACTCCATTGCACTTTGCACATCTTTATCACTTTATTTCTTGTAACTCGAGTCAAAGTGTCAAGAATCTTGATAGGGTATTTCGTGTAAGTCAAATCACCCTGAACATTAAGTTCTTCCAATTGTAGCTGTTCCTTAGGGACGCAGAGACACTTCTTGAGTTGAGACACGTGAAATACATCATGCACATCAGATAGATGATCAGGTAGCTCGAGCTGGTAGGCCATCTCCCCAACTCGCCTAAAGATTCTAAAGGGCCCAATAAAGCGAGGGGATAACTTGGCTTTAACTTTGAATCTCGTCATTCCATGAAATGGTGACACCTTGAGATACACATGATCACCTTCCTCAAACTCCAGTGGTCTTCTTCGATTATCAGGACAGCTCTTTTGTCTGGTCTGTGCTACCCTCAAATTCTCCCGAATTTTACGGACTTGTTCTTCTGCCTCTTGAATAAGTTCAGGCCCAAAGAACTGTCTTTCTCTAGTCTGATCCAATATAGGGGAGTCCTGCACTTTCTGCCATATAAAGCCTTGAATGCTGACATCTTCAGACTAGCCTGGTAACTATTATTATAGGAGAATTCAACATATGGTAGACTCTTGTCCCAACTATCTCCATGTTGAAGGGCACAAGCTCTCAACATATCTTCCAGTACTTGATTAGTCCTTTCAGTTTGGCCATCAGTTTGAGGATGATAGGCTGAACTAAAACTCAACTTTGTATCCATATTCTCATGGAAGCTTTTCCAAAATCTAGAGGTAAAATGTGAGCCTCTATCCGAAATGATCTTCTTCGGTACCCCATGTAAATACACAATCCGAGCTATGTATAACTCTACCAACTGAGAACCTTTGTAAGTAGCCTTGACCGGAATGAAGTGAGCTACTTTGGTTAGCCTATCCACAATCACCCATATGGAATCATACCCTTTCGAGGTGCGAGGCAACCCGACAATGAAGTCCATACCAATCTCCTCCACTTCCATTCGAGTACTTTTAACGGGTGTAGTAGTCCAGCTGGTCTTTGAATTTCAGCTTTGACTCTTTGACACACATCACACATAGCCACGTGTGCAGCCACATCTCTTTTCAGCCCATACCACCAGTATTTCTGCTTCAAATCCTGATACATCTTAGTGCTCCCAGGATGAATGGAGTAATCAGAGTCATGGGCTTCCTCAATATAGTCTCACAGAGGCTATCAATATCAGGAACACATATCCAGTTCTTGAAACATATTGTGCCATGTTCATCCTCCGTAAATTCTGGACCCCTACCTTCAGTAATTAGATCCTTGATCTCTTGGATTCTAGCATCACCAATCTGACCTTTGCGGATTTCTTGCTCCAAGGTAGGTTCCACTTCAATTATGACTCCTTCAGTGTGAGCAACTATTCCTAGGTTGAGTCTCCTGAAATCCTCAACAATCACGTCGGGTAGCTGGGCAACAATAGTAGCATGGACGTGTTCCTTCTGACTCAAGGCATCCGCAACCAGATTTGCCTTGCCCGGGTGATAGTGAATCTCCAAATCATAATCCTTAATGAGTTCCAACCATCGGCGTTGCCTAAGGTTGAGATCCTTCTGAGTGAATATGTACTTCAAACTCTTGTGATCGGTGTACACTTGGCACTTGGTTCCCATAATATAATGTATCCATATCTTCAGCGTATGCACTACGACTACCAGTTCTAAGTCATGAGTGGGATAGTTCAACTCATGTTTCCGCAACTAACGAGACACGTAGGCATTTACGTGTCCTTCTTGCATAAAACACACCCCAAGCCTTGGCCGCACGCATCACAATACTTATCAAATCCCTTCTGTAGATTTGGCATAACCAACACCGGGGGTGACATCAATCTCAACTTCAGTTGATTAAAACTATCTTGGCACTTCCAGTCCCAGTTAAACTCACCCTTCAATAAATCGTCGATAATAGCGTGCAAGTCCCAAGAAACTCCGGACCTCAGTAACTATGCTGGGTATTCTCCACGCCACTATTTCCCTGACTTTAGCAGGATCCACTAATATCCCACCATTAGAAATGATATGTCCAAGGAAGGGTACTTCGTCAAACCAGAACTCGCATTTGCTGTACTTGGCGTAAAGTTGATTATCCCGTAGCTTTTGTAGCACCAATCTCAGATGTTCCTCATGATCACTATCACTCTTGGAATAAATAAGAATATCGTCGATGAATACCACGACGAATCTGTCAAAATACTCCATGAACACCTTATTCATCAGATTCATAAAATAGGCTAGTGCATTAGTTAGTCCAAATGACATAACTGTGAATTCATATAAACCATATCGGGTTGAGAAATCCGTCTTGGGAATATCAGATGGCCTAATCTTCATTTGATGGTAACCCGATCGGAGATCAATCTTCAAGAATACCCTAGCACCTCTCATTTGATCAAATAAATCTTCAATGCAGGGTAACGGATACTTGTTCTTCATAGTAACATCATTAAGGGATCTTTAATCCACACACATCCTTTGCGATCCATCTTTCTTCTGTACAAACAGAACCGACACCCCCAAGGTGAGGAACTCGGACGAATGTACCCAGCCTCCTGCAACTTCGTTTACTGCTTCTTAAGTTCTTTTAACTCTTCTACGGACATCCTGTATGGCTGTTTAGAAATAGGAGCAGTCCCACGTAAGAGATCAATGACAAACTCTACCTCCCTATCTGGTGGCATCCTGGGTAACTCCTCTAGAATACATCGGTGAAATCCCTAACCACACGGATGTTGTTGCCTACCAACTTCCCATCTACTAGAAATACAACAGGTCTGGTAAAGGCAGTTATGGTAATTTCAACTTCAAATCTTTCTCCTTTAAGCTGGTGAGTTCTACCGTTCCCCTAGCACAATGTATAACTGCTTTGGCCTTTCTTAACCATGACATACCAAGAATCAAGTCTATACTGCTTTCTTTTAATACTATAGGGGTAGCCCAAAATTCTCTTCCCATAATTGTCAAAGTTAATCTGTGTGTCATATAGTTTGCCTCAACAAGCCCTTTAGGTGTAATTACTACCATTGGTGTTTTCATATTTTGCAGTGGTAACTCATTTGTGTTGGCATATCGAGAAGACATAAATGAATGTGTAGCACCAGAATCAAATAATATTGCTGCAGGAATTGCATTAATATAAAACATACCAATAGCGATGTCAGCTCCTTCAGCGGTAGTGAATCCCTTGCAATAGTGAAACTCTTGCCAGATCCTGGAGTCTGCTGCTTGTTCTGAACAGGGGTAGTAGCAATCCTCTGTGAACAAACATTAGCATAATGCCCAGTCTTACCACACTTGTTGCATGTGGGGCCTGCACTCTGTCCTGAGAATTTCACCGGGGTGCCAGTGGGGGAAGCCTGATGAGTCGGTGGAGTCCCCTGTGGTGTGTACTGAGCTGGACGCTGTCCTCCTCCAGTGCGAACTGTTGTACCCTGGGGTGGAACATAGCGAGGATGAACGCTGCTGCTCCCCTATCACAGGGTGATCACCTTCCTCTTCATATCCCCTAGCTGAACACGCTTGTGTCTAATAGCTAGGGCCTTGTCAAGTAGCCTCTGGAATGATGGAAAGGTATGAGCCACTAGAGCATACTGCAGTGGTCCATTAAGTCCCTCAATGATGTGTTCCTGCTTCCTCTCATCCTCAGTCACTTCATCTAGTGCATATCTTGAGAGCTGAATGAATCTGTCGCGGTACTCGCTGACTGACACGCTCCCTTGCTTTAGCGACAGAAACTCTTTCTTCTTTATCTTCATCAGTCCAGCAGGTATGTGATAGTTCCTGAATTGTGTAGCAAACTCTGCCTAGGTAATAGTATCAGCTGCATCATGGGCAGTGATGTAAGAATCCCACCAATCAGCAACAGGACCAGTAAGACGACCAGAAGCATAGAGAACCTTCTCCGGTCAGAGCACTGCGCAATAACGAACATCTTCTCCACTGACTTTAGCCAATCATCAGCGTGCAGAGGATCTGGAGAGCTAGTGAACGTCGGTGGCTTGTTGCTCATGAACTCCTGGTGCTTGTCCTGGGGTGGTGGTGTCGCACCATTCGCTCTTGGCTCATCTCCTTCCTCTCTTGGCGCATCTCCAGATGCTCCTGTTGCATCTGCGCATGCATATCTGCCATAGTATCAACCATCTGTTGCATCATCTGCATTTGGGCTACAACTACTGGATCAGTTCCGGCTGGTGGAGAATTTGGAGGATCCATCTCTTCTTGTTGTTGTTGTTGTCTAAGTACCCTCCGGTTGAATGGGTTGGCAGGTAGATCAATCTCGCCTCCCTTCCTGGTATTGACCATCTGAGTTAGAAACACATGGTAAGAAAGAAATAATTGTAGACAAGGCAAGTAATTACGAGACATGTTACTTTGGGGGTTTTATTAGCTAAGTAGATTAGTGTGTCATCTACTAAAGTAAATACATTACCTTGTGGTGATACATGCTAAGATGCCCAACTATAATGTTTCAATCAATCAAAGAAGCAAATCAGGCATTTATCATCAGAATAATCAACTAACATTTTTAAATAGAGAAAATAGTTTTAATTTTGTCTTAGGTCTCCTATCTCTTAAAAAGATCATAAATGTAGGATTCCAAGGTATGAAATCCATCTTGTCTTAGAGTAGAAGATAAGATAATTGTAATAAGAGTAGAACATCAAAAAGGTGAAACAGGATCAAGATAAGTATAGAAAGAATCTGAGTAAGGTAAGTAGGTAAGGGTTTTGTCCATTGCTATCTAGATTTCGTCCTACAGTCAACATTTCCTCTAATACCACTTCTGTCACACCTAGATTTAAAGGATAAAGCTAGGTGCATCTCATATGTGCGCCAAAGAAGAACAACACACATAATCACATAGTGTATAGAGATAAATGTCACAATATCATAAAAGTAATTATTACATAGCGAAAGTCTTACAAAAATAAAAGATATATATAAAGCAAACTAATGTCCGTCCTTGGCGCCATAAAGTCGACTGGGAGATGCCACCTAGATCAAGTCATACTCCTCATTGTGCGGCTCCTCCAGGACAACCTGTTCTTCTCCTGTGGGGGGTTTATATATCGCAAGTGTAAGCTCACAAAAGATCATAGCTCAACAAGTCGTGGGGAATAATGTACATGAACTCACCAAAGGTGGGAGTTCATGTGAAGTGTAAGGCTGATCAATAATAGGGGTTAAAGCTGAGCATTGCTTTTAGTAGTTGGTCAAATTTTATTAGCAGTTACTAAATGTAAATGAATACCAAACCATAATAAGAGTAAAATAGAATTAATAGTAAATCACAAGCAATGCAAATGAAAAATTGAATTAAGTTCCATAGTTTAATCTTACGAGAGTCCTGAGCTGCTCATGACCGCGAGCATGGCTAGTATACCAGTTTTACACTCTGTAGAGGTTGTACCCTGTACCCACAAGTCATGTTACCCATCTGCCAAGGGATCGCGACTCCGATACACCTCTACCAAGGAAGCGAGGTCGGGTAACACTACGAGGCCTTTACAAAGTTCTACTAGCTCCATAAAACCCACTACAGTTTCTAGGAAGAGCAATGTAGGAATCCCCCGTCTGACCGCCATCGCAGCAAAATCAACCCGGGAACCTCCCTACACGCCTACTCCCCTACTGTCCTTGCCCCTATCGGGTAAGGTAGTCCTCCACTAGCTTTTCTAGTTAGTCAGCCAAGGGCATCCCATACCACCCTTGTGGTGGCACGTGTTTCTCAAGTTAAGCTCCATGTTCCAATTAAAAATTAATGATCTTGACATGAATAATAAATGAAATAACAGTATAATTGGAACATGAACATGATGTAATATTAAACCCAAAACCATATAGAGCAATAGCATAACTACCCAAATAGTTCAGGGGTAAACAAGGTAACAAGATAATTAGACTAGGGTGACCTATTGGGTCCCATCAAAATTAATCCTATGCATGAATAAGTGATAATAAAAAACATTGTTGGGTAATAAAAGTGGTCAAGGGCACAACTTGCCTTCAATGAGCTCCTACTCAGCAACTTCTACCTGTTGAACACCAGACTCCTCGGCCACTGGCTCTTCTACTCGCCACATCACAAACAAGCATAGTACAAAGGAAAAATTAACATCACACCAAACATGTATAAAAAATACATATTAATAATCTTCTCATTAAAATGAGTTCATAGGAAAAAGAATCATTAAATTCAGAGTTATGGATTTTAAGTTATAAATTTCCGAAGGTTTTATGTATTTGATACAAGATTAATTATGATATCAATTTTAGTACAGTTTTCATGTCAAAATAGAGACACTATGTGATGAACAATATTATTACAAAATTATGGGAACTAGAATGGACTAAAAAGAAGTTAAAATGAATTTTATATGAATTTTACAAGTTTCTAGAATTATTTTTATATTAAAAATCAATTTCTATAATTCATTCACTAATTTCTCTGATTTCTGGTCTGCGCGCCAATTAAACAGAAACACAGGGGTCACTGCGCAAGATTCACTAGACTCAGCGAACAGTGGATGTGGACGGCGAGTTAGTTTCTGTATTTCGCGGGGACTCTTATGCGAAAGTGCACGACCGAAGAGGTATCAGACAGATCTAACCGTCTGATCCATACCCGACGCACTAGATTAGATCGTCGCGATATTTAACATGTAACCCGCCCCGATCGTTCGATCTGAAATCAATGGATGAAGGGCGATCCTGCCCCGAGCTAACATAAACCATCCGCTTCCGTATCAACGCTCCAGATCCACCCAGCGAACCGGTACGTAGGATCTAATCTCAACCCTCAATCCTCGCATCGATGGTCAGCGACGTTCTTCTTCCTCGCCATCAACACTGGCGACCCCGCCAAGCACTACGGAGGCCCGCCATGGCTGAGATGCCCACTACGCTAATCGGTACACGACCCCTACGTATCTCGGCTGCAAATTGAAATTAAGGGGAAGACGAACTCGGGAAGCGTATTCTTACAATGATTCCGGCAGTGTCCAGCTCTGTCCATGCGGCGACGGGTTGGGTTCGTCCGGGTCACGCACGAATCTCACCCACGCCATGCGAGTGCTTTGGAACACAGATGAAATCGCCCGGTCGCACGCAACGCTCCAATTTGGCGCCGAGCACGACGAACGGCAACGGGGGCGACGACCCGCCTGATCAGTCGCGGCTGAACTCGTCACTCACCCCCTCTCTCACAATTTCCCCCTTTGAGTACACACACCAGGTCAAGGAGTAGAAGGAGGGCGTGGTGCAACGTGTTTTATGCGTCGACGAGCCGGTCAGCTCGGCGCCCGGGATACGCGTGACATCCCGCCATCGTCGGCACGATGGTTGAGTGGGGGAAGTTGAAAATGCGGGGCCACACGCTAGAGGGGCTACGGAAGTTGCCGCACGGTTCGTATTGGAGGAGTGGATGCCATGTGGGCTAGCCCCGTCAGTGAGAGGTATTTCCGCACCTGAGAAGGTTGGGTAAGGCTGACAGGTGGGCCGCGCATGTCGGCACCGACCTAAGCCCCCTGGGCCGCGCGGGGAGTGAAGATGGGCCGAGGACCTCTGATTTCGGCCCATGTGCGTTCTTATCCTTTTGATTTTCTTTTTCTTTCGTATTTTCTTTTCTTTTCTCTTTTCTTCTCTTTTCAAATTTAGGTTTCAAATTTGAATTCATATTTTTGGAGTTCATGCTTGGGTTAAATGTCTATATTCAAACAATAGTATGAACCAAAATTTAATTCATATATATATTTGTTGTATCTAATTTGTATAATATTTTTATTCTCTTTTCTAATTCCTAGAATTCTAATTTGGTCTAAATTTCAAATTTGGATACCGATGTCTTTCTATAATTATTATTTTTGTTGTTATCAAATTCTCACACAAAAAATCCCAACATGATGCACTGTTTGGTCATGCCATTTATTAATTATTTATTTTTTGAAATGGGGTGTTCACATGTGTTTATATGTAGAGACCACTCATAGACATGAAATAATTTCCATTTCTTATCGTTTACAGCTTGGGTATCACAGTGGCCATGGACCCCACCAAGGTATAGGCGATTCTCGACTGGCCTCAAACACACTCGGCACACACGGTTCGGGGTTTCCTGGGGCTAGCCAGCTACTACCGCAAGTTCATCCACAACTACGGCACCATTGCCACCCGTTGATCGCGCTCCTAAAGAAAGAGGGCTTCGCATGGTCAACGGAGGCAGCTGCGGCCTTCGACGCGCTCAAGGCAGCGGTCACCATGGCACTAGTCTTGGCCCTTCTGGACTTCACAAAGCTGTTCGTGGTGGAATGCGACGCCTCCAAACACGGCTTTGGCGTGGTGCTCATCTAGGAGGCACATCCCATTGCTTTCTTCAGCAGACCAGTGGCACCACGACATCGATCACTTGTGGCCTATGAGCGAGAGCAGATAGAGCTGGTCCACGCCATCTGCCATTGGAGGCCATACCTCTGGGACTGGTGCTTTACAGTCCGGACAGACCACTATATCCTGAAATTCCTCCTTGATCAGTGCCTCGCCACCATTCAACAACACCACTGGGTGGGGAAGCTGCTCGACTTCGACTTCAGCATCGAATACAAGCCGAGGTCCTAGAACGCCGTGGCGGACGCCTTATTTCGCAGAGAGGCGCCGAAGGAGGGGGTTGTCCTAGCCATCTTGGCGCCGCAGTTCGACTACATCACATGTCTGAGGCACAAGAAAGAGGCCGAGCCCGCCCTGATGGCCCTTATGGATGAGGTCGCAACCGGCACCCGCGGCAATCCCTGGACCATAGTCGACAACCTGCTCACCTACAACAGCAGGCTCTACGTCCCTCCGTCATCATCTCTCCTCCAGGAGATCTTGGCCATCGTACATGGTGATGGCCATGAAGGCGTACATCGCACCCACCACCGCCTACAGCGCGACTTCCACTTCCCCGACATGTGCCGCATCGTCCAGGACTTTGTCTGCTCCTGCTCCACCTGTCAACGCTGCAAGACCGAGCACCTCCACCCTGGTGGCCTCCTGCTGCCGCTACCAATTACGTCGGGTGTCTAGACAGACATCGGTATGGACTTCATCGAGGCATTGATGCATGTTCGCGGGAAATCCGTCATCCTCACCGTGGTGGATCGCTTAAGCATGTATTGTCATTTCATTGCCTTAGCTCACCCATACACAGCTGAATCAGTGGTTGTTGTTTACTTGTTCTCGAATGCTGTGAATCAAGAATAAGGCAACACAATTGTTAATTGTTGGGGACCTTCGTCTTCCAAAGCATTATTTTCCCATGGGTATAATGATCATCAGACGAAGGACATGAAGGACATACCTTCATCATTTAGTGTAACACCCCAGGTGTTACTCAGGGTGTCCACCCAGGGCTACACCATTTTTGAGCTACTATCACATGTGGGTTAGTTGAGCAAAGTACATCAAACTTAGAATTCAAGGCCCTAAGCAAGTGCCACCCATCTTGGATATCATGCCCTAGCTTTTCATGCACATCTAAGGGGGAGAATTTCCCAAAACCCTAAAGCAAACCCCTTTGGATAATGGGAACCCTAAATATATGAAGGATCAAAAAGTCATGTAAACCTTATGATAATGGCTTGGGCCAAATATAAAAGTTGTAGTACACTTGATAACTTACAAGTAATAGTAAGGAAGTAACCCCAAAAAGATTTCAGAAAAGCCCCAAAAAGTTCACCAAAGGTTGAGCACAAGAGAAAATTCAGAAATTGCCTAAGTCTAAAAAACCAACCTTTGAACAAAGATCCCACATGTTCACCCTCATCCAAAATTCAAAACATTTCGACCCAATTGACAAAGTGGCGCCAAATTAACCCTAGAATGCCCTGGAAAGAGGTGACACCTACCCTAGGGCGTTTGACACGACTTGGCACCATTTTTGTCTCGGGTTGGACCCATCTGACATAGCCAACTTCTCACCCCTCTATCTCCCTACCCCGACCATATCTTGACTTAGAACTCATAGCAAAAAGGTAGGATATGGAGCAGGGAAGAGACCGTACACAGTGGTTTTGCCAAGATACGCACGCTAAGGTGCTCAAATCTGCCGTTGAACCATGGCAGAAGCGAGCTCCCACGTGTTCGACGCGGGTTGACACCCGGGGGCGCGCTCAGAGCACGCCCGCGCGCGAACCCCCGCACGCCCGTGGCCGCCCGTGACCACGCCCACACCACGGCTATAAAGCCCGTCCCAGTGCTCGGCTGCCTTCCCCGTTGCCTCCTCCGTACCACGCCTAACTCCCCCGAGCCTGCCCTTAGCTCCGGCGACCTCCCCGCAAACCGCCAAAGCCGCCCGAGAGCAACCACCGTGGCCAGCCCCTTTCCTGCCCTCCTCCGTTCGATCCAAGCCTTCAGATAGCTTCCTTGTGAGGCCGTGAAGCTTACACAAGCTTGAACCAAGGACCCGCGTCACCGGAATAGCGAAATCGTGCTCGCCGGAGTTCATCACCCCGCCGGCGCCCGTGGACCTGGTAAATCACTACGCCATTTTTCGATTCAATACACAGATAGCCTATACATCACCCCGAGAAGCTTACCGTGCCGTTGGATTGGACTAGGTCGCCGTGGTTTGGCCGGCACACCCGCCGCCGGCGAGGACCCCCGCCAGCGCACGTGGACCAAGCGATTCCGGCCATCCCCGCCGTCGAGCCGTACATCGTTGTGACCGCCAGAACCTCCCCGAGCCAACCCTGCCCCTCGTCGGACCTCTCTCGCCGCCGATAAGCCGCGCCGCCCCTTTCCTCTCCGCGGATACTGTTTGCACCTGGGAGGGACCGCGGGGGAGAGGAAGGGAAAGCCAGGGGGTTATGCGCATTGTCAGTCACACAGAGGAATAGTGGCGCGAGGGTAGAACTGCGAGGATTAATTAGAAGGGACTTTGGGGACCTCGGTGCAAAGTAGTTTTTTAGGAAACCTTTATTAAATCTGATTTAAATTTTGAACAGCAATTGAATAATTCATAACTTCTGTTTTATTCATCCGAATTTAGCCAAACCAATTTTGTCAGACTCTAAATAATGTAATCTACTTAAGAAAAATATAAAACCCCTTTGTATTACAGAAAACTTTAGGGTTCTAATTTAATTATTGTTTTGGCCAAAAGCTAAATAAGAGGGATAAAAATAGTTGCACTATTTTACTAGGGTTAGAAAAATTTGGAGAAGTTTATATCCACTTACTGACCTGTTTAAAAATGTTAAACCTCTCTGTCCACCCCATTAAGTTAGTTTTTGCAATTTATTTTATAATATGCTTAAAGTTAAGAAAAATAGAAAAGGTGATTAAAATGAGGAACCAGAAGACACTCCTACTTTTGTTAGGGTACTTATTTAAGGTAGTTCACTAGAAAAATCTATGATACCCTGGTTTAGTACAAAATAAATAGGATACCTTTTATTTTAGGAAATCAAGGAAAATTTAGAAAAACCCTAGAAAAATAACCCCAAGAAGAGAACACCCCAAACCTTGGGATAACTGATGTTTTGTTATTATGAACATAAGAAAAATACAAAATCTGTTGTTTGATATTTTTCAAATGACAAGTTAGTTATAAGCACCTTTTTGGCATAAAAATTCATAAAATCACAACTAAATAACCACCAATTAACTTTTTGTGATTTTTAGCACAGAGGTTTATTGTTACTGTTAGATACTAACAAAAATGACCCTTAGGATAGAACTCACCTCTAATGAAGAGATGTAGTGCAAGTAGCCCATTTTACACAACTTTTGTCATTTTTGTCTAAAGCATAGCGTTTTTATTTTAAGCCCCAAATTCCTAGAACTGGCTATAATGACCAATGGCAACCCACTGTAATTTTTACAAGATTTTTAAAAATTTTTAAATCACTGTTGTAGTTCAAACCCACACTAAAAATTCATAAATAGAAACTAAAGGAGGGGAAAATGAATGGTGGAAATTAGTGTGACCCTAAAACCCTTTGTAAATTGTCCACTAAAATATATAAGGGAAATAAAAATCCACTATGCTTATCCTTAACAAAACCTAAACCTGGAGTGATAAACATAAACCACTAAAAGCCACGTATAACCAAGAAACCCTAAGTTACCAACTAGCTTAGTTTCTCTTCCGTTAGCATAATGTTATTCAATCCTACATAATCATGACATACATATTCATTGCATTCCGATAGATTGCAACCTCGCTGACGGAGAGTACGTCCTCGTGCCGGAGCAATGAGCTGCTCAGGAGGTAGCCCCAGATCCAGCACCCGAGTATGCACCAGAGGATCTGCCTGCCACATCCTTGGAAGGCAAGCCCCGATTTTATGCATAACCTGTTATTTATGCTATTTTACTATACTTAATGATTGTAGGATTGATTGTGCACTTAAGTGTAGGAGTTGTTTGAAACCCTAGTTGCATGATCTCAGGAACCCCATTGTGATGAATACTAGTATGCTAAGTCGAGTAGCTGCTTTATTAAGTAGGATCTCGGTAGAAGTCGAGTGATTTTTCTAGCACTCGCGCGAGGTCAGGAATTGGCTGTATCCACTTTCTTATCGTATTGATGTTGGTGTGTGGGCAACAATCCATGGGGATTGGTTGTCTACGGGATAAAAATTTGAATAAGGATTAAGGTGTGGTACCGTGAGTCAAGCGTTTGAACGTACTAAGCACATGCCGAGAAATATGGTAAATCGGTAAGCCTAGTACCTGATTGAACCTGGCAGTGGACTTTACTCCTCACGCGACCTGAGACGTAGTCTCCCATTGCGGCTATGGTGGGTACAAGTGCGGTCACTGCACGACGGCGGTCGGGGTCAGTGAGGCATTGTACGCCAAGGCGGTGAGCCCTAATCTGCTGACGGGGAATCGATGGGGACGGTTGATGTGCGTGGGGACGGAGTGCCTCGCCACGTCGTGTGTTTAGGTTTACCTTGCAAGGATAAAACTCGATTCGAATCGTCTGCTTCTCGCAGCTAATGAGACTGCTTGATCCATGCTGCTACATTGAGTAACAAGTGGAAATGTGATGAGTTGATACAAGATGTTGATTGCTAAAAATGTTTGCTACTATGTATGAGTAGATAGTTCATATTTAGCCTTAAGAGAGTCACACTTAAATTTGACAAAGTTAAAAACTTGATTTAGAAACTCAGCTAGTGCTTTTGGCAACCAAACCCCACAGCCAAACAGCTACATGTCTAGAGGTAGAGGAGTAGACTCCTCACACCGGGTAAGTCTAGCTGAGTATTAGTATACTCAGCCTTGCTTGTGGCATAATTTTACAGGTTCTCTGGAGGACATGGTTTCTGGAGTGACTTGGCCGTCCATCTTGCCACCGGGTTGGACTGTCGAGTGGGACCCCGCCTCGGCTGAGTAGGAGCATGAGGAGTGATGGGACAGGCTTCACCATCTCTCTGTTTATTTTCCGTTAGTTTGATTCCGCTGCACTTTGAACAATGATGGTCACTTTTGCAAAACTCCGATGGTGATGATGTAATAATTTAACACTCTTACCTGCATGGTTTTATGCTTTATTGTATTTGCTCTGTGACTCACCATCAAGTGAGATTGTGGTACTTGATCCTGTCAGTGGCCGAGTCGGACTAGATCCGAGGGATTGACGAGTTATTCCCATTTAAGTGTGGTCTAGCCTCTGAGGCAGGGCTTAGACACTTAAGTTGGAATAATTCAGGCAGTTCCGCCACAGCTGGTATCGGAGCTTGTACCACCACAGAGGAAGCAATAAAATATGAATACCATCCCTTTTCAAAATAAAATTTGGTAGAAACAAATGTTGGATAGATAGTAGGACGAGAAGGATAGACCTAGGACGTGAAGCCTTAGGTTGATAGAAGGGTAGCTAGGTGGCTAAGTATGTAGGCCCCACAGGCCACTTTAGGGGATGGGACTTCTTCCCTAATCCCTTTTCATTGCTATGAGGTCGTTCAGGACGAGCATGCATGCATTATTAAATTTAATAAACAAAAAAAATTAGTAAGAACTTAAATTAGAACCAATTAAGTCTCCTAGTACCATTCTGTTTTAGTTAGAGAGGAGCTAGGTCTTATTTTTCTTGTTCTTTTTATAATTTCTTTTCCTTTACTTACGCCTAACCGTCCACAGATGGCTTCCCACGGATCCTCAGACGACGGGAATGCACTGTCCCACACTGACGGGCTTGCACGAGGGCTTTCCCCGCATTTTGTGGGAGGTACTTCAGGGGGCCCCTCAGTACACGGTGCAGCAGTTCGAGAAGCACCGGGTGCCCCGCTGTAGGGTGAGGATGACCCTGGAGCCTCATCCCCTGTAGCCAGGCTGGCGTTCACTTGACTCAGAGTCTTTTGGATACCGGGCTGAGGACACGATCGAGGCGATCGCTCTGCACGGGTTGACTACCTTCTGCGGATTCCACCCCTTGGAGCTTTCCACCCACCCCATTGGCTTGTTTCCCGCTGAAAGGGAAGACGACCCAATGTGGAAGGATCGGGTGGAGCATGCCAAGTATATCTGGGCTCTCTACCCAGGCCAGACGGCTCACTTGACCGTACGGTGCATGAATGCTCTGTACCGTCTGCAAGTGATGCGTGGCGAGGCAATGTCCCATCTGATGGCATTGTTGGAGGCAACCAAGATCACCCTGGACAACAGGGAGGAGCTTGTGGTTGACTTGTCCCAGGAGATGGTGGAAAAGGACTTACAAGTGGAGCAATTGTCGGACGAAATCCAAGAGCTGGAAGAATTAGTGGGGACAAGGGAGAACACCATCGAGGTTCTCGAGGATCAGCTCCTCAACACCCAGCAGTAGCTTGCCGAGGCCAATGAGCACCTGGATATGCATCACCAGGAGATCTAGGATGTGGAGGCTAACGAGGACGTCGACATTGAGGGAGGGGAGGAGCCTGCTTCCAGTGTGGACACTGCTGGCTCAGGGAGGCCACCTTCCCCCGAGTCAAGTGTTGCCTCCTTCGCTCATTAGATATCAGGGATAGAGTTGGACATTGGTAATGTTAGGACTCCTCGCAGCTAGCTTAGCTTTTGCACCCTTGGGGTACTAGGCTAGAGAGAGTTGATACTTTTTGGGCTAGTAATGTAATCGTGATAAACTCTTTTGGAAGCACGGTTGATGGATGCTGTTAATTTTAATTTAGGAAGGAAAGTTTATGCTTTTTGGTTTATGTCGGGGTCTATCAATTTGCTTTTGACTCTTTCACCGCGATTAAAACATTGAACTTGGAGACATGGTGTTAAGTATATATGTGATTTTTTTTCATATGGCCAGGAGAGCGCGTCGTGGTCAGAATGAGCGCATTCCTCCACCGCCGCCACCGCCTCCCACCCTGCAGGAGCTAATGGCTCAGCAGAATGAGATCTTGAGGCAGCTAGCTCAGCGTCAGCCACCACCTCAGCACTATGGTGGTGGAGATCACCAGCATCACCCCGTAGTGGCCACTTACCAGGAGTTCCTCAGTACTCAGCCGCCCTTGTTCACCAGGGCAGAGGACCCACTTGATGCTGATGTATGGCTAAGAGTAGTGGAATCTAAATTCCCACTACTCAATGGAGTTTGTTCCGAGGTGACTAAGGTCAGGTTCGCCACCCAGCAACTTCGAGGACCCGCGCGGACATGGTGGGACCACTATCTCGCTATGCAACCAGTTGACCATGAAGTGGATTAGAGAGAGTTCAAGGCAGCTTTCAGAGGGCACCACATCCCAGCTGGCATTATGGACCGTAAGCTCAACGAGTTTCTGGCACTCACTCAGGGCAATAGGACAGTGTTGCAGTATGCTCAGGCTTTTAATGATCTGTGCCAGTATGCTAGGTACCATGCAGATACGGATGAGAAGAAGAGGGATAGGTTCAGACGGGGGCTCAGCACTAAGCTCCGTGATCGTCTCAACACTGTCACGGCCAACAGCTATAATGAGTTGGTCAACATGGCCATTTCCCAGGAGGACTGTATCACAGCTCGTCAGGCAGAGAAGAAGAGGAAGACCCCTGTGGCAGGACCCTCAGCTCAGCCACAGCGCTATAGGATTGTGTCTGACACTCAGAAAAGGGGACCCCAGCAGCAGCAAGGGAGATGGGTGATCCGACCACAACAGCAGCAATAGGCACCCAACCGCACCCAGTTTCCCACTCAGAGGAACAATCAGCAGCAGCAGCAGTATCGCCAGGCAAATGACAACAGGTGTTTCACCTATGGCAACACCGGGCATTATGCCAAGAATTGCCCCAGGAACCAGCAGGGGCAGAATGTCAATCAAAACCAGGGCAAGAGGCAGAAGGTGCAAGTGAGGCAGGGCTAGCTGAACTTTACCACCATGGCTGATATTCCAGAGGGAGCACCCGTCATGACTGGTATCTTTACCGTTTTGAATTGTCCTGCTATTATTCTTTTTGATTCTGGTGCATCACATAGCTTTATTAGTGCCAAATTTAGTGCCAAGTGTCAATTACCCTTTCATCACACCAATGGGGGTATCACAATTTCAACACCAGGAGGCAGGATTGCCACTAATCAAATCAGCAGGCATGTGCCCATAAAGTTTGATAGTCTAATAATTCAAACCACCCTCCTCATATTGGGTTTGAATAGCATGGACATCATATTGGGAACTGACTGGTTAACAAGGCATCGGGCAGTTATTGACATTGCAGCTAGGGCCATTGAGGTGCATTCACCGACTTGTGGAGAAACCACACTATATTTGCCCAACCAGGGTTGTACCCGTTCTTGTGCCTTCGTTATGATAGAATCCCCAGTGGAAAAGATCCCAGTAGCCTGTGACTACGCAGATGTTTTTCCGGATGAATTGCCAGGAATGCCACCTGACAGAGACATTGAGTTTGCGATTGAATTGCAACCCGGGACTGCTCCTATCTCCAAGAGACCCTATAGGATGCCTCCCGTGGAACTGGCAGAACTAAAGAAGCAACTACAAGAATTGTTGGACAAGGGGTTCATTCGCCCAAGTACTTCACCTTGGGGATGTCCTGCATTATTTGTGAAGAAAAAGGATGAGAGTTTGAGAATGTGTGTTGATTACCGCCCTCTCAATGCGGTGACCATCAAGAACAAGTACCCACTGCCCCGCATCGATGTTCTGTTTGATCAGTTGGTGGGAGCCAAGGTATTCTCCAAGATTGATCTTCGCTCAGGTTATCATCAGATCAAGATCCGTGCCAGTGATATTCCCAAGACGGCCTTCTCTACCAGATATGGGCTTTATGAGTTTTTGGTGATGTCTTTTGGGCTGACCAATGCCCCAGCTTATTTTATGTACCTAATGAACTCAGTATTCATGCCAGAGTTGGACAAGTTCGTGGTCGTTTTCATTGATGATATTCTGGTCTATTCGAAGAATGAAGACGAGCATACTGAGCACCTGCACATCATGCTTCAGCGACTGCGCGATCATCGTCTTTATGCTAAGTTGTCAAAATGTGAATTCTGGCTGAAGGAGATTAAATTCTTGGGTCACACAATTTCTCAGGATGGGATATCAGTTGATCCTGAGAAGGTACAAGAAGTAATGGACTGGAAATCTCCGACTACAGTGAGGCAAATTCGGAGTTTTCTAGGATTGGCAGGGTATTATCGACGATTTATTCCGGACTTCTCCAGAATTGCCAAGCCAATGACTGAGTTATTGAAGAAGGGAGCAAAATATGATTGGAGCCAGAAGTGCGAAAATGCTTTTCATACACTGAGGCAGCATTTGACAACAGCCCCAGTACTGGCTCAACCTGATAACACCAAGCCCTTCGAAGTATATTGTGAAGCTTCTGGTACGGGATTGGGGTGTGTCTTGATGCAAGATAACAGAGTAATTGCTTATGCTTCCCGAGCACTCAGACCCCATGAGCAGAACTACCCAACACATGATCTGGAGTTGGCAGCTGTAGTTCATGCTCTTAAGATTTGGAGGCACTACTTGATGGGAGCTCACTGTAACATCTACACCGATCACAAGAGTCTCAAATACATCTTCACTCAGGCAGATCTGAACATGAGGCAGAGGAGATGGTTAGAACTAATCAAGGATTATGACTTGGAGGTCCATTACCATCCAGGCAAGGCCAATGTTGTGGCAGATGCCTTGAGCAGAAAGGCCCAGTGTAACTGTATGAGCATGGATGCAAGAGTTACCACCCTATGTGATGAGTTGTGTAAGCTGAACCTGGAAGTTGTTCCTTCTGGTGAATTAAGTTATATCTCGGTGGAGCCCACATTGCAAGAGCAAATAGTCCAGGCACAGATTGGGGATAAAGGTGTTCAGGTTATCAAAGACATGCTCAAGCAGAAGGCAGAAAAATACAAGTGCTTCCGTCAGGACAGTAAGGGAATTTTATGGTTTGGAGATCGATTGGTTGTTCCCAAGGACCCTGAGCTCAGAAAGAAGATATTGGATGAAGCTCACCTTTCCAAATTCTCCATGCACCCTGGTAGCAACAAGATGTACCATGATCTCAGATCTTTATACTGCTGGACCAGAATGAAGAGGGAAATTGCCAAGTACATATCCGAGTGTGACACCTGCCAAAGGATTAAAGCCAGTCATTTGAAGGCAGCAGGCCCTTTGCAACCCCTCCCCACACCCTCTTGGAAATGGGAGGACATTTGCATGGACTTTATCGTGGGACTGTCCAACACCTCCAGGCACCATGATTCAATTTGGGTTATTGTGGACAGATTGACCAAAACCGCTCATTTCTTGCCAGTACATACCACCTATAGGACGGAGAAGTATGCGGAAATCTACATTGACCAGATAGTTCGTTTGTATGGGATCCCAAGGACTATAGTGTCAGACAGAGGAGCACCATTTGTGGCACGATTTTGGGAACAATTGCAGGAATCACTTGGGACCCATGTAGTACGAAGCTCAGCATACCATCCTCAAACAGATGGTCAGACAGAAAGGGTAAACCAGATTTTGGAAGACATGTTGAGGGCATGTGTGCTACACTATGGAAAGGATTGGGACAAGTGTCTTTCTTTAGCAGAATTCTCTTACAATAACAGCTACCAGTCTAGTTTGAAGATGGCACCTTTTGAGGCCTTATATGGGAGAAGGTGTAGGACCCCACTGAATTGGTCTCAAGCAGGAGAAAGAGAAATATTTGGGCCAGATTTGGTACTTGAAGCTGAGGAAAAGGTCAGAGTCATCAAGAAGAACTTAGAAGCTGCTCAAGCCAGGCAAAAGAGCTATCATGATAAGAGGCGGAAACCTCTACAGTTTGCAGTGGGAGACAATGTTTATCTTAAGGTGTCACCCACCAAGATTGTCCAGAGATTCAGGATCAAGGGCAAGTTAGCTCCTCGATACATTGGACCCTATGAGATCAAGGAGACTTGTGGACCTGTAGCATATCAATTGAAGTTGCCACCTCACATGTCAACAGTTCACAATGTGTTCCATGTATCTCAGCTGCGAAAATGTGTTCGCCTACCCACTGAGGTGCTACCGGAACCAGACATTGAGATAGAGCCAGACTTGTCCTATCAAGAGTACCCCATCAAAGTATTGGATCAGAAAGAGAGGTCAACGCGGGCAAGGTCAATCAGAATGTATAAAGTCTAGTGGAGTCACCATTCAGTAGAAGAAGCTACATGGGAGACTGAGGATTTTCTACGCTCACGCTTCCCCGACTTTCTGCCCAAAGGAGTCGGTACGTAACCCAAAACCCCACCCCCACCTGCCCTTTGAAAATAATTATAAGAAAAACTTAGATAACAAGGATAGTCTAAGTTGTGGATTTAATTTAAAAAGGGCTTCCTTCTGAAGTTGCAAAGAGGATGACATTCGAAGAGCAGTTAACAAGAGAAACTCGGATATAAGAAAGAATAGCACACCAACACACCTTCAAGCACCCCTCCAAGGGACTCTACCGAAAATCTCGGGACGAGATTCCTTTAAGGGGGGAGGGCTGTAACACCCCAGGTGTTACTCAGGGTGTCCACCCAGGGCTACACCATTTTTGAGCTACTATCACATGTGGGTTAGTTGAGCAAAGTACATCAAACTTAGAATTCAAGGCCCTAAGCAAGTGCCACCCATCTTGGATATCATGCCCTAGCTTGTCATGCACATCTAAGGGGGAGAATTTCCCAAAACCCTAAAGCAAACCCCTTTGGATAATGGGAACCCTAAATATAGGAAGGATCAAAAAGTCATGTAAACCTTATGATCATGGCTTGGGCCAAATATAAAAGTTGTAGTACACTTGATAACTTACAAGTAATAGTAAGGAAGTAACCCCAAAAAGATTTCAGAAAAGCCCAAAAAAGTTCACCAAAGGTTGAGCACAAGAGAAAATTCAGAAATTGCCTAAGTCTAAAAAACCAACCTTTGAACAAAGATCCCACATGTTCACCCTCATCCAAAATTCAAAACATTTCGACCCAATTGACAAAGTGGCGCCAAATTAACCCTAGAATGCCCTGGAAAGAGGTGACACCTACCCTAGGGCGTTTGACACGACTTGGCACCATTTTTGTCTTGGGTTGGACCCATCTGACATAGCCAACTTCTCACCCCTTTATCTCCCTACCCCGACCATATCTTGACTTGGAACTCACAGCAAAAAGGTAGGATATGGAGCAGGGAAGAGACCATACATAGTGGTTTTGCCAAGATATGCACGCTAAGGTGCTCAAATCTACCGTTGAACCATGGCAGAAACGAGCTCCCACGTGTTCGACGCGGGCTGACACCCGGGGGCGCGCTCAGAGCACGCCCGCGCGCGAACCCCCGCGCGCTCGCGGCCGCCCGTGACCACGCCCACGCCACGGCTATAAAGCCCGTCCCAGTGCTCGGCTGCCTTCCCCGTTGCCTCCTCCGTACCACGCCTAACTCCCCCGAGCCCGCCCTTAGCTCCGGCGACCTCCCCGCGAACCGCCAGAGCCGCCCGAGAGCAACCACCATGGCCAGCCCTTTTCCTACCCTCCTCCATTCGATCCAAGCCTTCAGATAGCTTCCTTATGAGGCCGTGAAGCTTACGCAAGCTTGAACCAAGGACCCGCATCACCGGAATAGCGAAACCGCGCTCGCCGGAGTTCATCACCCCGCCGGCGCCCGTGGACCGGGTAAATCACTGCGCCATTTTTCGATTCAATGCACAGATAGCCTATACATCACCCCGAGAAGCTCACCGTGCCGTTGGATTGGACTAGGTCGTCGTGGTTTGGCCGGCACACCCGCCGCTGACGAGGACCCCCGCCTGCGCATGTGTACCGAGCGATTCTGGCCATCCCCGCCGTCGAGCCGTACATCGTTGTGACCGCCAGAACCTCCCTGAGCCAACCCTGCCCCTCGTTGGACCTCTCTCGCCGCCGGTAAGCCGCGCCGCCCCTTTCCTCTCCGCGGATACTGTTTGCACCTGGGAGGGACCGCGGGGGAGAGGAAGAGAAAGCCAGGGGGTTATGCGCATTGTTAGTCACACAGAGGAATAGTGGCGCGAGGGTAGAACTGTGAGGATTAATTAGAAGGGACTTTGGGGACCTCGGTGCAAAGTAGTTTCTCAGGAAACCTTTATTAAATCTGATTTAAATTTTGAACAGCAATTGAATAATTCATAACTTCTGTTTTATTCATCCGAATTTAGCCAAACCAATTTTGTCAGACTCTAAATAATGTAAACTACTTAAGAAAAATATAAAACCCCTTTGTGTTACAGAAAACTTTAGGGTTCTAATTTAATTATTGTTTTGGCCAAAAGCTAAATAAGAGGGATAAAAATAGTTACACTATTTGACTAGGGTTAGAAAAATTTGGAGAAGTTTATATCCACTTACTGACCTGTTTAAAAATGTTAAACCTCTCTGTCCACCCCATTAAGTTAGTTTTTTTCATTTATTTTATAATATGCTTTAAGTTAAGAAAAATAGAAACGATGATTAAAATGAGGAACCAGAAGGCACTCCTACTTTTGTTAGGGTACTTATTTAAGGTAGTTCACTAGAAAAATCTATGATACCCTGGCTTAGTATAAAATAAATAGGATACCTTTTATTTTAGGAAATCAAGGAAAATTTAGAAAAACCCTAGAAAAATAACCCCAAGGAGAGAACACCCCAAACCTTGGGATAACTGATGTTTTGTTATTATGAACATAAGAAAAATACAAAATCTGTTGTTTGATATTTTTCAAATGACAAGTTAGTTATAAGCACCTTTTTGGCATAAAACTTCAGAAAATCACAACTAAATAACCACCAATTAACTTTTTGTGATTTTTGGCACAGAGGTTTATTATTACTGTTAGATACCAACAAAAATGACCCTTAGGATAGAACTCACCTCTAATGAAGAGATGTAGTGCAAGTAGCCCATTTTACACAACTTTTGTCATTTTTGTCTAAAGCATAGCCTTTTTATTTTAAGCCCCAAATTCCTAGAACAGGCTATAATGACCCATGGCAACCCACTGTAATTTTTACAAGATTTTTGAAAATTTTGAAATCATTGTTGTAGTTCAAACCCACACTAAAAATTCATAAATAGAAAATAAAGGAGGGGAAAATGAATGGTGGAAATTAGTGTGACCCTAAAACCCTTTGTAAATTGTCCACTAAAATATATAAGGGAAATACAAATCTACTATGCTTATCCTTTGCAAAACCTAAACCTGGAGTGATAAACATAAACCACTAAAAGCCACGTATAACCAAGAAACCCTAAGTTACCAACTAGCTTAGTTTCTCTTCCTTTAGCATAATGTTATTCAATCCTGCATAATCATGACATACATATTCATTGCATTTCGATAGATTGCAACCTCGCTGACGGAGAGTACGTCCTCGTGCCGGAGCAAGGAGCTGCTCAGGAGGTAGCCCCAGATCCAGCACCCGAGTCTGCACCAGAGGATCTGCCTGCCATAGCCTTGGAAGGCAAGCCCCGGTTTTATGCATAACCTGTTATTTATGCTATTTTACTATACTTAATGATTGTAGGATTGATTGTGCACTTAAGTGTAGGAGTTGTTTGAAACCCTAGTTGCATGATCTCAGGAACCCCATTGTGATGAATACTAGTATGCTAAGTCGAGTAGCTGCTTTATTAAGTAGGATCTCGGTAGAAGTCGAGTGATTTTTCTAGCACTCGCGCGAGATCAGGAATTGGCTGTATCCACTTTCTTATCGTATTGATGTTGGTGTGTGGGCAACAATCCATGGGGATTGGTTGTCTACGAGATAAAAATTTGAATAAGGATTAAGGTGTGGTACCGTGAGTCAAGCGTTTGAACGTACTAAGCACATGCCGAGAAATATGGTAAATCAGTAAGCCTAGTACCTGATTGAACCTCGCAGTGGACTTTACCCCTCACGCGACCTAAGACGTAGTCTCCCATTCCGGTTATGGTGGGTACAAGTGTGGTCACTGCACGACGGCAGTCGGGGTCAGTGAGGCATTGTACGCCAAGGCGGTGAGCCCTTATCTGCTGACAGGGAATCGATGGGGACGGTTGATGTGCGTGGGGACGGAGTGCCTCGCCACGTCATGTGTTTAGGTTTACCTTGCAAGGATAAAACTCGATTCGAATCGTCTCCTTCTCGCAGCTATTGAGACTGCTTGATCCATGCTGCTACATTGAGTAACAAGTGGAAATGTGATGAGTTGATACAAGATGTTGATTGCTAAAAATGTTTGCTATTATGTATGAGTAGATAGTACATATTTAGCCTTAAGAGAGTCACACTTAAATTTGACAAAGTTAAAAACTTGATTTAGAAACTCAGCTAGTGCTTTTGGCAACCAAACCCCACAGCCAAACAGCTACATGTCTAGAGGTAGAGGAGTAGACTCCTCACACCGGGTAAGTCTAGCTGAGTATTAGTATACTCAGCCTTGCTTGTGGCATAATTTTACAGGTTCTCTAGAGGACATGGTTTCTTGAGTGACTTGACCGTCCATCTTGCCACCGGGTTGGACTGTCGAGTGGGACCCCGCCTCGGCTGAGGAGGAGCATGAGGAGTGATGGGACAGGCTTCACCATCTCTCTATTTATTTTCCGTTAGTTTGATTCCGCTGCACTTCGAACAATGATGGTCACTTTTGCAAAACTCCGATGGTGATGATGTAATAATTTAACACTCTTACCTGCATGGTTTTATGCTTTATTGTATTTGCTCTGTGACTCACCATCGAGTGAGATTGTGGTACTTGATCCTGTCAGTGACCGAGTCGGACTAGATCCGAGGGATTGCCGAGTTATTCCCATTTAAGTGTGGTCTAGCCTCTGAGGCAGGGCTTAGGCACTTAAGTTGGAATAATTCGGTCAGTTCCGCCACATTTAGTATATGAATAGAAATATAGGATGAAGACAGTAATCTACATCTCATTAATCCATTCATATTCATATTTGACAAAACATATATGAATATTAACAATATTAATATTATATTGATACCTTCGGCTTGCTCGAAGGTGGAGTTGCGAGAGTGAATACAATACAACATGAATAGCATGGTGTCACTGTTCGTCTATTTATAGGCACGAGACGCAGCCCGGGTAAAATTAGATTCATGACCCTCAACATTTATCTACAGACGACCTATATTATCAAGGTCTATCTGGTCTTTTCTTCTTCTGCTTGAGCTGAACCGAAGCTAATGATAGCTTCGGCATTCTGCATCGCTACTTCTACACAATGTCTTCGTCTTGAGAACCTTTAGTAGGAGTAGAGCGGACCTCAGTATCATTTTGCCAAAGGTGTTTTTGTCTTGAGGACCTTCAACGGAGAAGAAGACCCCCAACAGTAGCCCCTTTGTGGTGCTAGATCATGTTTTCGTAACGAGCTCGGTCCACGAAAATATGGAGGCTTCGGAATGCCGAAGGTCCGGAAAACACCTTCCCTAAGCTTGTTATAAAAAACGATTAAAATATTGCGAGCGCTGGCCAGTCCATCGTTTAGCCAGTGTACATGCTCTAGTGATTCGCCTTCTTGTCCTGCAACACTATATAAACAGACAGGTTGGTGAGAAGTTACCACAGCATTCATTACCATTGCACTTTTGTGCTGTTAAAAAAAATTAACTGAAGCCAAAGCTTTCTGCATTGCGCTTTCAAACAAGCGCTTTGTCTCTCGAGGTCAGCTTTGTCTGAAAGAACCTGAAAACTGAAATGGCTAGAGTAAGATCAACTGCCAGGGTGTCCCGTGAAGGAGACGAAACCGAAGCGACCAAGATAGCGCCCATATCAGAAGTGATGAAGCGCTCAGGTCTGGTTGTGCCAGAGGGAGCAACTGCCGAAGTTACCCCAAATGTCGAAGCTGAACAGACTGAGGCTGAGGTCAGAAGCGACGATGAAAGTGAAGAGGACAATAGCATTCTGAGCCCAACCAAACCTAGTCACATTGAATTTGGAAGATCTACCGTAACAACAGAGGACGGGTGTGATGAAGAAGCTAGGCTATTTTGGGGAAAATGATGATGAACTGATCCATTTTGCTAGGGAAGATGTAATTCTAGAGCCGAAGGATGATGAGGTTGTTGTGTTCAAGAGCTTCTTCAGGGCGGGGCTTCGGTTCCCCCTGTACGATATGATAGGGGAAGTTTTGAAGAAATTTGAGATATATCTCCATCAGCTGACCCCGAATGCCATTGTCAGGCTCAGTGTTTACATATGAGGTCTCCAAAGCCAAGGAAAAAGTGCAAATGCCGAAGGGTTCTGCCGCGTGCACGAACTCCACTATCAAACAAAGGCCAGAGCCAATGGTCTGCACAAGAACTTCGGGTGCTATAATTTTGCATACCGGAAGGATACCAAGGCCCCGGTGATTGACTATCGCACTAAATGGCCAACTGGGTGGACTAGTGAATGGTTCTACATGAAGGTTGATGAGAAGAAAAGGGAGAAACTCATGACCATGGTAATGAGTCCTCTGAAACTAAGCTTTGGCATGACGAGACCACTATGCAACATGCAACTCGGCTCCCCATGCCAACTGGCCGAAGTAGAATTCAGGGTGGTAGCTGGGCATATTAGCACTAGGGACTTAGTGCAGGAATTCCTAGCAAACAAAACTTTCCCAACCTCTAGCGGATGGGGAATGCCAAAGAAGGAAGATGGGAAAAATATGAACTTGTTCGACTTCCTTACCTCTTCAAATTTCAGAATAAATTTAAAGAGCCATACACTGAATGGTTAGAAATGATAGAAACCATGTGCAATGAGATCCTCAGGAATTATACGAAGAAAGAAGATCAGCTAATGACCACTGCCTTCGGCACCCGGCCAAAATGAAGGTTGAACAGTGTAATGGATGATCTTAACTTTTAGTATCCTAATTACGAAAGCCTTGACGAAGGGGTAGGAGGGGGCAAAAGAAAAAGGGTTGTCTGCATTCTAGGTAGGCAAGCTATCCAATCTATCAAGGAAGACCAGAAGACTTTAAAGAGGCAGAAGACTCTATCGGAGCTGAAGAATTCGGCTCCCACGAAGCGCAAATTTGTTAGGATATCTTCTGCAGAAAAGAAGATACAAGATGTGGAAGAGAAAACTACAAGTCCTCCTTCACCTTCTACTACTGAAGTTTTGGAAATTCTGAAGGTAATGACTGAATCCATCCCATATGCACTGCTAAGCCCTCTGGAGTTAGACTTGACTAGCCTCTTGCAATCAAAGGAAACCGCTCCATCTACGGAGGAGAAGGTTGGAGGGCAGAAGAAATGGCGGATGGTGAATGTGATGCAAGCTACTGAGCAAACACCGCCCCCAGCTTCGGCGGATAAAACAGTTGTGCCTGTTGATGCCGAAGATACTGCCGGAGTCGAAGCTGATGAACTCGCAACCATTGTAACACCCAAAATCCTATTCTAATATTTATAAATATTTCTTGATAAGATTTGGGGTTAAAAGGTATTTTAATATAAGATTCCTCATTTTTAAATGTTGTTCTGAAAAAAACATAAAACTAAAAGCTTGGAACCATAAACACAAGGAAGCCTTTTATCTATTTAATATTATCTTTATGAACTACATAAAAATGCACTCCTTAAAAAATGAAATAACTTATGGGAAAAATATTGTGTGGGTTGCATAATTAGATCATTTTTTCTCTTCTTTGCATGAATAAATGAATAAATTAATTAATATAAATTATACCTACATCATGTTGGAGTTTGTTTGTGCATCTAACTTAAAAATTTGAAATTCAAACCTGGATTTGAATTGAAATAGAAAACAAGAAATAAAATAGAAAATATAAACCCTACCTATACCTAGGCCGGTTCTCTCATTCTCGGCCCATTCGCGCCCCTTGCCACCTTGGTCCGGCCCCAGCCGCGCGTAGGCTACCATTTGGGCCCAGGACAAACCAACCACATGACCCACTTCCCTGAGGAACCAGCCCGACCTCTTCCCTCCGCCAATGCCGCTTACATGGGGGCCCCGTTCGACAGTACCTCATCCGATCCGCGCGCGGATGCTGGGTTCACCGTTGTGACGCTGGCACGTGGGGCCCTGGAGTCGGATCTGTCTCCTCCCCGTCGCGTGCCCAGGAAAATGAGACTCTCCGTAACAAACCTCGTCGAAATCCGCGATGATCTCGTCGTGAGCTGCGCGATGCCTGTTGGCGCTTGTTCGTCTCGCCCATCCATGGGACCCGCATGTCATCACTTTCCCTCTTCTTCACCGCAACAAAACCGCGCGTATCTCCGTCTACCTCGGTACCTGTGACACCACAGTGTCACCTAGGGTTCCTTCTTTAAGCTAACCCCAACCTATTGTCACATGTAAACCTAGTAAAGGGATGAACATCAAAGATTAAGAACAAAGATTTATAATGAGTCTCCTCAAATTCTCCTTAATCTTGTCATGAACCTTAAGAAGAAAGACTCTCAAACCCTAATAAATCCTAAGTGAGCAAATTAAGCATAAAGGGGTAATTGGGAGAAATCTGGGGGGAAAATACAAATTTTAGAAAAGACCAAATTACAAAGTTTTAGCTCACCAAATAACTAACAAATCATAGTAAGAAAGTTTGGCCATTTGGTTTTCCAAAACTCCCCAAATCAGCCCTTGAACCATGGTCTCATGGGGAAATTCAGAATTCAGAATTCTGAATTTCAGAACCCTTTCCAAAGATCATTTGCGTTCTCTATTTTTCAAACCTCAAAGCCTAGAAGTCCAAATATCAAAGTTATGCCAAATTACCTTGAACACGCTCTGGAAAATTTTGAACTCAAACCAAATTCATTTGACACGGTTTTGGCACAGTTTGACCTCGGGACCAGGCATTCTGACACTGGCACCTTGGTGATGCTACAACTCCCTATCCCTAGCCTAAAACCGTGCGACGTCCATACACAAAAGACAAAGAAATGTCAGGTGAACAAATCCTTCACAACGATCTTGCCCAAATTCGCGAAGATTTGTGCCCAATCGACGCTAGAACATGGGCAGAGGCAACGGTTCCACATGTTCGACCGTGGCTGACACCCCTAGTTCACGCCCGTTCGTGCACCCGCGCTCCCCAGCGCACGCCAGCGCGCGCTCGCCGGTCCACGGCTGCCCGTGCACCACGCCGTGCCTATAAAGCAGCCCCGAGCCTCGGCCATACCTCCCCGCGTGCTCACAAGTCTTACCCAAGCCAGAGATCACCGAAATTTGCCCCGAGCATGCCACGCCACCGCCCGCCAAGCTTTCCGAGCCTCGGCCGCCGTGGCCAGCTCCCTCCAGTCGCGTCCAAGCCGCGCCAACCCCTCGGTTAGCTTCGGTCCTAGGACACGGCAGAACTTCACCGAAAGACCGAGATCGCCCTCGCCGGACTTCGGTCGCCTGCCGCCGCGCGTGGACCGAGCTCTCCGGTAAGCCATTTTCAAATTCCTTGCACCCACGTCGTCCCTAGCACCTAGTGAAGCTCTCTGACCCATTCGATTGACCTATTGCGCCATGAGTAGGCCGGATTCCTCGCCGCCGACGAGCATCTCCGCCTGCGCACGCAGACCGGCCGACTCCGACCATCCCCGACGGTGACTCGCACATCGCCGTGATCCCCGAGACCTTCCCTACGTCCTCGACCACCTCACCGGAGCAACCTCGCCGCCGGTAAGCCCCTCCACCCTTTTCTCCGCCGCGTGTACTATTTAATTGGGGACAAGACCGCGAGTTCGATTTCCAGAAACCCTAGGGGGTTTTCTGTAGAGCCGTAGACTCAAATGAATAGTACCCCGGGGACCTGTCTGTAATTCCTTTAAGAACTTTCGCCAGGGACCCCAGCGCAAAACTGCTTTTCTTTAAACCATTTCGAATTAATCTTTATTTATTCAGTAGAAGACTTAGGGAATTCGTAACTTGAGAAATACTTAACCAAAATTTGTCAAACCAATTTTGCTGAATTCTAAATATTATGGACTATCAATTAAAAATACTAAACCCCATGCTTTCTGTTCTAATTTTTAGAGTTTAGAATTAAATACAGAAATTGACCAAACCTTGTTTAATTAAAGAAAATTAGTTATGCTTCTGTGCTGAACTTAAGAAAATTTGTAGTTGTTCAAACCCCAATTAGACACTGTTTAAAAATAGTGGGCACCCCAGTATTGAAAATTTAAGTAGGGATATCTATTAAAACCATTTTTACCCAAAACTTAAGAAAATCAGAAAGGCATTAGGAATTAATGAATAGTGAATGAAATTATTTTTCCTAGCCTACTTAAGTAACAAAGAACCTAGGAAAAATAAAAAGACCACTAGTCCAGAATAGAATTAAAGTAAAATGTTTTATTTGGCATTATTCCAACAAGAAAACAATTATTGGAGTTATAAAACCAGACCCTCATTTGTTAATAAAAATCCAGTGGACTTGTAACCACTAAAACCCCACTGCAAAAATAATAAACACCCCAGCCCATCATTTTAAGTAGGGTAAATAAATAGAACATGATAATGAGTCATATTTCAAATAAATCATGAGTAACCCAAAATAATGCAATAATGGGCAAATAAAATTTTGCTAGATCAATAATGAGATAGACCACCAGAGAAAAATGCAAACCCATTTGAAAGATGCATAATAATACCTATTGTCAATACTTCATGAAAAAGGCCATTAATCCAAATAAATTCCTACCACCCCTTCTCTTAAGCGAAAAGATGCTAAACTTCAGAACGATTGCTCTTGCACAAAATAGAAGCTAGGAAAAATTAGAAATCTGTTGTTTGATATTTTTCAAATATAGTGGTAGTAGAAAGCACCCCTTTGGCTAGAAACTTTGGAAAAATCATAATAAAATAATTGGTAAGTAATAATGGCTAGAAATTTGTGCAAAGTCATGTTATAACATCTAGATGCCAGCAAAAATATGTCTTAAGAAATAACCTTCTGTTAAATGGTAGTTGTAGTTCAAACCACCCCTTCTGCCCTAATATTAAAACTTTTTATCCAGAGAGAACTACTTACTTCTTAAACCCCAAATTTTGAGACAGAGAATTATACACCAGTAAAAGGCTACTGTAATTTTTTTAGAATTTTTGAAAATTTATTAATATAACTTGTAGTTCAAACTCATCTTAAAAGCATAAAGGAAATAAGAAGAAGAAAGGAAAATAATAAACCTCACTCCAATAAGCTCAACTAGAAATCCTATTAAATTCTCACTAAGGCTTTTAAAAGAATTTAGTGGAACACCGAAATAGACTTACCACTTCATTTAATTGAATGTGATCTAAATCACTAAATATACCACAAGAATTTTTAGTAGCAAGAGTAAACCCTATCTAATTTAAGTGAATCATTCACCATCGAGTTAATTGCTAAATTACCTACAATATCATGCATATATCTTACTCGTTGCATTCATTAGACTGTAATCTAGCTGACGGAGAGTACGTGCTCATCCCCGAGCAAGGAACTGTCCAAGAGGAAGACCAGGAGCAAGCTCCCGAGACTGCCACTTAGGATCTCCCCGCAGCCCCAGCATTTGAAGGCAAGCCCCGGTTTTTATGCATAACCGTATTTATATATGCTACTTTACTACACTTAATGCTTGTAGGATTGTAATGTGCACTAAAGTGTAGGAGTTGCTTGAAACCTCTAGTTGCATGAACTTAGGATTCCTTTTTGAGATGGATACTAGTATGCTAGGTCGAGTAGCTGCTTTGCTAATTAGGATCTCGGTAGAAGTCGAGTGATTTTTCTAGCACTCACGCGAGGTCAGGAGTTGATTGTATTCATCTTGATAACGGGATCTATAATGGTCTATGGACTTGGATCCAGGGAGTATGCCTTGTCCATGAAACAGGAAAAAGAATTAAGGATTAATGTGTGGATACCTGAGTCAAGCGTTTGAACGTACTAAGCACATGTCGGGAAATATGGTAACCGGTAAACCTAGTACCTGAGTGAAGCCGAACGTGGACTTTATCCCTCACTCATCCTGAGACTGGGTCTCCCATGCTAGCTATGGTGGGTACAAGTGCAGTCACTGCACGGCGGTAGCCGGGGTCAGTGGAGCATTGAATGCCAAGGCGGTGAGCCCTGGCTACGAACGGGGAATCGATGGGGGACGATTGACATGTGTGGGGTCAGAGTACCCTGACATGGCGTGTGTTTAGGTTTACCTTGCAAGGTTAAAACTCGATTCAAATCGTCTTCTTCTCACAGCTAATGAGACTGCTTGACCCCTTGTACTACATTTAGTCAGAAGTGAAAGAAGGTTACATGAGATAATTTGTTGATTGTACTAAATGCTTGCTACCATGTATGCTTAGAAAGAGCAAACTTAGTAAAGCTAATGATGCTAGAAATTGAAAAGCTAAAACTTGATTTTAGATACAGCTAGTGCTTTTGGCAAACCAAACCCTCAGCCAAACAGCTGCATGGTCTAGAGGTAGAGGAGTAGTTTCCTCACACCGGGTAAGTCTAGCTGAGTATTAGTGAAAGTCGCCTAGAGGGGGGTGAATAGGGCGAATCTGAATTTTATAAACTTAAGCACAACTACAAGCTGAGTTAGCGTTAGAATTAAGAACGAGTCCGAGAGGGAGAGCAAAAAACAAATCGCAAGCAAATAAAGCGTGAGACACAAGGATTTGTTTTACCGAGGTTCAGTTCTTGCAAACCTACTCCCCGTTGAGGTGGTCACAAAGACCGGGTCTCTTTCAACCCTTTCCCTCTCTCAAACGGTCACTTAGACCGAGTGAGCTTCTCTTCTCAATCAAACGGGACACAATGTCCCCGCAAGGACCACAACACAATTGGTGTCTCTTGCCTCGGTTACAATTGAGTTGATCACAAGAAAGAATGAGAAAAAGAAGCAATCCAAGCGCAAGAGCTCAAATGAACACAAGTCACTCTCTCACTAGTCACTATTTGATTTGGAATGAACTATGGACTTGGGAGAGGATTTGATTTCTTTAGTGTGTCTTGTATTGAATGCTATAGCTCTTGTAAGGTGTGGGATGTTGGAAAACTTGGATGCAATGAATGGTGGGGTGGTTGGGGTATTTATAGCCCCAACCACCAAAAGTGGCAGTTGGGAGGCTGTCTGTCGCATGGCGCACCGGACAGTCCGGTGCGCCACCGGACACTGTCCGGTGCACCTGCCACGTCACCTGGCCGTTGGATTCTGATCGTTGGAGCTTCTGTCTTCTGGGCCACCAGACAGCCGGTGGTGCACCGGACAGACACTGTTCAGTGTTCGGTGCGCCATCTGGCTCTGCTCTGACTCTAGCGCGCACTGTAGCGCATTTAATGCCTTCTGCAGACGACCGTTGGCGCGAAGTAGCCGTTGCTCCGCTGGCACACCAGACAGTCCGGTGCGCCACCGGACATTGTCCGGTGCTCCACCGGACAGTCCGGTGAATTATAGCGGAGCGGCCTCCAGAATTCCCGAAGGTGAGCAGTTCGGAGTCGGGGTCCCTGGTGCACCGGACATTGTCTTGTGGTGCACCAGACACTGTCTTGTGGTGCACCAGACACTGTCTGGTGGCACACTGGACAGTCCGGTGCGCCAAACCAGGGCACACTTCGGTTGACTTTGCTCTATTGTATTTGAATCCTTTTTTAGTATTTTTATTGGTTTGTTGTGAACCTTTAGCACCTGTAGAACTTATAATCTAGAGCAAACTAGTTAGTCCAATTATTTGTGTTGGGCAATTCAACCACCAAAATCAATTAGTATACTCAGCCTTGCTTGTGGCATAATTTTGCAGGTACCCTGCAGGATATGGTTGATGGTGTGACTTGGCCTACCACCCTGCCATCAGGTTGGACGGTCGAGAGGAGCAGGAGGAGTAGTGGGCTAGGCCTTGCCCATTTCCTCGCTATCGACGACATCGATTATCCGCTTCATTTTATTTTGTGAACTTTTATTCGCTACTTGAAAAAAACTCTGATCCATGTAATAATTCAGTACTTAATTTAAGGTTTCCTGTTTTATTATGTTTCTGCTATGACTCACCTTCGTGTGAGATTGTGGTATTTGATCCTGGTTAAGTGGCTCTATCAGACTAGATCTGAGGGACTGACGGGTTATTCCGATTTAAGTGTGTTGCGGCCCTTGAGGCGTGACTTAGGCACAAAAGCTGGAATAATTTGGGCAGTTCCGCCACAGCTGGTATCGGAGCAAATATCACCACAGAGAAGGACAATAAACCATGAATACCAATTTTCGAAATCTAAAACTTGCTTAGAAATTGCTAAGAATCGTCAGGACTAGACCGCTAGACCTAGGACGAAAGGCCTTAGGGATAGTGGGAGAATAGGTGGCTGAGTAAGTAGGCCCTGTGGGCCAGTACTTAGATTCTTGAAGGATCCCTAGGAGCACCCTTTATTTCGGAGAGGAGTCGTTATTCTTTTTAGCATGCATGCATTATAAAATTTGAAGGATTAAGAATTAAAGAAGTAAAAATTCAAGCTAACCCACTTCTTTTCAAACCATCCAGACTCTTTAATTTTCTTTCTTCCACCATAATCTTTACATCTGATACCCTTCTGCAGATGAATTCACCCACCCCCGCCAGCGGAGGAGACACTCGTTTCAGCTCTAACTTCCTTTCTCACGATGGCTTTCCTTCCATCTTGTGGGAAGTGCTTAACTCTGTCGGTTACCCTACGCCCCCTTTGTACACGGTGTAGTTGTATGAGGAGCATCGGGTACCTCGTTGCCGAGTCTGGCTGACTTTGGAGGCTCGTCCCCTTCAGCCGGGTTGGCGTTCTCTTGACTCCGAGACGATTGGATTCAGGGCGGACGACACCACTGAAGTAGCAGCCATGAAGACTCTGATGACTTTCTGTGGCTACCATCCCCTGGAGATGGTGATGCACCCCTTGGGACTTTTCCCTGCTGAGAAGAAGGATGACCCCATGTGGTGTAACCATGTGAGCCATGTGAAGGATGTGTGGGCAATGTATCCTGACTTAGTTGGGAGGGTCACTGTTCAGTGCATGAGTGCGCTGTACCGCCTTCAGGCCCTTCAGAGCGACGCTATGTCACATCTTGCTAACATCGCTCAAACTACCAAGCTCACCCTTGATAGTCGAGAAGATTTTGTGGTCGACTTGTCCTCCGAGTTGGTGGAGAAGGATCTGCAGGTGGAAAGGCTGAGCCAGCGTATCACCACTTTGGAGCAGCAGGTGGAGATCCGAGACAACACTATTGATGTCTTGGAGAACCAGCTCCATGATGTGCAGCGGGAACTCGAAGAAGCTAATGACCACTTGGACATGCACCACTTGGAGATGGAGGCCAATGAAGCCGGAAGCGAGGGAGAAGGGGCTCCCGAGGAGTTAGGACCAGCCCCTGGTGCCAATGGGACTACCTCTGCGATGCCCCCTTCACCCGCATCCAGTGTCGCTTCCACCGCTCAGGGTTGATCAGTCTCTTTGACATTTTAGGCGGATAGAAACCTACGCGAGCTTAGTTAATGACAGATTTTGGACTAGGCTTACGGGTACTTTCCCCTAATTGATGTAACCCTTGAGAACTTTTGAGATCTGTGGGATGATGTAACCATGTTATCTTCATTTGAACTTAATATTATGATTATGGTATTTTCTTCCCATATGAGATAATAGCTTGTCGTTCGAAATTGTGAGTTGGGATAACATTGGCAACAATCTCTGTTTTCAGATGGCAGCTAGGCAGCATCGCGGGCATAACGAGCAGGTTCCCCCGCCACCTCCTCCAGCTCCCACAATGCAGGAGCTAATGGCCCAGCAGAATGAGATTCTGCGGCAGCTCTTGCAGTGCCAGCCCCACCCCCAGCAGCATGGTGGAGGCCAGCATCAGCGACCTCCGGCAGCGGCAACCTACCAGGAGTTCCTGAGTACGCAGCCACCCTTGTTCACCAAGGCAGAGGATCCGTTGGATGCCGACGTGTGGCTTCGCGTCATTGAGTCCAAGTTTCCCCTCCTCACGGGAGACTGCCCTGATGATGCCAAGGCTCGCTTCGCCGCGCAGTAGCTTCGTGGCCCTGCTCGGACATGGTGGGACCACTTATGTGCTATGCTACCTGCTAATCGCGAAGTGTCTTGGGAGGAATTCAAGACCGCTTTTAGAGGGCACCACATCCCAGCAGGAATTCTTGATCGCAACTTGAATGAATTTCTGGCACTTAATCAAGGAACCCGCACGGTCTTGCAGTATGCTCAGGCCTTCAACGACCTGTGCCAGTATGCAGGTTACCATGCTGATTCTAATGAGAAGAAGAGAGACCGCTTCCACAGGGGTCTCAACACCAAGCTGCGGGAATGTCTCAACACTGTCCGGGCTGATAGCTTCAACGAGTTGGTCAACCTGACCATTTCCCAGGAGGACTGTATTGTAGCTCATCGGGCAGAGAAGAAGAGAAAGGCACCAATGGCAGCACCATCCGCTCAGGCCCAGAGGCTCAGGATTGTTTCTCACAATCAGACTAGGGGTTTCCAGCAGCAGGCAGGTAGATGGGTGATCAGGCCACCTCAGCAGCAACAGCCGGCACCCAACTGCTTTCCAGCTCCCGCCCCAAGGAACAATCAGCCTCCGTAGCAGCAGTTCCGCCAGGGCAATGGGAACAAGTGCTTCACTTGTGGCAATGTGGGCCACTATGCCAAGAACTGCCCCAAAAATCAGCAGAGGCAGATGCCAGCACCAAGTCAAGACAAGGGGAGGAAGCAGAAGGTGCAAGTCAGACAAGGGAAGCTCAACTTCACTACTTTGGAGGAAGTACCTGAGGGAGCCCCCATCATTACTAGTACCTTTTCAGTTTTTAATCAACCTGCTTTAATTCTGTTTGATTCTGGTGCATCTCATAGTTTCATTAGCCAGAAGTTCAGTGCTAAATGCCAATTGCCCTTCTGTCATGCGAAAGGGTCATTTATGACAACCACACCTGGGGGTAAAACTGTAACCAACCAATTAATTCGAAGTGTGCCTATTCAACTGGGAAGCCACATTATCAAAACCACCCTTCTTATGTTGGGTTTGGAAAGTGTGGATATTATTCTGGGCACTAATTGGATGAACCTTTACCAAGTAGTGCTTGATGTGGCCAGCCGCATCGTGGAAGTCAATTCCCCGTTCTGTGGGAGTTTCACATTAATTCTGCCCAGTCAAGGTTCTACTCAGTCATGTGCTTTCTCTATGACGGAGTTACCTCTGAAGAAGATTCCAGTGGTCTGTGAGTATGCAGATGTCTTTCCTGATGAATTGCTAGGAATGCCACCAGACCGGGACATTGAATTCTCCATCGAGTTGCAACCGGGTACGGCGCCTATTTCCAAGAGGCCTTACCGGATGCCACCCGCTGAGTTGGCAGAATTGAAGAAGCAATGGCAAGAGTTGCTGGACAAGGGATTTATTTGCCCAAGTACTTCGCCTTGGGGATGTCCAGCCTGGTTTGTGAAGAAGAAGGATGAAAGCTTGAGGCTGTGTATAGATTACCGCCCTCTTAATGCGGTGACTATCAAGAACAAGTATCCTTTGCCTCGTATTGATGTTCTTTTCGATCAGTTGGTCGGGGCCAAAGTGTTTTCCAAGATAGACCTTCACTCCGGCTATCATCAGATCAAGATATGGGCAAGTGATATTCCGAAGACCGCTTTCTCAACCAAATATGGGCTATATGAATTCTTGGTGATGTATTTTGGGCTGACGAATGCACCAACATATTTTATGTATCTGATGAATTCTGTTTTCATGCTTGAATTGGACAAATTCGTAGTGGTTTTCGTTGATGATATCTTGGTGTACTCAAAGAACGAAGAAGAGCATGCCAGGCATTTGCATGTAGTGCTTCAACGTCTGTGAGAGCACCACCTTTATGCCAAGTTGTCGAAATGTGATTTTCGGCTAAAGGAGATCAAATTCTTGGGTCACACTATCTCTCAGGCAGGCATAGTTGTTGATCCAGATAAAGTGCAAGAGGTGATGAATTGGAAGCCACCCACGACTGTCCGTCAGATTCAGAGTTTTCTGGGATTAGCTGGTTATTACCGAAGATTCATTCCGGATTTCTCTTGAATTGCGAAGCCCATAACTGAGCTGTTGAAGAAAGAAGCCAAGTTTGTTTGGGGTCAGAAGTGCGAAGATGCCTTCCATGCATTGAGGCAACATCTGACCACAGCACCAGTGTTAGCGCAACCCGACAGCAGCAAGCCATTTGATGTGTACTGTGATGCCTCTGGCACTAGACTAGGTTGTGTCTTAATGCAAGACAACTGAGTCATTGCTTATGCCTCAAGAGCAATTAGGCCTCACGAGCAGAATTATCCTACTCATGACCTGGAGCTAGCAGCAGTGGTTCATGCATTAAAAATGTGGAGGCACTATTTGATGGGAACCCACTGCAACATCTTCACTGGTCATAAGAGCCTTAAGTATATCTTTACTCAGGCTGATCTCAACATGAGGAAGAGAAGATGGCTAGAGCTGATCAAGGATTATGACCTAGAGGTACATTATCACCCAGGGACGACCAATGTGGTAGTAGATGCCTTGAGTCGGAAGTTGCAATGTAACTGCATTTTGTTGGATTCTCGTATTGACACCTTGTGCGATGAGTTGAGCAAGATGAAGATAAGTGATTTCTTCTGGTGCTTTGTCTCACATTTCTGTTGAGCCAGCTTTGTAAGACCAGATCATAATGGCCCAGCTCAGTGACAAGGGAGTGCAGATTATCAAGGTGAATCTCCATCAGAAGACTGAGAAGTATAAATGTTTCTGCCAAGATGGAAAGGGTATATTGTGGTTTGGAAGCAGATTGGTGGTAACTAAAAATGAGGGTCTCAAGAAGAGAATCTTCGATGAGGCTCATCTCTCCAAATTCTCCATGCATCCGAGGAGCACCAAAATGTACCACGATCTGAAGCCCTTGTATTGGTGGACCAGAATGAAGAGGGAGATAGCCCGATACGTATTAGAATGCCACACCTGTCAGAGGATAAAGGCAAGCCAATTGAAATCAGCTGGAGCTTTGCAGCCCCTGTCCATACCTTCGTGAAAATGGGATGACATCAGCATGGATTTCATTGTGGCCTGCCCAGCACCTCTCGTCATCATGATTCGATTTGGGTTATTGTGGACCGACTGACGAAAGTGGCACATTTTCTCCCTGTGCACACCACTGATAAGGCTCAAAAGTATGCAGAATTGTACGTTGACCGGATCGTGTGTTTGCACGGATTGCCCAGGACCATTGTTTCTGACCGAGGAGCCCCGTTTGTTGCCAGATTTTGGGAACAACTGCAAGAGTCATTGGGAACCAAGCTAATCAGAAGTTTGGCTTATCACCCACAGACTGATGGTCAGACTGAGAGGGTAAATCAAATTCTTGAAGATATGCTGAGGGCTTGTGCAATTGATTGTGGCAAGGACTGGGATAAGCACCTCTCCTTGGCAGAGTTTGCTTATAACAACAGTTATCAATCCAGCCTAAAGATGGCACCTTTCGAAGCTCTCTATGGGAGAAGATGCAGAACACCACTCAATTGGTCTTAGCCTGGAGAAAGAGAAGTTTTCGGACTTGACTTAGTGACTGAAGCCGAAAGGAAGGTCAAACTAATCAGGAAGAATCTAGAAGCTACTCAGGCCAGGCAAAAGAGTTACCATGATAAAAGAAGGAAACCTCTCTAGTTCGAGGTGGTAGATTTTGTTTATCTAAAAGTATCACCCACCAAGGGAGTGCAGAGGTTTGGGATCACGGGCAAGTTAGCCCCTCGCTACATTGGACCTTATGAGATCATAGAAGCATGTGGACCCGTGGCATACAAGTTGAAGTTACCTCCAAAATTGTCTGCCATCCATAGCTTATTCCATGTATCTCAACTGAAGAAGTGTGTTCGATTGCCGACTGAGATCACAACAGAACCAGAATTGGAGATAGAACCAGATCTATTATACCAAGAGTACCCTTCCAAGATTCTGGATTGCAAAGAAAGATCAACTCGGGCAAAATCGATCAAGATGTATAAGATCCAATGGAGTAATCACTTAGGGGAAGAGGCTACTTGGGAGACTAAAGAATTTCTGCGTTCCAACTTTCCTGATTATCTGCCTAAGGAAATTGGTACGTATTCATGCCCAACCCCTCCTTCTGCCCTTCGAATCTAAATTTCAGTAATATAATCTTGAATTGAAAAGAATAAGTTATAAGACAAAACTCAAAAGGACTTCCTTCTGAAGTTGCAAAGTGAATGACATTCGAAGAGCAGTTTGCCTTAATAAAGAAAGCATCCACTTCAAGTAAGTCTCACCCTTCGCTTCACCCCGGTAGGACTCCGACCCGAATCTCGGGATGAGATTCCTTTAAGGGGGGAAGGCTGTGACACCCCAGTGTCACCTAGGGTTCCTTCTTTAAGCTAACCCCAACCTATTATCACATGTAAACCTAGTAAAGGGATGAACATCAAAGATTAAGAACAACGATTTATAATGAGTCTCCTCAAATTCTCCTTAATCTTGTCATGAACCTTAAGAAGGAAGACTCTCAAACCCTAATAAATCCTAAGTGAGCAAATTAAGCATAAAGGGGTAATTGGGAGAAATCTTGGGGGAAAATACAAATTTTAGAAAAGACCAAATTACAAAGTTTGAGCTCACCAAATAACTAACAAATCATAGTAAGAAAGTTTGGCCATTTGGTTTTTCCAAAAATCCCCAAATCAGCCCTTGAACCATGGTCCCATGGGGAAATTCAGAATTCTGAATTGTGAATTTCAGAACCCTTTCCAAAGACCATTTGCGTTCTCTGTTTTTCAAAACTCAAAGCCTTGAAGTCCAAATATCAAAGTTGTGCCAAATTCCCTTGAACACGCTTTGGAAAATTTTGAACTCAAACCAAATTCATTTGACACGGTTTTGGCGCAGTTTGACCTCGGGACCAGGCATTCTGACACTGGCACCTTGGTGACGCTACAACTCCCTGTCCCTAGCCTAAAACCGCGCAACGTCCATACACAAAAGACAAAACAATGTCAGGTGAACAAATCCTTCACAGCGATCTTGCCCAAATTCACGAAGATTTGCGCCCAATCGGCGTTAGAACTTAGGCAGAGGCAACGGTTCCACGTGTTCAACCGTGGCTGCACCCCTGGTTCACGCCCGTTCTCGCTCCCGCGCTCCCCATGCGCACGCCCGCGCGCGCTCGCTGGTCCACATCTGCCCGTCCACCGTGCTGTGCCTATAAAGCAGCCCCGAGCCTCAGCCATACCTCCCCGCGTGCTCACAAGTCTTACCCAAGCTAGAGATCACCGGAATTTGCCCCGAGCACGCCGCGCCACCGCCCGCCAAGCTTTCCAAGCCTCGGCCGCCGTGGCCAGCTCCCTCCAGTCACGTCCAAGCCGCGCCAACCCCTCGGTTAGCTTCGCCATTATCCCGTGAAGCTTTCCAAGTTCTTGGACACGGCAGAACTTCACTGGAAGACCGAGATCGCCCTCGCCGGACTTCGGTCACCCGCCGCCGCGCGTGGACCGAGCTCTCCGGTAAGCCATTTTCAAATTCCTTGCACCCACGTCGTCCCTAGCACCCAGTGAAGCTCTCTGACCCATTCGATTGACCTATTGCGCTGTGAGTATGCCGGATTCCTCACCGCCGACGAGCATCTCCGCCTGCACACGCGGACCGGCCGACTCCGACCATCCCCGATGGTGACCCGCACATCGTCGTGATCCCTAAGACCTCCCCTACATCCTTGACCACCTCACCGGAGCAACGTCACCGCCGGTAAGCCCCTCCGCCCTTTTCTCCGCCGCGGGTACTGTTTAATTGGGGACCGCGGGTTCGATTTCCAGAAACCCTAGGGGGTTTTCTGCAGAGCCGTAGACTCAATGAATAGTGCCCCGGGGACCTGTCTGTAATTCCTTTAAGAACTTTAGCTAGGGACCCAGCGCAAAACTGCTTTTCTTTAAACCATTTTGAATTAATCTTTATTTATTCAGCAGAAGACTTAGCGAATTCATAACTTGAGAAATACTTAACCAAAATTTGTCAAACCAATTTTGCTGAATTCTAAATATTATGGACTATCAATTAAAAATACTAAACCCCATGCTTTCTGTTCTAATTTTTAGAGTTTGGAATTAAATACACAAACTAACCAAACCTTGTTTAATTAAAGAAAATTAGTTATGCTTCTGTGCTGAACTTAAGAAAATTTATAGTTGTTCAAACCCCAATTAGATACTATTTAAAAATAGTGGGAACCCCAGTATTGAAAATTTAAGTAGGGATATCTATTAAAAGCCATTTTTACCCAAAACTTAAGAAAATTAGAAAGGCATTAGGAATTAATGAACAGTGAATGAAATTATTTTTCCTAGCCTACTTAAGTAACAAAGAACCTAGGAAAAATAAAAAGACCACTAGTACAGAACATAATTAAAGTAAAATGTTTTATTTGGCATTATTCTAACTAGAAAACAATTATTGGAGTTATAAAACCATACCTAAATTTGTTAATAAAAATTCAGTGGACTTGTAACCACTAAAACCCCACTGCAAAAATAATAAACACCCCAGCCCATCATTTTAAGTAGGGTAAATAAATATGACATGATAATGAGTCATATTTCAAATAAATCATGAGTAACCCAAAATAATGCAATAATGGGCAAATAAAATTTTGCTAGATCAATAATGAGATAGGCCATCAGAGAAAAATGCAAACCCATTTCAAAGATGCATAATAATACCTATTGTCAACACTTCACAAAAAAGGCCATTAATCCAAATAAATTCCTACCACCCCTTCCCTTAAGCGAAAAGATGCCAAACTTCAAAATGATTGCTCTTGCACAAAATAGAAGCTAGGAAAAATCAAAAATCTGTTGTTTGATATTTTTCAAATATAGTGGTAGTAGAAAGAACCCCTTTGGCTAGAAACTTTGGAAAATCATAATAAAATAACTGTAAGTATTAATGGCTAGAAATTTGTGCCAAGTCATGTTATAACATCTAGATGCTAGCAAAAATATGTCTTAAGAAATAACCTTCTGTTAAATGGTAGTTGTAGTTCAAACCACCCCTTCTGCCCTAATATTAAAAAATTTTATCCAGAGAGAACTACTTACTTCTTAAACCCCAAATTTTGAGACAGAATTATACACCAGTAAAAAGCTACTGTAATTTTTTAGAATTTTTGGAAATTTGTTAATATAACTTGTAGTTCAAACTCATCTTAAAAGCATAAAGGAAATAAGAAGAAGAAAGGAAAATAATAAACCTCACTTCAATAAGCTCAACTAGAAATCCTATTTAATTCTCACTAAGGCTTTTTGTCGGCGTTCCGAGACCGGGGGGGTCCCTGGGCCGACGAGTGAATGTCGCCGCGTGCCCCAGCCCAGATGGGTCGAGCGCGAGGGCGAGCGCGAAGGGGGGAGAGCGAGGCGGCCGGAGACCGGCGTGAGAGAGGTGGAAATCCCGCGGCCCTCGTGTTCGTCCCGCGCCCAGGTCGGGTGCGCTTGCAGTAGGGGTTACAAGCGTCCACGCGGGAGAGGGAGCGAGCGGCTCCAAGCGAGCGCCTGTTCTCGTCCTCGTCCTCGCGCGGCCAACCCTCTCTAAGAGGGCCCTGGTCCTCCCTTTTATAGGCGTAAGGAGAGGATCCAGGTGTACAATGGGGGGTGTAGCAGGGTGCTACGTGTCTAGCGGAGGAGAGCTAGCGCCCTAGGTACATGCCGTTGTGGCAGCCGGAGAGATCTTGGCACCCAGCTGGTGTGATGTCGTGGCCGTCGAAGGAGCGATGGAGCTTGGCGGAGGGACAGCTGTCGGAGCGGTTGAGTCCTTGCTGACGTCCTCTTGCTTCCGTAAGGGGGCGGAGAGCCACCGTCGTCACAGAGCATGCGGGGCGCCATCATTGCCTATCCGACGGAGCGAGCCAGATGGGACGCCGGTCTTGTTCCCTGCGGCCTGAGTCAGGTCGGGGTAGGGTGATGATGGCGCCTCCTGTTGACGTGGCTGGTCTACGCCCTAGGTTGGGCGATGTGGAAGCTCCTCCGAAGCCGAGGTCGAGTCCGAGCCCCCGGGTTGGGCGAGGCGGAGATTGTCGTCTTCTGGGGCCCAGCCCAAGTCCGAGCCCTGGGTCGGGCGAGGCGGAGATCGTCGTCTTCTGGGGCCGAGCCCAAGTCCGAGCCCTGGGTCGGGCGAGGCGGAGATCGTCGTCTTCTGGGGCCGTGCCCAAGTCCGAGCCCTGGGTCGGGCGGAGTTCGCTGTCTTCCGGGACTTAGCACGAGTCCGAGCCCTGGGTCGGGCGGAGTTCGCCGTCTTCCGGGACTTAGCCCGAGTCCGAGCCCTGGGTCGGGCGGAGTTCGCCGTCTTCCGGGGCTTAGCCCGAGTCCGAGCCCTGGGTCAGGCAGAGTTCGCCGTCTTCCGGGGCTTAGCCCGTGTCCGAGCCCTGGGTCGGGCGGAGTTCGCCGTCTTCCGGGACTTAGCCCGAGTCCGAGCCCTGGGTCGGGCGGAGCGGAGCTTCCCATGGTGCCTCCGGCAGAGCCTGACTGCCTGTCAGTCCTACTCTGTCCAGTGGCGCTGCAGTCAGTGTGGCGTAGGCGGCGCTGTCCTTCTGTCAGGCCGATCAGTGGAGCGGCGAAGTGACGGCGGTCACTTCGGTCCTGCCGGCTGGGGGGTGCGCGCCAGGATAAGGGTGTCAGGCCACCTTTGAATTAAATGCTCCTGCGACTTGGTCAGTCGGTGCGGCGATTTGGTCAGGGTTGCTTCTTAGCAAAGGCAGGGCCTCGGGCGAGCCGGGAATATGTTCGCCGCTGAAGGGGGGCCTCGGGCGAGACGGAAATCCTCCGGGGGTCGGCTGCCCTTGTCAGAGGCTAGGCTCGGGTGAGGCATGATCGTGTCCCTCGAATGGACTGATCCCTGACTTAATCGCACCCATCAGGCCTTTGCAGCTTCGTGCTGATGGGGGTTACCAGCTGAGAATTAGGAGCCTTGAGGGTACCCCTAATTATGGTCCCCGACAGTAGCCCCCGAGCTTCGAAGGGAGTGTTTGCACTCGCTTGGAGGCTTTCATCGCACTTTTTTGCAAGGGGACCAGCCTTTCTCGGTTGCGTTTTGTTCCGGTGGGTGCGCGCGAACGCACCCGCCGGGTGTAGCCCCCGAGGCCTCGGAGGAGTGGTTTCACTCCTTCGAGGTCTTACTGCCTCACGTAGTGCTTCGGCTGTTCTGGTCGTTCCCTCATGCGAGCTGGCCGTAGCCCAGGTGTACGGTCGGGTCCCAAGTTCTCGGGCTGGTATGTTGACGCTGTCAACGGTTCGGCCGGAGCCGGGTTTGCGAGAGCAGCCCCCGAGCCTCTGCACAGAGCGAGAGGGCGGTCAGGGGTAGACTCGGCTTTTTTACATACGCCCCTGCGTCGCCTTTCCGCAAGGAGGAGGGGGGGAAAGCGCCATGTTGCCCTCGATGGGCACCGAACATGGTGTCTCCGACGAGCTGCAAGCGGGTAATCCGAGTGGACGTCCGTGCCCCGTTCGTTAGGGGTCGGCTAGGGGCCTAGAGGCACGCCCAAAAGTACCTGCAGGTGATCTGCCAGACCCGGTACCCTGGCGACGGGGTCCGAGGGCTCGATGCCTCCCTCTGGTGGGATTCTGTTACAAGATCGTTCCCGCCGGTCTCAGAAATGTCCTAGGGTACCTCGGGAGCGCAGCCCGAGCCTTGGTTATGTATCGAACGTACCCATGGTCATCCCTCGCTCGGCATCTGAGGCGGCTGTGAACCCTTCGGGGGCCAGCCTTCGAACCCCTGATCAGTATTGGGCGCGGAGCCCGAGTAGCCTGAGGCGGTCGTTGAACCCTTTTGAGGGGCCAGCCTTTGAACCTCTGACTAGTAGTGGGTGTAGGGCCCACGCGATCTGAGGCAGCTGTCGAACACTTCTGGGGGGCCAGCCTTCGAATCTCTGATCAGTAGGGGGCTCGGAGCCGGGTTCATTCTCGGGGAAGGATCCTTTTCGGGGTATCCCCCTTTCTCGGTCCCTGTTGCAAGAGAGAGAAAGAGGAAAAACGGAAAAGGATACGAAATCGAACGACACGGCGTACCTTTTTGGACGCGTTCATTTTGGCGAAGGGGAAGCGTCGCCCGCTTCTCCTGCCAGAGGCGCCGCGTGTCCCGTCGCGGAGTTAATGCGACGGGGCGAGTGGTTGGAGGGGCGACCGTTGCACGTGCGCGAGCCGTTCGAGGAACGGATCACGGGCGCGTCGTCTTCACGCCGTGGGAGAGGGTTCTCTCGCTGCCCCCGGATGGGACATAAGCCTGGCTGACGACGCGACCGCTGCGCCTGCTCGCCTGCCACCGCCATTACTGCCGGCCCACTTTTGGCCGTGTTGACCGTCGCGCCAGGCTGGTGCTGCTGGGTCGCGCGCCGGGTCGCCTCGAGTCGCGGTATTGGTTCCACAGTCGAGGAGGTGCGGTGGTGGCGCGGGTGGCGATGCAGTTACTCACACGTAGCAACCGGCGCACCGGTTGCATGGCGCGTCGGCCTGGGCCTCCATGCCGGGCGTGTTGGGAGTCGGAGGAGCGCGCCCACTTGGCGCGGTTGCATGCCGCCTGCATGGCTGCCCACCCTTTCGCCCGTTGGTCTGGGCAAAAGTGGAGGGTCGCTTGTAACCGCTGGGCGGTTGTATGCACCGTGCGCGGCGGTTTGGCTTCTTCTGCCCTGAGTTGGCTTGCATGACGTGTGGGACCCAGCCCCCGCGCCGTAGGGGAGGACCTTGGAGTGTGTTGGAGAAGACTTAGCCCGTGACGGCTGGGGACGCGAGTAGGGAGAACCGCCCTTAAAAGGTGGGTGACCCCCCTTGGAGGGCGACCATGTCTTCGCGCTCCCTTATGCATCGTGTCTTTCCACCTTCTAGGCCCCCGGATGGGGGAGATCCGCCGTCATTCCGCCTCGTCGTTGGGGGAACGCGACTCCACGGGAGTTGGTACCTTTCAGCCGTCGTTCGGCTTCAAGGATTTTCATCATGCAGCCCGGCTGCACCCCTCCACCGGTGGTCACCCAAGATGGTGACCTCCAGTTTGATGGTGGGGGAAAGCGAGCCGGGCCGTGGCCTCCGCCCCTCCCTCAGCCTCAAGGATTTTCATCACTAGTGCTAGGGAGGGGAGTGTGCCGAGTTGGGGTCGGCCCCTGCGTGGGCAGTGGCCCGCTCCTTCCCTCAGTGATCGGGGGGAAGGGCGGGAGTCGTCCGTGGCGCTGACAGCTGCACCGTGCCCGGCTCGCTGGGCCGAGCGGCTTTGGAGCCGCTCCCGGTGCCGCCTGCCGCCATGGCAGCTGGAAGAGGTTCCGCCGCCGACGAGTTTGCCGGCGCCACCCACGGACCGACCTCCAACTCTACGGCCTTCTGCCCGTCCTTGCCTCTCGAGTTTTGGCACGGGCGGGGGCCTCCTGGCAGCAGCATCCTCCCTGAGGTCATCGCTGCTGCTGTTCGGCCCCCCGGGACAGAAGTCGTCGTCGTCGCCGCGGCTGGGGCGGGCGACGACAAGCCGTTTGTCGATCTTCTGTTGCTCCGCAGGCCTCTCCCCTGTCGAGTGGGGTTGTTCGTACCTGCGGAGGTGGAACCGGAGTTCCATTTGTAATGGCACCTCGAGTGCCGGTGTTTTTGTTCATTGTGGCTGTCGGGGCCTGAACATGTATGTGATTTCGGCACGGAGCCGTGTATTTTCCTCCTTTTCGAGCACTGAGTCTCGCCTGTTGGTTGTCTGAACCGCTTCACCAAGTGTGAGTCGCCCCGTGTACCGGTGACGAGTGAGGTATCCGTATCCCAGAGGCGTAGGAGTCCCTCGGCTCGGTCGGCCTTGTTGTCCGAGGCTTCTCTAACTTAGTTAAAGGAACCCCTCGGCCGCTCTTTGACGAGCCGAGGCCAGGGGTAGCGGCGTCAACATGGACAGAGGCAGAGTTGGCTCGAAAAGGAAACCTGGTTGGCCGGAGCCTGGCCGGGTTGTCCGTTAGCGGGACCGACGCCGGAATTGACCAGCCGAGGCCTCGGGTCGGGCTGACGTCCTCGGAGGGCAGCTGGCCGAGGCCTCGGGGTGACCAACCGAGCCGCCTGCTCGGGGCGGATTGACGTCCTCGGAAGGTAACTGGCCGAGGCCCCGGGGTGACCGACCGAGCCGCCTGCTCGGGACGGATTCCCGGAGAAGACCCTGGCGGCGATGGCCCGGGCGTGGTGATGACATCGTCCTTCAGAGTGGAGATCCTCGGACCGCGTCGCCGTCCGAGGCTAGGTCGGCCCTTGCTGAAGGTGTCGTCGATGCCAAGGGTGCCGCTGCTCCCTTCAGCCGTCAAGATCCGAGCCTGCAGGATCGGATTGTCTTGTAGCGTGTGTTTCCTGCGGCCGCCGGGGCCTAAACACACCCTCGCCGTGTTGTAAAGCTGCGTCTCTTTTCCTTTTATTTCGAGCATCTAGACTGTTTTGTCGGTAATAGAAATGTTTGTGCGAGCAAGAGTTGCTTCTCGCGGAAGGTGATGAGTGAGGTATCCGTATCCCGGAGGCGTAGGAGTCCCTCGGCTCGGTCAGCCTTGCCGCTTACGCGCACTCTTACCCGTCCATGGGGCTCTGTCACCGACGCAGTCGAGAAGGCTCGAAGGATCGCTTCGGCAGAAGAGCTTTCGAGCGTGAAGACTTGTCCGGTCCGCAGAATCACTTATCCGAACGTGAGTTACTTATCGCAGAAAGTGATGAGTGAGGTATCCGTATCCCGGAGGCGTAGGAGTCCCTCGGCTCGGCCAGCCTTGGCTGCTTACGTGTACTCCGTCGTTTTCAGGGTCCGCTTTCGAAGTAGCCAAAAAGCGCAAAAGACATTCTGGCAGAAAAGATCTTTTTTCGAGGAAAATTTCGACGCAGAGGGGGTTCCCCCCCTTTTAGCCCCCGTGGGAGGGTCGGGCTTTGCCGAGGTGAGGCCGACCCTTCCTTGATGACTAAACTTTGCGTGGGTGCGAGGTATATGATCAACTTGAAAACATCTTAAGGGTAGAAGCCATGTAGCTGTTGGATGTTCCAAGCGTTGTCGTAGACCTCGCCTTGGCTGTTGGCCAGCTTGTATGTTCCGGGCTTGAGAACCTTGGCGATGACGAATGGCCCCTCCCAGGGAGGCGTGAGCTTGTGCCGCCCTCGGGCGTCTTGTCGCAGTCGAAGCACCAGGTCGCCCACCTGGAGGTCTCGGGACCGGACCCCTCGGGCGTGGTAGCGTCGCAGGGACTGCTGGTACCACGCCGAGTGTAGCAAGGCCTGATCCCGAGCCTCCTCTAGCTGGTCCAGCGACTTTTCTCGGCTGACTTGGTTGCTTTGGTCGGTGTAGGCCCTCGTCCTCGGGGAGCCGTATTCTAAGTCTGTGGACAAGATGGCTTCGACCCCATAGACTAGAAAGAACGGCGTGAAGCCCATGGCTCGGCTCGGCGTTGTCCCCAGACTCCAGACCACCGAGGGGAGTTCCTTCATCCATCGCTTGCCGAACTTGTTGAGGTCGTTGTAGATCCGAGGCTTGAGTCCTTGTAGAATCATGCCGTTGGCACGCTCCACCTGCTCGGACCTGATGCTGTTCAGGGGTCGGACTTCGATCCACTTGGAGAATTTGTCGATGGCGACCAGCAGGTGCGTGTAGCCCCCGGGTGCCTTCTGCAAGGGGCCGACGAGGTCCAGACCCCACACCGCAAAAGGCCAGGTGATGGGTATCTTCTACAGAGCCTAAGCGGGCAGATGAGTCTGCCTCGCGTAGAATTGCCACCCTTTGCAGGTGCGGACGATTCGGGTAGCGTCGGCCATCGCCGTCGGCTAGTAGAAGCCTTGCCGGAAAGCGTTCCCGACAAGGGCTCGAGGCGCTGCGTGATGGCCGTAAGCCCCCGAGTGTATCTCTCGCAGGAGTTCTTGACCTTCGGCGATGGAGATGCATCGCTGGAGGATGCCTGAGGGGCTGCGGTGGTAGAGCTTCTTCTCATCTCCCAGCAAGACGAACGACTTGGCGCACCGCGCCACCCGCCGAGCCTCGGCTCGGTCGAGGGGTAGCTCTCCTCGGTGGAGATATTGCAAGTACGGGGTCTGCTAGTTTCGATTAGGCGCGACCCCGCTTCGCTCCTCCTCGACGCGCAGTGCCTCACCCTCGGGGGCCGAGGGTACCTCGGATTGAACCGGGGCGCCTCGGGTCGAGCCGAGGGTGCCTCGAGTTGAGCCGTGGGTGCCTCGGACTGGGCCGAGGGTACCTCGGGCTCGGACGTGTCGTCGATCTTGACGGAGGTTTGATACAGGTCTCGAGAGAAGACGTCCGGGGGAACCATCGTTCGCCCCGAGGCTATTTTAGCCAGCTCGTCCGCAGTCTCGTTGTAGCGCCGAGCGATGTGGTTGAGCTCGAGCCCGTAGAACTTGTCTTCCAGGCGCCGAACTTCATCGCAGTAGGCCTCCAGCTTCGGGTCGCGGCAATGGGAGTTCTTCATGACTTGGTCGATGACGAGCTGCGAGTCACCACGAGCGTCGAGGCATCGGACCCCTAGCTCGATGGCGATTCGCAACCCGTTGACCAGAGCCTCATATTCGGCCACATTGTTGGACGCCGGGAAGTGGAGGCATAGCACGTAGCGTAGATGCTTTCCGAGGGGTGAGATGAAGAGTAGGCCTGCGCCGGCCCCTATCTTCATCAGCGACCCGTCGAAGAACATGGTCCAGAGCTCCGGTTGGATCGGAGCCGTTGGTAGCTGGGTGTCGACCCATTCAGCCACGAAGTCCGCCAAGACCTGGGACTTAATGGCTTTCCGAGGAGCGAACCAGATTGTCTCGCCCATGATCTCCACCGCCCACTTTGCAATCCTACCCGAGGCCTCTCGGCACTGGATGATCTCTCCCAGGGGGAAGGATGACACCACAGTTACCGGATGAGACTCGAAGTAGTGTCGCAGCTTCCGTCGCGTTAGGATCACCGCGTACAGCAGCTTCTGAACCTGTGGGTAGCGGACCTTGGTTTCGGACAGTACCTCGCTGACGAAGTAGACTGGCCTCTGAACGGGCAATGCATGCCCCTCTTCTTGCCTCTCGACCACAATCGCGGCGCTAACCACCTGGGTGGTCGCGGCGACGTAGACTAGGAGGGCTTCTCCGGCAGATGGGGGCACCAAGATAGGCGCCTTTGTGAGGAGCGCCTTCAGGTTCCCGAGGGCTTCCTCGGCCTCAGGGGTCCAAGTGAAGCACTCGGCCTTCCTTAAGAGGCGGTACAGAGGTAGACCTCTTTCGCCGAGGCGTGAGATGAAGCGGCTCAGAGCCACGAGGCATCCCATGACCCTCTGTACGCCTTTCAAGTCCTTGATGGGCCCCATGCTGGTAATGGCTGCGATCTTTTCCGGGTTGGCTTCGATGCCCCGCTCGGAGACGATGAACCTCAAGAGCATGCCTCGGGGCACCCCAAAGACACACTTTTCAGGATTGAGCTTGACACCTTTCGCCTTGAGACATCGGAATGTCGTTTCAAGGTCGGAAAGGAGGTCGGAGGCTTTCCTCGTCTTGACTACGATGTCATCGACGTAGGCCTCGATTATGCGGCCAATGTGTTCGCCGAACACATGGTTCATGCACCGTTGGTACGTTGCGCCCGCATTCCTCAAACCGAACGGCATGGTGACATAGCAGTACATGCCAAAGGGTGTGATGAAAGAAGTCGCGAGCTGGTCGGACTCTTTCATCTTGATTTGATGATACCCTGAGTAGGCATTGAGGAAAGACAGGGTTTCGCACCCAGTAGTGGAATCCACGATTTGGTCGATGCGAGGCAGAGGGTAGGGAACCTTCGAACATGCTTTGTTGAGACCAGTGTAGTCTACACACATCTGCCATTTCCCCCCTTTCTTTCTCACAAGCACAGGGTTGGCAAGCCATTCGGGATGGAATACCTCTTTGATGAACCCTGCTGCCATTAGCTTGTGAATCTCCTCGCCTATGGCTCGACGCTTCTCCTAGTCGAATCGGCGCAGCGGCTGCTTGACGGGTCGGGCTCCGGCTCGGATGTCCAACGAGTGCTCGACGACATTCCTCGGTACGCCGGGCATGTCCGAGGGGCTCCACGCGAAGACGTCGGCGTTCGCGCGGAGAAAGTCGACGAGCACTGCTTCCTATTTGGGATCGAACCCGGAGCCGATCCGGATCTGCTTGGAGGTGTCGCCGCTGGGGTCGAGGGGGACGGACTTAACCGTCTCCGCTGGCTCAAAGTTGCCGGCGTGACGCTTCACGTCTGGCACCTCCTTAGAGAGGCTTTCCAGGTCGGCGATGAGGGCCTCGGACTCGGCGAGGGCCTCGGCGTACTCCACGCACTCCACGTCGCATTCGAACGCGTGTTTGTACGTAGGGCCGACGGTGACGACCCCGTTGGGGCCCGGCATCTTGAGCTTCAGGTAGGTGTAGTTAGGGACAGCCATGAACTTCGCGTAGCATGGCCTCCCCAGTACCGCGTGGTAGGTTCCTCGGAACCCGACCACCTCGAACGTCAGGGTCTCCCTTCGGATGTTGGAGGGTGTTCCGAAGCAGACGGGAAGGTCGAGCTGTCCGAGGGGTTGGACGCGCTTCCCGGGGATGATCCCATGGAAGGGCGCAGCGCCTGCCCGGACAGAGGATAGATCAACACGCAGGAGCCTGAGGGTCTCGGCGTAGATGATGTTGAGGCTGCTGCCTCCGTCCATGAGGACCTTGGTGAGCCTGACGTCGCCGATGACGGGGTCGACGACGAGCGGGTATTTCCCCGGGCTCGGCACATGGTCGGGGTGATCGTCTCGGTCGAAGGTGATGGGCTTGTCGGACCAGTCTAGATAGACTGGCGCCGCCACCTTGACCAAGCAGATCTCCCGGCGCTCTTGCTTGCGGTGCCGAGCCGAGGCGTTCGCCGCTTGCCCACCATAGATCATGAAGCAGTCGCGGACCTCGGGGAACTCTCCTGCCTGGTGATCTTCCTTTTTGTCGTCGTCACGGGCCTTGCCACCCTCCGCGGGAGGCCCGGCCCTGTGGAAGTGGCGCCGAAGCATGACGCACTCCTCAAGGGTGTGCTTGACCGGTCCCTGGTGATAGGGGCATGGCTCCTTGAGCATCTTGTCGAAGAGGTTGGCACCTCCGGGGGGTTTCCGAGGGTTCTTGTACTCGGCGGCGGCGACAAGGTCCGCGTCGGCGGCGTCGCGTTTCGCTTGCGACTTCTTCTTGCCCTTCTTCTTAGCGCCGCGCTGAGTTGATGCCTCGGGAGTACCTTCCGATGGGCGGCCCTGGGGCTGCTTGTCCTTTTGGAAGATAGCCTCGACCGCCTCCTAGCCGGAGGCGAACTTGGTGGCGATGTCCATCAGCTCGCTCGCCCTGGTTGGGGTCTTGCGGCCTAGCTTGCTCACCAGGTTGCGGCAGGTGGTGCCAGCGAGGAACGCGCCGATGACATCCGAGTCGGTGATGTTGGGCAGCTCGGTGCGCTGCTTCGAGAATCGCCGGATGTAGTCTCGGAGAGACTCTCCCGGCTGCTGTCTGCAGCTTCGGAGGTCCCAGGAATTCCCGGAGCGCACATACGTGCCCTGGAAATTGCCGGCGAAAGCTTGGACTAGGTCGTCCCAGTTGGAGATCTGCCCCGGAGGCAGGTGCTCCAACCAGGCGCGAGCGGAGTCAAAGAGGAACAGGGGGAGGATGCGGATGATGAGGTTGTCATCGTCCGTTTCACCCAGTTGGCAGGCCAGACGGTAGTCCGCGAGCCACAGTTCCGGTCTCGTCTCCCCCGAGGACTTTGTAATAGTAGCTGGGGGCCGGAACCGGGTCGGGAACGGCGCCCGTCGGATGGCTCGGCTGAAGGCTTGCGGACCGGGTGGTTCGGGCGAGGGACTCCGATCCTCCCCGCTGTCGTAGCGTCCCCCACGCCTGGGGTGGTAGCCTCGGCGCACCCTCTCATCGAGGTGGGCCCGTCGGTCGCGGTGGTGGTGCTCGTTGCCGAGGCGTCTCGGGGCCGCAGGCGCGGTGTTGCGCGTGCGCCCGGTGTAGACCGAGGCTTCCCGCATGGATCGGGAAGTCGCAGCATGAGGTTCTGAGGGGTACCCCTGCCTTCGGGAGGCAGAGCTCTCGGCCCGTCGGACCGTGGCGCCTTCCAGGAGATTCTTGAGTTCTCCCTGGATTCGCTGCCCCTCGGTGGTTGATGGCTCTTGCATCGCGTGAAGAAGCATTGCTACTGCCGCCAGGTTCTAGCCGACCCCACTGGATGCGGGTGGTGGCCTGAGCCTGACGTCGTCGGCGATGCGGTGCTGGAAACCCTGGGGTAGATGACGTATTTCTCCAGCCGGAGGTTGGCCCGCCCATGCCTGCCCGACGTCCTGACGGATCGGCTCCAGCGCTCCTGCTCCCTCGTCGAGCCTGGCCTGCACCCTGCGGATTTGCTCGAGCTGTGGGTCATGACCCCCCGCCTGAACGGGGACCACAGCTAGCTCCCGTGGGATGTCAACGCGAGGCGCCGGCCTAGGGAGGTCACCGTCCTCCGGCATGCCGAAATGGCTGCCTTCGAGGGGACCCCCTAGATCGACGTGGAAGCATTCGCGACTTGGGCCGCGATCCTCATCGCCGAGGCTTCAGCTACCGTCGGAACAGTCGGAAAGGCAGTAGTCGCATGCGGTCATGAAGTCCCACATGGCACTGGGGTTACCAAGTCCAGAGAAATCCCAACAGACGTTGGGTTCGTCGTCTTCCTCGGACCCAGAGGGCCCGTAGGTCGAGACGTCCGTCAGCCGGTCCCAAGGTGACCGCACACGAAACCCCAGAGGGTCTGGATTTGCCTCTACGAGAGCGCCCGCCAAAGCGAAGTCGCTAGACGGGTTGAGGCTGAACCCGAAAGACGCGGGATGGGAATCGATCGGTACCTTTTGGTCGACGGGCGGCGATAAGGTCGCGTCGGGGACTGACTGCGCCGTCGTCTCAGGTACGAGGGTGACGTCCAGCAAGCTTTTCGCGAGCGTGCTGGCGTCGTCCGCTTGCTCGGGATTGGCGTGTCGCGGGGAGACGGCGCTCGCCTTCGTCTCAAACGCGAGGTCGACGCCTGGTGCGCCCCCCGTTGGGGTGCCGGGACTGTCGACTCGCTCGACAGCCGACAAGGCGCTGCCTCCTGCTTGGCCTTGGTTGCCCCGCCTCCTCCTCCGTCGACGGGGGAGAGGACGGGGTGACCTCGAAGGTTGCTCTTCCACTATGCGGGGAAGACGTCGCTGATTCCGCCGCCAGCAGGCGGGTTGTCGGCCGCCACCGTTGTTGTCGCACGGCGGTGGAAGGAGTATCATGTCGTAGCTGCCGTCGAGGGATATGAACTCAAGACTCCCAAAACGGAGCACCGTCCCGGGTTGGAGAGGTTGCTGGAGACTGCCCATCTGGAGCTTGACGGGAAGCTATTCGTCAACACGCAGCAGGCCCCTACCTGGCGCGCCAACTGTCGGCGTTCCGAGACCGGGGGGTCCATGGGCCGACGAGTGAATGTCACCGCGTGCCCCAGCCCAGATGGGTCGAGCGCGAGGGCGAGCGCGAAGGGGGGGAGAGCGAGGCGGCCGGAGACCGGCGTGAGAGAGGTGGGAATCCCGCGGCCCTCGTGTTCGTCCTGCGCCCAGGTCGGGTGCGCTTGCAGTAGGGGGTTACAAGCGTCCACGCGGGAGAGGGAGCGAGCGGCTCCAAGCGAGCGCCTGTTCTCGTCCTCGTCCCCGCGCGGCCAACCCTCTCTAAGAGGGCCCTGGTCCTCCCTTTTATAGGCGTAAGGAGAGGATCCAGGTGTACAATGGGGGGTGTAGCAGGGTGCTACGTGTCTAGCGGAGGTGAGCTAGCGCCCTAGGTACATGCCGTTGTGGCAGCCGGAGAGATCTTGGCACCCAGCTGGTGTGATGTCGTGGCCGTCGAAGGAGCGATGGAGCTTGGCGGAGGGACAGCTGTCGGAGCGGTTGAGTCCTTGCTGACGTCCTCTTGCTTCCGTAAGGGGGCGGAGAGCCGCCGTCGTCACAGAGCATGCGGGGCGCCATCATTGCCTATCCGGCGGAGCGAGCCAGATGGGACACCGGTCTTGTTCCCTGCGGCCTGAGTCAGCTCGGGGTAGGGTGATGATGGCGCCTCCTGTTGATGTGGCTGGTCTACGCTCTAGGTTGGGCAATGTGGAAGCTCCTCCGAAGCCGAGGTCGAGTCCGAGCCCCCGGGTTGGGCGAGGCAGAGATTGTCGTCTTCTGGGGCCGAGCCCAAGTCCGAGCCTTGGGTCGGGCGAGGCGGAGATCGTCGTCTTCTGGGGCTGAGCCCAAGTCCGAGCCCTGGGTCGGGCGAGGCGGAGATCGTCGTCTTCTGGGGCTGAGCCCAAGTCCGAGCCCTGGGTCGGGCGAGGCGGAGATCGTCGTCTTCTGGGGCCGAGCCCATGTCCGAGCCCTGGGTCGGGCGGAGTTCGCCGTCTTCTGGGACTTAGCCCGAGTCCGAGCCCTGGGTCGGGCGGAGTTCGCCGTCTTCTGGGACTTAGCCCGAGTCCGAGCCCTGGGTTGGGCGGAGTTCGCCGTCTTCCGGGGCTTAGCCCGAGTCCGAGCCCTGGGTCGGGCGGAGTTCGCCGTCTTCCGGGGCTTAGCCCGAGTCCGAGCCCTGGGTCGGGCGGAGTTCGCCGTCTTCCGGGGCTTAGCCCGAGTCCGAGCCCTGGGTCGGGCAGAGTTCGCCGTCTTCCGGGGCTTAGCCCGAGTCCGAGCCCTGGGTCGGGCGGAGTTCGCCGTCTTCTGGGACTTAGCCCGAGTCCGAGCCCTGGGTCGGGCGGAGTTCGCCGTCTTCCGGGGCTTAGCCCGAGTCCGAGCCCTGGGTCGGGCAGAGTTCGCCGTCTTCCGGGGCTTAGCCCGAGTCCGAGCCCTGGGTCGGGCGGAGTTCGCCGTCTTCCGGGACTTAGCCCGAGTCCGAGCCCTGGGTCGGGCGGAGCGGAGCTTCCCATGGTGCCTCCGGCAGAGCCTGACTGCCTGTCAGTCCTACTCTGTCCAGTGGCGCTGCAGTCGGTTTGGCGTAGGCGGCGCTGTCCTTCTGTCAGGCCGGTCAGTGGAGCGGCGAAGTGACGGCGGTCACTTCGGTCCTGCCGGCTGGGGGGTGCGCGCCAGGATAAGGGTGTCAGGCCACCTTTGCATTAAATGCTCCTGCGGCTTGGTCGGTCGGTGCGGTGATTTGGTCAGGGTTGCTTCTTAGCGAAGGTAGGGCCTCAGGCGAGCCGGGAATATGTTCGCCGCTGAAGGGGGGCCTCGGGCGAGACGGAAATCCTCCGGGGGTCGGCTGCCCTTGTCCGAGGCTAGGCTCGGGTGAGGCATGATCGTGTCCCTCGAATGGACTGATCCCTGACTTAATCGCACCCATCAGGCCTTTGCAGCTTCGTGCTGATGGGGGTTACCAGCTGAGAATTAGGAGCCTTGAGGGTACCCCTAATTATGGTCCCCGACACTTTTAAAAGAATTCAGTGAAACACCAAAAAAGAGTAAACCCTATCTAATTTAAGTGAATCATTCACCATCGAGTTAATTGCTAAATTACCTATCATATCATGCATATATCTTACTCATTGCATTCATTAGACTGCAATCTAGCTGACGGAGAGGAAGACCAGGAACAAGCTCCCGAGACTGCCACTGAGGATCTCCCCGCAGCCCCAGCATTTAAAGGCAAGCCCCGGTTTTTATGCATAACCGTATTTATATATGCTACTTTACTACACATAATGCTTGTAGGATTGTAATGTGCACTTAAGTGTAGGAGTTGCTTGAAACCTCTAGTTGCATGAACTTAGGATTCCTTTTTGAGATGGATACTAGTATGCTAGGTCGAGTAGCTGCTTTGCTAATTAGGATTTCGGTAGAAGTCGAGTGATTTTTCTAGCACTCGCGCGACGTCAGGAGTTAATTGTATTCATCTTGATAACAAGATCTATAACGGTCTATGGACTTGATCCAGGGAGGATGCCTTGTCCATGAGACAGGAAAAAGAATTAAGGATTAATGTGTGGATACCTGAGTCAAGCGTTTGAACGTACTAAGCACATGTCGGGAAATATGGTAACCGGTAAACCTTGTACCTGAGTGAAGCCGGGCGTGGACTTTATCCCTCACTCGTCCTGAGACTGGGTCTCCCATGCTAGCTATGGTGGGTACAAGTGCAGTCACTGCACGGCGGTAGCCGGGGTCAGTGGAGCACTGTATGCCAAGGCGGTGAGCCCTGGCCGCGAACGGGGAATCGATAGGGGACAGTTGACATGTGTGGGGTTAGAGTACCCTGACATGTCATGTGTTTAGGTTTACCTTGCAAGGTTAAAACTCGATTTGAACCGTCTGCTTCTCGCAGCTAATGAGACTGCTTGACCCCTTGTACTACATTGAGTAAGAAGTGAAAGAAGGTTACATGAGATAATTTGTTGATTGTACTAAATGCTTGCTACCATGTATGCTTAGAAGGAGCAAACTTAGTAAAGCTAATGATGCTAGAAATTGAAAATCTAAAACTTGATTTTAGATACAGCTAGTGCTTTTGGCAAACCAATCCCCTCAGCCAAACAGCTGCATGGTCTAGAGGTAGAGGAGTAGTTTCCTCACATCGGGTAAGTCTAGCTGAGTATTAGTATACTCAGCCTTGCTTGTGGCATAATTTTGCAGGTACCCTGTAGGATATGGTTGATGGTGTGACTTGGCCTACCACCCTGCCACCGGGTTGGACGGTTGAGTGGGATGCTGCTTCCACGGGAGAGGAGCAGGAGTAGTGGGCTAGGCCTTGCCCATTTCCTCGCTATCGATGACATCGATTATCCGCTGCATTTTATTTTGTGAACTTTTATTCGCTACTTGAAAAAAACTCCGATCCATGTAATAATTCAGTACTTATTTTAAGATTTCCTGTTTTATTGTGTTTCTGCTGTGACTCACCTTCGTGTGAGATTGTGGTTTTTGATCCTGGTTAAGTGGCTTTATCAGACTAGATCTGAGGGACTGACGGGTTATTCCGATTTAAGTGTGTTGTGGCCCTTGAGGGGTGACTTAGACACTTAAGCTGGAATAATTTGGGCGGTTCCGCCACAGTACCGGCTGCGCGGAATCCGCACGGATCGAACGAACTCGTCCAGGAAAGGCACGGTTCGCCCGCAAGCCCTTGCGGAACCAGCGACACTATAAATCTGTCGCGCCCCTGCTTCCGCCCTCTGCCCGACCAAGCACCATGGTGAACTGAGCTTTCGCTGCGCCCCGCCGAGGACAGAGAGATGAGAGAGGTGCTGTCGTGGTGGATTTGAAGCCTACAACGTTGTTGAGTAGTCAGAATCGGGCTGGTGAAGCTCGCCATGCCACAAGGAATACTATTGTAGCTTCGCCTGTCCGGAATTGCGCTCTGCGCTGTCGGAATCATGCGCCGGTAATCATCCCTCCGCCTGGGTACGTCGACTGACCTCACCACGGCACCAGCGTCGGTATGAACCCCTCTATTGAGTTCTCCACATCTCCCCTCTGCGTAGCATCTGTCTAAACGAAGTTCGAGCATTGAGGTCATCCCTCGGCGTGCTTCGGCCATGGCGCCGCCGCTCAGCTTGGGGGCGCCGCCACCCTGCATTCTAGTGAGGGGAGAGATGAGAGTAGGACGGAGGGGGGGGGGGGGAACCTGTGCGGGCTGTTGGATGTAGAGTGTGCGGCTGTGATCAAATCTTGAGCGTACCCCTTCACGCTTCTAATTCCGACCGTGGATCTCAGATCCAACGGCTGTAGGCGTGCCGGTTCGCTTAAATTTCAGGATCTAATCCGGGCCCTTGATCCTTCATCGGGCGGCTCCAGGTTGCCCGTACCCCCTTCACGCCACCGATTTTGCTAATGAGCCCCTATAATATTCTCAAACCAACCCGCCATCCTGTGCGGTGTTCTCTGTTTCTGGGGAACCTTTCAAGTTAGCCCCTAGCCTTTTGTTTATTCATGCGCCCAGTCCAGAGAGTTGGAAAAATCAGAAAATAATTATAGAAATGGATTTTAAAGTAGAAATAAAAGCTAGAATTGGTTTAATTCATAAAAATTCATGTGAAGTCCAAATTAATCCATTCCAATTCCTATAATTTTGTTTTAATATTGTTCATCACTCAGTAATACTGTTTTAGCATGATACTCATAATGAAATTTATGTCTTAATTAATTTGTACTAGACACATAAAACCATTAGAAATTCATAACTTAAAATCCATAACTCCAAATTGATTTATTCCAGTGACATTAATTTTTTAAATATTGTTTATTACATAGTACCTTTGTCTATCCATGAAACATGATATAAAATTATTCACATGAATAACTCTATTCTAGGCATTAAATAACCTCAGAAAATTATAACTAAATAATCGTAGCTCCAAATTTAGTGGTTCTTGTTTCTACGATCTCGTTACGACGCGTAGAATATTATTATGTAGTTGTTCTTATGTTTGATGTAATGCTAATTTTGCCTACACCATGTTTGTTTGTATTGCTACGACTAGCGCGAGGTAACGAGTCACATGAAGAGCAAGTTGGTACCTAGAATCTCAAGTGCCAGGCAAGTTGTGCCCTTGATTAGTTATTTTTACCCAGCCAGGTTCTTATTATTCGTAATGATCTACATAGGTTAATTTTGATGGGACCCAATAGGTTACCCTAGATTTGACTATCTTTATACCTTGTTTCACCACTGGTTTTACTACTAAATTTTTGGGTAGTACATGCTATTGCTTTATGTGGTTTTGGGTATAGAGATATTTATTACTCATGATTACACTTTTTATTATCTGTTTATTATTTATTGTTCATGATAAGATCATTATGTTAATGGGAATATGGAGAACCACCTAGGAAAACAGTGGTACCACAAGGGTTTAATGGGACGCCCTTGGCTGATTAACTAGGAAAGCTGGTGGATGACTACCTTACCCGAAAGGGGCAAGGGCAGTAGGGGAGTGGTCAGTGTAGGGAGGTCCGTGGTTGATTTTGCTGCGATGGCGGTCATGCGAGGGATTCCTGCACTAGAGCTTCCTATAAACTGTAGCGGGTTTTCTGAAGCTAGTGGAACTTTGTAAAGGCCCCATAGTGTTAACCTGCCTCGCCTCCTCGGTAGAGGTGTATGGGATTGGTCATCTCTTGGCAGATGTGTAACATGACTTGTGGGTAAAGATGCGCAACCTCTATAGAGCGTAAAACTGGTATACTAGCCATGCTCACATGATTAATTTATGGAACTAAATTCACTTTGTAATATGCATTGCATCGCATGTGATGTTTTATTTTTGTTCTACTACTTAATTGGGTTTGGTATTTAATTATACTTAGTAATTGCTAATAAAATTTTGACCAACTTTAAGAGCAATGCTCAGCTTCAACCATCCTCTTTGGTAAGCCTTACACTTCACGTGAGCTCCTACCTTTGGCAAGTTCATGCACATTATTCCCCACAACTTGTTGAGCTATGAACGTATGTGAGCTCACTCTTGCTGTCTCACACCCCCCACAGGTCAAGAATAGGTACCGCAGGATGAGGCGCATGGAGGATGCTGCGATGTGTTTGTGAGAGGTCCAGGCCATCGTCTCCCAGTCAAATTTGGGTTGCTGGACCGTTGTCTCCTTATAATGTAATTATTTATTTATTTTGTACAGAACTCCTATTATATAGTAAAGTTGTGACATTCAATCATGTGCCATGATTCATCATATGTGTGAGACTTGGTCCCAGCACACCTAGTGATTATGTTTTCGCACCCGGGTCTTGGTGCCCCGAAACTCGGGTGTGACAGAAGTGGTATGAGAGGAATATTGACTGTAGGACGAAACCTAGATAGAACTGGACAACCAATACTTACTTACCTTTGCTACTCTGATTCTTTTCTAAAGTTTTCTTAATCTTTCTCATCTATTTCCGCTTACTCTGATTATTCTTACCTTTTCTTTCTAAAGACAAATGTGGATTTCACACTTTGCAATCTTGTGCCTTAAGTGACCTTTTGGAATAGGAGACCTATTCAGAGAAACAAAAACAAAATTATTTTTGAAGTTATCTATACACTTGAATGTTTGTTCTTATGATACATGTCTGATTTGGATTTTTGATTGAGTGTGATGAGTTGTGGAATAATATCCACAATTGCATCTACATATACATATAAAAAATGCTTAAAAATAACTAGACAAACAAGATTATCTCTCAATAAAGTATCTAGCTTAACAATATCCATCTCATCTTGAAAGATTCTATCATACACTCATAGATCCATCTTATCTTAAAAAGATACTCATCTTATCTTGAAAAGATCTTATGTCACCCTAGTAGATCTAACTGACCTCAAAAGATTCTACCTTATCCTTATGGAGTCATCTTGCCCTAATTAGCATATTTATCCTACTCTAGAATAACAACCATGAGCTAATCCAAAGAATTTATTTATATCTTATCTAGTCTAAAATAGTCATATCAATTTATTCTAGATCTGATCCCATCTAATAGGTTAATCTAACCTAACGAAGTCTAACCTTAAGTTGAGCTAACCTAAGGCCAGTCACTTAACTAGTTAATAGTGGGAAAAATTAGATTAGACCCTGCCCCTATAAACAAGTTTGAGATCTTAGATAAACTCGGCCATACACAACAACATGACCCATATAATAGGTTACATAACCTATCCAACCAATCTATGGGCAAACAACCCAACCAATAGAGTATGATGGATTGCATAATCTGCCTATCCCCACCTAACATCAAACAAACTTTTGACCTACATCATGTAGTCTATCTCATCCATATCTATCTTAACCATATTCCCCAACCGATGATATACACTAACCAGGAATCAATGAGACCAAGACTGGAGAAGAAAAAATCAACCTCATCAAGAAAGGAGAGAAGTCAAACTCAATCTTCAGATGCTTTATCACTCAACACAGAATTCTTTCCCACTATAAACTTTCTCACCCTAGGCTATTCTTGCCCTAACCTATCTTTTACACTACACCATAAGGTGACTATACATATATATACCCATGCTTTCATAACCACTTTCTAAATAACATGAAACTTATTGTTCTTAAACTAATTAGAAGTTAAAGGTTAAACTATAAATAAAGCTTTTTACATCTCTGTCCTTACAAATCTCGAGGATGAGATTTCTGTTAAGGGGGGTAGGATTTGTAACACCCAAAATCCTATTCTAATATTTATAAATATTTCTTGATAAGATTTGGGGTTAAAAGGTATTTTAATATAAGATTCCTCATTTATAAATGTTGTTCTAAAAAACATAAAATTAAAATCTTGGAACCATAAACACAAGGAAGACTTTTATCTGTTTAATATTATCTTTATGAACTACATAAAAATGCACTCCTTAAAAAATGAAATAACTTATGGGAAAAATATTGTGTGGGTTGCATAATTGGATCATTTTTTCTCTTCTTTGCATGAATAAATGAATAAATTAATTAATATAAATTATGCCTACACCATGTTGGAGTTTGTTTGTGCATCTAACTTAAAAATTTGAAATTCAAACCTGGATTTAAATTGAAATAGAAAACATGAAATAAAATAGAAAAGATAAACCCTACCTGTACCTGGGTCGGTTCTCTCATTCTCGGCCCATTCGCGCCCCTTGCCACCTTGGTCCGGCCCCAACCGCGCGTAGGCTACCATTTGGGCCCAGGACAAACCAACCACGCGACCCACTTCCTTGAGCAACCAGCCCGACCTCTTCCCTGCACCAATGCCGCTTACATGGGGGCCCCGTTCAACAATACCTCATCCGATCCGCGCGCGGATGCTGCGTTCACCGTTGTGACGCTGGCGCGTGGAGCCCTAGAGTCGGATCTGTCTCCTCTCCATCGTGTGCCCAGAAAAAAGGGACTCTCCGTAACAAACCTCGCCAGAATCCGCGCTATGATCTCGCTGTGAGCGGCGCGATGCCTACTGGCACTAGTTCGTCTCGCCCATCCATGGGACCCGCATGTCATCACTTTCCCTCTTCTTCACTGCAACAAAGCCGCGCGTATCTCCGTCTACCTCGGTACCGGCGGCTCGGAATCCGCGCGGATCGAACGAACTCGTCCAGGTAGGGCGCGGTTCGCTCGCCAGCCCTTGCGGAACCCACGACACTATAAATCCGTCATGCCCCTGCTTCCGCCCTCTGCCTGACAGTGCACCATGGTGAACTGAGCTTTCATTGCACCACGCCGAGGACACAGAGATGAGAGAGGTGCTATCGTGGTGGATTTGAAGCCTACGGCATTGTCGAGTAGTCAGAATCGGGCCGATGAAGCTCTCCATGCCACAGGGAATATTATTGTAGCTTCGCCTGTCCGGAATTGTGCTCTGCGCTACCGGAATCATGCGACGGTAATCATCCCTCCACCTGGGTCTGTTGATCGGCCTCACCACCACACCTGCGCCGGTATGAACCCCTCTATTGAGTTCTCCATCATCTTTGCTCTGCGTAGCATCCGTCTAATCGAAGTTCGGGCATCGGGGTCGTCCCTCAGCGTGCTCCGGCCATGGCGCCGCCGCTCTGCGTTCTGGTGAGGGGAGAGATGAGAGTAGGACGGGGGAAACCTGTGCGGGCTGTTGGATGTAGAGTGTGAGACTGTGATCAAATCCTGAGCGTACCCCTTCGCGCTTCTAATTCCGACCATGGATCTCGGATCCAACGGCTGTAGACGTACTGGTTCGCTTAAATTTCAGGATCTAATCCGTGCCCTTGATCCTTCATTGGGCGGCTCCGGTTGGCTCGTACCCCCTTCACACCATCGATTTTGCTAAGGAGCCCCTGTAATATTCTCAAATCAACTCGCCATCCTATGCGGTGTTCTCCATGTCTGGGGAACCTTTCAAGTTAGCCCCTAGCCTTTTGTTTATTCATGCGCCCAGTCCAGAGAGTTGGAAAAATTAGAAAATAATTATAGAAATGGATTTTAAAGTAGAAATAAATGGTAGAATTGGTTTAATTCATACAAAATTCATGTGAAGTCCAAATTAATCCATTCCAATTCCTATAATTTTGTTTTAATATTGTTCATCACTCAGTAATACTTTAGCATGAAACTCATAATGAAATTTGTCTCTTAATTAATTTGTACTAGACACATAAAACCTTTAGAAATTCATAACTTAAAATCCATAACTCCAAATTGATTTATTCCAGTGGCATTAATTTTGTTTAAATATTGTTTATTACCTAGTACCTTTGTCTAACCATGAAACTTGATTTAAAATTATTCACATGAATAACTCTATTCTAGACATTAAATAACCTCAGAAAATTATAACTTAATAACCATAGCTCCGAATTTAGTGGTTCTTGTTTCTACGATCTCGTTACGACGCATAGAATATTATTATGCAGTTGTTCTTATGTTTGATGTAATGTTAATTTTGCCTATACCATTTTTGTTTGTATTGCTACGGCTAGCGCGAGGTAACGAGTCACCTGAAGAGCAAGTTGGTACCTGGAATCTCAAGTGCCAGCCATGTTGTGCCCTTGATCACTTATTTTTACCCAGCCATGTTCTTATTATTCATAAAGATCCACATAGGTTAATTTTAATGGGACCCAATAGGTTACCCTTGATTTGACTATCTTTATACCTTGTTTCACCACTGGTTTTACTACTAAATTTTTGGGTAGTACATGATATTGCTTTATGTGGTTTTGGGTATAGAGATATTTATTACTCATGATTACACTTTTTATTATCTGTTTATTATTTACTGTTCATGATAAGATCATTATGTTAATGGGAACATGGAGAACCACCCGGGAAAACAGTGCTACCACAAGGGTTTAATGGGACGCCCTTAGCTGATTAACTAGGAAAGCTAGTGGATGACTACCTTACCCGAAAGGGGCAAGGGCAGTAGGGGAGTGGTCAGTGTAGGGAGGTCCTTGGTTGATTTTGCTGCGATGACGGTTAGGCGATGGATTCCTACACTGGAGCGTCCTATAAACTCTAGCGGGTTTTATGAAGCTAGTGGAACTTTGTAAAGGCCTCATAGGGTTACCCTGCCTCGCCTCCTCGGTAGAGGTGTATGGGATTGGCCGTCTCTTGGAAGATGGGTAACATGACTTATGGGTAAAGATGTGCAACCTCTGCAGAGCGTAAAACCGGTATACTAGATGTGCTCACGGTCATGAGCAGCTCGAACACTCACATGATTAATTTATGGAACTGAATTCAATTTGTCATATGCATTGCATCGCAGGTGATGTTGTTATTTTTGTTCTACTACTTAATTGGGTTTGGTATTTACTTATACTTAGTAATTGCTAATAAAATTTTGACCAACTTTAAAAGCAATGCTCAGCTTCAACCATCCTCTTTGGTAAGCCTTACACTTCACGTGAGCTCCCACCTTTGGCGAGTTCATGTACATTATTCCCCACAACTTGTTGAGCTATGAATGTATGTGAGCTCACTCTTGCTGTCTCACACCCCCCATAGGTCAAGAACAAGTATCACAAGATGAGGCGCATGGAGGATGTTGCGATTTGTTCGTGAGAGGTCTAGGCCATCGTCTCCCAGTCAACTTTGGGTTGCTGGACCGTTGTCTCCTTATAATGTAATTATTTATTTATTTTGTACAGAACTCCTATTATATAGTAAATTTGTGACATTCGATCCTGTGCCATGATTCATCATATGTGTGAGACTTGGTCCCAGCACACCTGGTGATTATGTTCGCGCCTGGGTCTTGGTGCCCCGAAACCCAGGTGTGACAACCACAATGTCGGAAATCGATAGACTCATATCAGACGTGGTTGACGAGAAGGACGTAGCCGCAACGCCTAACAAGGGAAAAAGAATTGAAGATGCCTCTTCGGAAGATAAAGATTTTGACCTTCGACATTTGGGGGCCCAAGAACTTTTCGAAGAGGACAAATTAGAATTAAAAGAGTTTGCTATATCCTGCGGTTACCAGCCCGGATCCATGCCCTTCGGCGGGGTCGAAGAAGAGATTTTGGGATGCATTCGCGACCGCGCCGGAGCAAAAATCATAAGCACATTATCCAAGAGTGTTGGATTTCCAAAGATGGAAACAGACATCAGTTGCTATAGACGGCAACACATTATTGGGAGTTTGTTCTACTCAAACTTTAAAGAATGACTTCTCTACAGCTCCCTATTGGTACCTTCGTGGTGATTTGGGTATTCTAACCTTGATTTGTTTTCAGAGTCTGCTACTGAGCAAGGCCTTGAAGATGTAGCAGGATGCCGAGGACAGAAAAAACAAAATCATTGTCGAGGGCTTTGAAGAAAAAATCAAAAAACTCGAAAATTCCTTGAAAGAAAAAGACAGCCTGTTGCACTCAGCCAAAGGTTCACTCGCCGAAGCATGATCTCAGAATGAAAAATTTAGCAGAGATCTGGACGAAGCTCGAACAACTTTGGAAAAGAAATCAGAGCACTTCGACCATGAGTCCAAAACGTTGAATGCAAGAGTTGAAGCAGAAACTGAAAAAGAACGTTAAACTGAGTTAGACGATCCCAAATCTTCGGGATAAATGCTTCGGCTTTGCTACTCAATGCATTGCTTGGTTGAAGGGGATATTCGATTCTGTCAGAGTCGTATCTAAAGAAGTTACCCCTTCTACTGAAGATATTCCTGAAGCTCTTGAGCATATTGAAAAAGAAGTTGATGCCCTCGACGAGGTCATAACCGGCCACGACGATTTCTATGCGCTGGTGGCCTCTCGTGGTACAACTGCAGCTTTCATGAAGGCCGGGTGCAACCATGTGAGAGCCGTCAACAGGCCCAACTTCATCCTGTCACCATCTGATTAGTTGATATTCTGGTCGAAGCCTAGAGCATAGGGAACAAAATTATCACCCAAATCTGGGCGAAGGGCGGCCGAGTGCTGGCTAGAGACGAAGCTCGAAACCTGCTCAACAAAGTATAGAAAATCTCTTTATCATTAAGCTTTTATTTTAAATTTTCCCTTACCATGTTCCTCATTAGCCTTGCTTTTGTCATTTTTCAGGGTGATGGTGCCGAAGGTCAATGAGCCAAAGCTAGTTCTGAAGCGCTGAAGGCCTTAGAAATTCCTCTTGCTGACATCTATAGAAACACTTTTGGAAATTCTTTGTACACGAAAGTGTATCATTTGACAAAAAAGTTGTAATTGAAAGTGAACAAATTATTGTAAATATTTGTAAAATGCTTTGTAATGCTGCTTTACCTTCCGTTCGTATGTCATCTGCTTTGCTGTGGACAAAACCAATGCTCGTAGCTTTTTGAGCCGAAGGCGAAAAACACCTTCCATTCTTTCCGTTCACATCGAAGCACCTTTCATATTCAACGAAGTTTCCTTTGAGACAAAGCACCTTCATATACAACGAAGTTTCCTATGAAACGAAGCGTCTTCATATACAATGAAGCGTTTTCTCATTGAAGGCAGGAATCCCTGCTTTTCCTGTTAGTACTTCATGCTTTATGTGATGATGATGAACCTACGAATGCCTAATGTATGCTTCGTATGAATGCAAAAGATGATGTGATGAAGTATGCAAATGTATGCCGAAGATAAAAAACTCACACGAATACACACCTAGACTCTGCATCCCCTTAGGAACGACTTTGGAGTCCCTTCACCTTTTACTTAGGTGGCATTTTAGCTCTGCATCCCCTTAGGGACGACTTTGGAGCTTCTTCATACTTTTTACACTCGATGGTGTAATCCTAGATCTTACATTTTACATGTGTGGGAATTTGGCCCTTGTATTGCACAGGGCTGCACAAAAAAATGAAAATTACAACCTATGGCCCCATTAAAAACCTTTCTCCCCTCTTGAAAGGAAAGGGTGCCATAGGAACAATAAGAAAATTACATAGTTTACACATAATATCTCCAAAGCTCATCTGCATTCCAAGATCTTGGAATGTCATTGCTGTCCATGTCTTTTAACCTGTATGAACCAGGTCTTGATGAAGATACCACTAAGAAAGGATCTTCCCACTTAAGCTAAAGCTTCCCCACTGTATCTGGGTTGGCCACTCTTCGAAGCACTAAGTGTCCTGGCTTGATATTTTTTAATCTTACCTTCCGATCCCGCCATTTGACTGTTTCGGCTTGGTATTTGTTGATGTGCTCGATTGCTTGCAGTCTGGTCCCTTCTATGGTGTCTTTTGTTATTTTGCAATCCTCTTCATCTTCTGCCGAAGCTAAGGTCCTTATTGAACTCGTTCTTGCTTCTTCCGGTGTTACTGCTTCGTCCCCAAATAGAAGCTTGAACGGGGTAAATCATGTTGACCTTGAGACAACAGTGTTGTGGTTCCCTACCAGCTTTATCAATTCGTCTAGCCACTTTCCTTTGGGCTGGTTGAAGATTGACTTCATTATCCCTGTTATTATGATTCCATTTGCTCTTTCTACCAGACCATTTGATTTCGGATGTCTCATTGATGCAAAGTGTATTTTTGTAACGATCTGGTCACAAAAAGCTTTGAACGTTTTGGCATCAAATTGAGTTCCGGTATCAACCGTGATAGCCTTCGGCACACCGAAGAAGCAAACAATATTCTGCCAAAAGAACTTCTGGACTGTGGCCAAAGTTATTATAGCTAGGGGCTTAGCTTCGATCTAGTTCGAGAAGTACTCCACTGTGACCACAACATATTTCAAGTTTCCTTATGCAGGTGGAAGTGGACCTAGCAAATCTAGGCCCCACCTTTGCAGTGGCCAGGTGGGCTGAATTAGTTGGGTTAAAGACGAAGGTTGTTTCTGGTCTCTGGTACACTTCTGGCAGTTTTCACACTATTGAACTAGGTCTGCTACATCCGAAACTGCCTTCGGCCAATAAAATCCTTGTCTGAAAACCTTTCTCAATAAAGGCCTGGATCCAGTATGAGCTCCGCACAGTCCTATATGTATTTCCTTCATCAGATCTTGACCTTCGGTTTGAGACAAACACTTTAGTAATGGAGAGCAGACTCCTTGTTTGTACAATTATCCCTCTATGATTACATAGGGTCTTGTTCTTGCTTCCATTCTTTTGTTGTAAGCTTCGTCATCTGAAAGACAATTTTCTTGGAGGAAAGATACAATCTCAGTCCTCCAATCTTCGATGTGCACTCGCGAGATTGTAAGCACTGCTCTCTCCATGAGCTCAACTGAAGGTGCTTTTATTGTTTCAAAAAATACCTCCGAAGGTAGCAGAAGCCCCTGTGCCGCTAACTTAGCTAATAAGTCTGCATGTTCATTTTCTCCTCTTGGGATGTTATTTACAGGGAAACCTTCAAAGAGGCTTCCATCCTTCGAACTACGTCTAGATACTTCTCGAGCTTCGGGTCCCTTGCTTTACTGCTTTTATCAACATGACCCGAAATGACTTGTGAGTCAGATTTGAGGATTACCCTTCTTATTCCCATTGCCTTGAGTTTCCAAAGCCCCAAGAGAAGGGCTTCATACTCTGCAATGTTGTTTGTGTAGTTGAAGTCCAACCTTGCTGCATAGCAGGTTTTGATTTTAGACGATGAAATTAGAACTGCAGCTGCTCCTGCGCCGAAAGTTCCCCATGACCCATCACAAAATACTGTCCAAGCTTCGACATCGTTTGTTCTCTCTTAGTCCTAAGCCCCTGGCGTCCAATCAACAATGAATTCTGCTAACGCTTGGAATTGGATTGAAGATGGACGTAATCAATAGTGAATTCATTCAGCTCTGCAGCCCACTTTCCAACTCTTCCTGTGGCTTCTCTATTTCTCATTATATCCTTGAGAGGTTGTGAAGAAGGTACTATGATGTGGTACGTCTAGAAATAATGCCGAAGCTTTCTGGACGCCATCGGTACAATACCTTCTCCAAGTTTGTGTATTTTTTCTTTGATGGGCTAAGTACTTCGGAGATGAAGTAGACTGGCACTTGCTTCTTTGCTTGGCCATCCTGTTTTTCTTGTACCAGCGCTGCACTAACTGCAGCGTGGGAAGCAGCCATGTATAACAGTAATGGAGTTCCTGATGAAGGTGGGGTTAAGATTGTTAATTCTATAAAGTACTGCTTCAGTTCTTTGAAGGCCTTTTGCTGAATTGGTCCCCATTGGAAGACTTCGGCTGACTTCAGTACATCGAAAAATGGCAAGTTCCTCTCTGCTGATCTTGAAATAAATCTATTCAATGATGTCATCCTTCCTGTCAACCTCTAGGCACCTTTTCATGACTTTAATGGCTCCATCCGAAGTATGGCTTCTATCTTGTTTGGGTTGGCTTCGATGCCCTTTGTTGGTACGAGACAACCAAGAAAGTTTCCCTTCTTCACTCCGAAGGCACATTTTTCTGGATTCAACTTGAGACCAGCCCTTCTAAAATGAGCAAATGTTTCTTGCAAATTAGCAATGTGATTTTCTTCCTTTGTGCTTTTGACTATGATATCATCAACATATGTCAGCGCATTCTTGCCAATTTGGGAGTGGAGAACTTTGGCAGTCATCCTGCTAAAGCTTCCTCCAGCATTCTTGAGCCCCTCAGGCATCCGAAGGTAGCAGTAAGTCTCACTAGGGTTTATGAAGCTTGTCTTGGGCTCGTCTTCTTTCTTCATCCAAATCTAGTGTTAGCCTGAATAATAGTCCAATAGGCTCATTAGCTCTGAAGTAGCTGCGGCATCCATCAGAGAGTCTATTCTTGGCAATGGGAATTCATCCTTCGGGCATGCCTTATTGAGATCTATGAAGTCAATGCACATTCTCTATTTTCTGTTGGCTTCCATCACAGTATTGGCTAGCCACTCTAGGTATGTTACTTCTCTGATGAGTCTGGCACTCAGAAGCCTTTTGACTTTGTTTCGTGCACCTTCAGCTTTATCGTTGGACATTTTCCAAAGATTCTGCTTTCTTGGCCTTATGGTTGGGTCTACATTGAGTGAGTGCTCAATGACATCTCCATTGACACCACAAAGATCATTAGCTGAACAAGAAAAAACATCCTTGTTGTTGAACAGGAATCTTAACAAAGTTTTTTCCTACTAATCAGACAATTGGGATCCCAATAGCACCTTCTGCTCGGCTATGTCTTCGCACAAAACCATAGGCTTTGGTTGATCTGCTGAAGCAACCTTGTTTCTTTTATGCTTATATTGTTGATGAGCTTCGGCTTCATATTTGTTATGGATGCCCTTCGAGTCTGTCTAGTTCCCTTCGGCTCTTCTGGCAGCCTCTTGGCTCCCATGCACAGCGATAGGCCCTTGGTCAGAAGGTATTTTCATGCACAGGTATGTTGGGTGAAGTATTGCTTCGAAAGCATTTAATGTTCCTCGCCCAATGATTGCATTGTAAGGATACTCTATGTCAACAATATCAAAGACATCTTGCTCTATACTTGTGTTGTGAACATAGACGAAGGTGATCAGCATAGTTATTTTGCCGAGTGCCACTATCTGCCTTCCTTCGAAGTCACATAGGGGGTGTGTTGCATCATGTATCTTGTCGTCCTGCTCCTGCATTTGCCTGAAAGCTTTTGCGAAGATGATATCTACTGCACTGCCTGTGTCTACAAGGACATTGTGAACCAGAAACCCCTTGATGACACAAGATATAACCATTGCATCATTGTGAGGATAATCCTTGAGCTGAAGGTCTTGCTGGGAAAAGGTGATTGGTATATGAGACCACTTAGACTTGATGAAGGGTCCTTGCACTCCCACATGTTGTACCCTTCTCTGTGCTTCCTTCTTCTGCTTTTTATTGGCTAGTTCAGAACTTGAGCTGCTTGTGATTCGGAGCACCAGCTTCGTAGCCGAAGGTGCCGTAGCTTGGTTGCATTGCGAAGCCTATGCAATGTTGGTCTTTAGTCTACCTCCAAGAAAAGTTCCATAGCGTCAGTTTTTGCAAAGGTTCAACAGCTTCAGGATGAACTAGAGACCAAGAAGCAAGAAATATTTGCGGTGAACAAATTCATACTATTTTGGTTGTGATGTGTAAGTTTTCATGACGATATGAATGCTTATGATGTGTTCCTTCTAATGACTATTTTATCTGCCACAAATGCTTTGCCACATCACTGCCATGTCATCATATTTTATGATGAAAATATTCGTCACAAATGCATTGCCACGGAAGCGGCCACCACCTTCTATTTTGTGACAAAAATTTGCCATGGCATCTGCTGCATGATTAAATCTATGACAAATATTTTTGTCATAAATAATTTGCCACGTCACTTACCACATCATCACCATTAGCCATGTGGCAATGCACGACAGTATGAATTGTGACGTTTCAAAGGCACTTATGATGAAATAAAGTGTCATAGATTTTGTGACAAATCTGGTATGCGTCACAAAATCTATGATGGTTTTTTATGATCGTCATTGTAGTTCATTTAACACACACCTTCTGTGACGATGTCCTTTTTGTCATAATGGTGTCACCAAAATACAACCTATGACAAATAAACACTAGTTAGTGACATAATCATAATGTCATAGAAGGCCTAAAAGGTTGTAGTGGCTCCAAAGATCAAGTCCGCTGGCAACACTGCTTCTGATCCATATACCATGAAGAACGGAGTGTTTCCATGCTGGGCCCGACTTGGTTGGGTTCGTAGGATCCAAACTTCATACGGTAGTTCTCTGATCCATTTCCCTGCAAACTTTTCGCTCTTGTCGAATACTTTCTTTTTGAGCGCATCAAGTATCATCCTAATGGCTCTTTCTACCAGCCAACCCCCTGGGTCCTACTTGGGTTCATATTTTCGACGTTGGAGACTTCAAAATTGGGAGGCCATTGGATGGCCCGGAGGCAAGGGGTGAGCGCGGAGACCCCGCACGTATCCTCTTGTCGGTGATCATGCCGTCGATCGCGAGGGGAGGGGAGCGAGTATTAGGTCGCCTCGACCATCCCCGGACCGGACTGTTAGTAGAGGCTGTTGCTGACTCGATCCGGGTTGCGCAGTTGTGTGCCAGTACACCATGATCTCAGTCGTATTCCTCCCAGCGCCTTATTTCATTTTCGTGTCGACGATCGTGCGAGGCATTGATGTTGCTTCGTGCGTCCCGCTGGCTATTGATGGCATGACACAGATTGTTCGAAGGGTGGGCGAGGGGTAGAAGATGATTGGCCGCTTTGGTAAGCACCCGCTGATAGCCCTCCACGTCTAGGGTTTGTGGGAGGCCATCGTTTATCTGCATCAGGACCCCTCCAAACTTCGCTTGTTGTGTTCAATGCTCAGGCGAAGTCGGGGTACAGGTTTTGGGCGAGGAGCGGATTCTCCTATTGGAGCCTAGCATCTTGTTTAGCTAGCTCCTGCTCGCGTTCCTGAGCTTGACGGTGGTCGCGACGGCGGGAGTGGCGCCGTTCTCGTTGTGTTCTTTCATTGGGGGTCTCCCCCATCTTTAAGGCTTCGTCCCGAGAGATGGGTTGAGGCAGGTCCCGTTCTTCGGCTTTATGGTGTTGTCGCACGTTTCGATGTCTGTTCCTCCATGTCATGCGTCGCGCTGGGGAGGTTCTTCCCCCAGCACGGTGGGTTCATCGTCAGAGATGGGCGATGACTCCAGTCTCCCCTGAATGAAGATGATGTCGGGGAAGAAAGGAGCAGGTGCAGCGGTGTGCTTCTTCTCATCCTCCTTTGAGGGTCGAGGTGTCGGGGTTATTGTCCGTTGTGCTTTTGCGCCCTGGTCCAGAATATCCATTTCCCTTCGTTGAGTGATCCGCATCCACTCCTTAGTAGGCGAGGTGGACAACGGAGTTCGCTGAGTTGGGGAGGCCGTGGTTGACTGGCCTTCTACCCTTTGGGGACTTCTGAGCCCAGACTTGCGCGGGACCATGACCTGTCGTGCTGTTTGCGGGGGCACAACTCGCGGTTTTGCTGCAGCTCCCTTTGGCATTCTCGAGGAGGATTTCTTCTTGGGTGAGGCTCTACATCCACCACGCAAGAGATGGTCTTGGAGCAAAAAATAGCTCCTAGGTTGAAGGTGATCTTGCTCTTGAAAATGATGGACATGGAGTTAGCGGTGATTGAAGATACCCCCTACCTGGTGCGCTAGCTGTCAGTGTTTTGTGTCCGACCGCACATCCGAGGGTACCCTCGTGGTGCTTTTGGGGAGGACGGTGTCAAGGATCATAACTCGATGGTTCATGCTTGGGCACGAGAGAGAGAGAGAGAGAGGGAGATTTCAGCAGGTTTGGGCCGCTTTGAAGAGCGTAACACCCTACTTCCTAGGGTGGCTTTGTATGTGAGTGGTATTACAGGTGGTGTCTACCAGGCTGTGGGATGCTAATGAGATGAAAATGGAGGGGATCCCCCCTTAGCCTTATATACATGACCATGGGGTGCTTGCCGCATAAATGTTGATCGTACTTTTCCTGCTTAGCTCCTAATTAGTAGCAAACAACTTTCACTGTCACGAGGAAAACCCGGCGCCTCCGCTCTGAGCTATCTTCGGCATTTTAGGATGTCGGTCGTGAGAAAAGAGAACAGCCTTAGCACGATCACGTCCAAGCCGTGACTAGCTCAGGCATGTGCCTTTTGCGCTCCTGGGTCGGCCTGCTTCTACTGTTTCCATTCGCCCGGCCCACGGCGGCATGCCACAGAGCAGCGACTGCCTTGTGGCCCCGAGCGAAGTTTTCACCACTGAGTGGACCCAAGGGATATCCACCCCCACAGGCACCCCTTCCTGATTTTTGGGTTCTCTAGGTTCAACTTCTACTTCCACATGGTTCACCTGACCCTGATTGACGGATAACGCCTGACTCTTACCTCCTAAGGCCTGACCTTGCTTCATTGGAGCTGGAGTGGTATAAGCAGCCCTATTGGGGGCAGTAGTTGGCATAATGACTGGCATGTCCACATTTGAAGCATGACCTATTTGTGGATGTATTAGAAGCAACGAGTCATGTCGGGGTGTTTGCTTGAGGACTAGCTTTGGTCTGTTGAGTCTGTTGCCCGAAGCTGCCACGAGCTGGTGTGCCCTGATGTGCAGCATAACTGGGATGAGTACTACTTCTAGCTTGTCCCTGGTTAGTAGGCTTTCTCTTCTCTCCTAGCTCAAATCTCTCGTGTTCCAGAGCGATAGCCTTGTCTAGTAGTCTCTGAAAGGACGGGAATGTGTGCGACATCAGTTGGTATTGAAGTGGCCCGATCAAACCCTCCAAAAATAGCTCCTGCTTTTTCTCGTCATCATCAACTTCCCTATGAGCATATCGGAACAGCTGGATGAATTTGTCTCTTTATTCGCTAACTAACATCCCTCCCTGTTTGAGGGATAGGAACTCCTTTTTCTTGATCATCATAAGACCAGCAGGAATATGGTAATTCCTAAAGCGAGTGGAGAATTTTGCCCAGGTAATGGTGTGAGTAGCAGCATGTGCTACGCAGTATGCATCCCACCAATCCGTAGCAGGGCCAGTAAGGCGACCCGATGCTTATAGCACTTTCTCCCTATTGGTGCACTGAGCTATATTGAGCATCTTTTCCATAGACTTTAACCAGTCGTCAGCCTGTAGTGGGTCTAAAGAGTTAGAGAATGTAGGTGGCTTGTGACTCATAAACTCCCGTTGCTTATCCCTGGGCGGAGCTGGTGGTGGTGGAGGTGGTAGTTGTTGTCGTTCCTGCTGTTCTTGACGTATTTCTTAAAGTTCTTGCCGCATTTCTTGGTGTTGGGGACTTGTTCTCAAATGCTTCGAATCAAGAACAAGGCAACACAAAGAATGTTAAATATCAAATGCCCTTCGTCCGCTAAAGCATTATCTCCCCTAAGATTTAATGAACTTCGGACGAAGGCCACGAACATAATATTACGAAGGTTTCACCTTCGTAATTAAATTTACAAAGATTATATAAAGCAATGTAAAATGTAAAACATCAAAGATAAACATGTCGGAAATAAATGGCATCATTCACATATTCTATCATATGAATATAAGATGTTTGAATACAATGTTTTAAGGTACGTTTATACCTTCGCTTTGACAAGTAATGATTCCCGAGAGATTCACTTGCAATTATCAGAATGCGTGAACAGTAAAGAAATACTGTTCACTATTTATAGGCACAGGACGCAGCCTGTGAAGAATTACAATCATGCCCCTCATAAGAGTTTACAACGTTGACTCAGACCCTTAAGGACTAAAAGGTCATTCTATCTTTAAGTCGGTTCGATCCCCCATCTTCGGACATGCTGTAATACCGAAGCTCCATGAATGGTACCTTCGACATTACGTTCAAGCAGCTTCAGCTGAAGCTGTTTTCTTTCCGCAGGACCTTCGGCGATGAAGCATGGTCCCAACAGTAGCCCTTCGCGGTGCTAGATCGTTTTTTGTAACGAGCTTGATCCGTGAAAAATGTCTCTTAGGCTTCAGGAAGCCGAAGGTCCGAAAAACACCTTCCCTGAGCTCGTTGTCGAGAAACGATACAGTTTTCGAGCGCGTAGTAGTCCCACCATGCAGGCTCACTGTTTTGGTCTTTGCGACCCACCGTGCAGCGAGTGCGAGCAACTGTTTGCTTGGTGTAAAAATCCTGACGATTCACCTTCTTACCTGCAGCACTATATAAACAGACAGGTAGGTGTGAAGTTACCACAGCATTCATTGCTATTGCACTATTTTGCTGCCAAAAATTTAACCATAGCCGAAGCCTGACTTTCGCATTCAAACGAAGCTCCAGCTCTGTGCCTGCTTCGTCAGAAGAAGAGCTTCGGAAGAAAGGTTATTAATTTCCAAGAAATTTTTAAGAAATTCAAAATCAAATGGCAAGAGTGCGCTCTATTGCTAGGGTTGAGCGCGAAGGAGACGAAGCCGAAGCTGCTGAAACTGTTCCGATTTCTGAAGCGATGAGGCGTTCTGGGCTGGCTCCATCAGAAGACACACCTGCTGCCGAAGCAACGCAATTTGATGTTGAAGAAGTTGGTTCCGAAGATGAGTACAGCTTTGGGATGCCAAGCAAACCTAGTCATTTGGACTTTGGAAAGTCCACCATCTCTGAAGCTGATCTTCCAAAAATGGTGAAGCTGGGCTACTTTAGCGAAGCAAAAAAGAAGCTGGTTCGTTTTGGCGGAGAGGAAACTACTCCGAAGCCGGAAAAGAATGAGGTGGTAGTTTTTAAAAGCTTCTTCAAAGCAGGATTAAGATTTCCTTTGAATGGGATGATTGCTGATGTTTTGAAGAAATTTGGGGTTTACCTTCATCAGCTGACCCCTAATGCCATTGTTAGATTAAGTGTTTATATCTGGGCCCTTCGTAGTCAAGGAGTGGAACCGTTCGGCGAAGGTTTCTGTCGAGTCCATGAAATACACTATCAGACTAAAGCCAGAGGAGATGGTCTTCATAAGAATTTTGGATGTTACAACTTTGCTTATCGTAAAACTTCGAAGTTTCCAGTGATAAGCTACCGAAGCAAATGGCCAGCCGGATGGAAGTCTGAGTGGTTTTACGTTAAAGTTGATAAAGATGAAGATAAATTGGTCCAGAGTCCACTAGAGCTAGCCTTCGGAGAAACAAGGCCCCGATGCAACATGATAAGTGGAAGCCCGAGCCAAATTGCTTTGGCTGAGTTTCGAATAATTTCAGAACATATTGGCACTAGGGACTTGGTGCAGGAATTTTTGGCTTTTAAAGTGTTCCCAACAATGAGGGATTGGGAGATGCCGAAGCTGGAGGGGGAAAAGAAAAAGGGCGAACTTGTTCGATTACCCTATTACTACAAGTTTAAGAAAAACTTTAAAGAACCCTGCCAGGAATGGTTAGACACAATCGAGATTATGTGCAACGATATCCTTGGAAATTATTCTAAGAAGGAAGATCAGTTGATGAAAGCAGCCTTCGGTAGTCGCCCGAAGCGAAGGTTGAATCGGGTGTTAGATGCCTTGAATTTTGACTATCCTGATTACGAGCAATTGGGTGGAGATGCCGGAGGCCTGAAGAGAAAAAGAATTGCCAGCGCCCTTGATGAAGAAAGCACCAAATTGGCCAAAAAGAAAAAAGAAATTTCTGAAAAGCTGAGCCCTGAGCCGATGGTAGCTGCTTCAAGAAAAAGAAAAACAGCATCTCCGGAACCAAAAACATTGGTCCAAGAGGAGGAAACTCCTGCGACACCTTCTGCTGCCGAAGTAGAAGAGATTCTGAAGGTAATGACTGAACCCTTGCCTGTCAAGCTAAGTCCGCTGGCGCCGCAACTGACGAAGTTTTTCAGAAGGACAAAGAAGCTTCGGTAGCAGAAAGCCCTGTAAAGCCGAGAAAACGAAGAATTATCCAAGTAACAGATGTGATTCATCAGACACCGCCACCGGCAATGGAGTCAAAAATTGTTTTTGTCGAGACCGCTGAAGCCGAAGGCGCCGCAGCCGAAGCTACCGGAATGGAAACCATTGAAGCTAAAACCGGCGAAGCCGAAGCAACTGGGGCCAAAGCTGGGACCACCGAAGATTCGAACCTGGAAACCACACTTGAGGTTATTGACAATATTCTTCTGAAAATGGCTGAAGAAGAAGCTGCTGTGACTGCGGTGAACACAGCAACTGAAAAGGGAAAAGAGCAGATTGTTGACATCTTGGAAGAAGGAAATTTCAATTTCAAGGTTTGCTTGGACAAGAGTTAACAGGCGCCGAAAAAGAAGAGCTGAAAAAATATGCCATATCTTGCGGATATAAACCAGGGTCCATGCTATTTGGTGGGGTCAACGAAGGGAAGCTAAGATGCCTTCGGAATCGCACCGAGGCCAAAATTGTTAGAACCTTCTCCAAAAGTGTTGGCCTGCCGAAGATAGAAGCGGACCTTTGCAGGTACCAGCGACAACATATCACTGGTAGTTTGCTCTATGCTAATTTCAAGGTAAAAAAGTATCGATTTTTTATTATTATATATTTCTTATTTTGAATTAAGTTGTTTTCTGACGAAGGTTGTTTTGGCAGAGTATACTTCTAAGTAAAGTGCTAAGAATGCAGCAAGATCTTGAGGATGAGAAGAACGAAGTTATTATCAAAGATCTAGAAAGCAAAGTCAAAAATTACGAAGCTGCTCTGATGGAAAAAGACTCCGTTATTCAGGATCTTAAAATCAAAGTTAAAGATTACGAAGCTGCCGTGGAAAAGAAAGACTTCGTCATTCAATCTTTGGAAGGTTCGCTGGCTGAAGCCCAAGCCGAAAATAGCAGGTTAAACAATGAATTACTCAATCAGTCAGAAAAATATGAGCAAGAAAAGGAGAAACTTGAAGCAAGTCTCAAGACTGAGGTCGAGAAAAATTCAAATTTGCAAAAATCATTGAAGGATCTCCAAGAGAAATGCCTAAATTTCGGCAGCCGATGCGTGCAGCGGCTGAAGGACGTATTTCACTCTATCGGAGCCAGTTCTGAGAAATTTTCACCTTCAGCCGAAAACCTGCCCAGCACCTTGGAACATATTGAAGGCGAGGTTGATGCTCTTGACGAAGTTATTGGTGGGCATGCCGATTTCTGCGCCCTGGTAGCTTCTCGAGGCACAGCTGCCGCTTTTCTGAAGGCTGGCTGTACTCATGGAAAAATTGTGAATAGACCGAACTTTAGCTTGTCAGCACCATACTTAATTGATATCCCGAGCCTAGCCCGAAGCATCGGAAATAGATTTATGACCCAGATTTGGGTAAACGGCGGGCGAAGGATGGCTGGTGACGAAGCTCGAAGTCACCTTAAGCCAGTAAGAAACTTGTATTTGTTACTTTTGCCTTCTCCTTGAAATTTGCACCTTTCTTATTCTGCTCTTTAATATTTGCAGGGTGACGAAGCTGAAGTATGATGACCTAAAGCTTGATAGTTGCTATAATAGACTTTCCTACAAAAAATTCTGAAGGGATCTTTGTAATATAATTATGGAAAAAACTTATGTAAATTTGTACATACCTTGTAATATATTTTGTCTCCTTTATCCGTGTATAATCTGCTTTGCTATGGACGAAACTTCTCTTTTTGAGCCGAAGGCGAAAAACACCTTCCCTTCTTTTCGTACACAACGAAGCATGAAAAATTTTCTCCTTCTTCGAAATTTTTCCTCATTGCCGAAGCATCTGTCTTTTTTGTGTGGTATGATGATGATTCTATATATGTCTAAATGAATGTTTATGAATGCAAATGACATGATGTAATGTATCGTGCAAATGAATATCGAAACACATATTGAAAAACCATAATCATAGCCCTTCATCCCCTTGGGAATGATTCAAATCTTCTGGTCGTTTACTTTTCGGCTTCACCGTTTACTTTTCGGTGTATCAGCGTTGACTTTTCGCTGTAAGCCTCCCTTAGGAGCTTCTTTGCCTTTTACTTTCAGCGGAATCAGCGTTGACTTTTCACTGTAAGCCTCCCTTAGGAGCTTCTTCGCCTTTTACTTTCAGCGGAATCAGCGTTGACTTTTCGCTGTAAGCTCTGCATTCCCTTAGGAACGACTTTTGAGCTTCTCCTTGTTTTCTTTTCTTTTTTCCTTTTGCATTTACATTTACATTTTTGGGGGATATCACTCTTATAGAATTAAAATAAGGAAAATTACATGTTGTGGCCCCATTAAAAACCTTTCTCCCCCTTTGGAAAGGAAAAGGGTGCCACAAAAAAGAACAGAAAAAGAAAATTACATCAAGCTAAACATAATATCGCCGAAGCTCATCCACATTCCATGATCTAGGAATGTCGTTGCCGTCCATATCCTTCAATCTGTAGGAACCGGGTCTTGACGAAGATGCTACCAAAAAAGGTCCTTCCCACTTTAGCTGTAATTTGCCTACTGTCTCAGGGTTGGCTATTCTTCGAAGCACCAAGTGACCTGGCTCAATGTTCTTCAGCCTAACCTTTCTGTCACGCCATTTTATTGTTTCAGCTTGGTATTTGTTGATGTTTTCCACAGCTTGAAGCCTGATCCCTTCTATAACATCTTTCTCCATAGAATGATCAACTGCATCTTCGCCTTCTGCCGAAGCTACTGTTCTTATTGATCCTGCTTTGGCTTCTTCCGGGGTTATTGCTTCGTCACCAAACAATAGTTTGAATGGCATAAAACCTGTTGATCTTGACACTGTTGTGTTATGGCTCCACACCACTTTGATTAATTCTTCTGGCCACTTTCCCCTGGTCTGATAGAAGATTAGCTTCATTATCCCTGTCATTATGATCCCATTAGCTCTTTCAACAAGTCCGTTTGACTCCGGATGTCGAACTGATGCAAAATGGATCTTCATGCCAATTTGATCGCAAAATTCTCTGAAAGCTTCAGAATCAAACTGTGTCCCATTATCCACAGTAATGGCCTTCGGCACTCCGAAGCGACAAACAATATTTTGCCAGAAAAACTTTTGAATAGTAACCAAAGTTATTGTGGCTAAAGGCTTTGCCTCAATCCACTTAGAAAAATATTCCACTGCCACTACAACATATCTTAAGTTCCCCTGTGCTGGTGGTAATGGACCTAGCAAATCAAGGCCCCACCTTTGCAACGGCCAAGTGGGTTGTATTAATTGAGTTAAAGACGAAGGTTGTTTTTGATCTCTTGCACATTTCTGACAACCTTCGCACTTTTGAACTAAATCCACTGCATCCGAAGCTGCCTTTGGCCAATAAAATCCTTGACGAAAAACTTTTCCGAGCAAAGGCCTAGATCCAATGTGAGATCCACACAGGCCTGCGTGTATTTCCTTCATCAATTCTATGCCTTCGGCTCTGGATAAACACTTGAGTAACAGGGAACATACCCCCCCTTGTATAATTCCACCTCTATAATGACATATGATCGAGCTCTTGCTTCTACCCTCCTGTTATAGGCTTCGTCTTCTGAAAGAAAATTGCCCTGAAGAAAAGAGATGATCTCAGTTCTCGAATCTTCACTATAAACAGGGGATATGTTGAGAACTGCTCTTTCAAGAAGCTCGACCGAAGGTGCTTTTATTGTTTCGAAAAATACTTCCGAAGGTAAGGGCAGCCCCTGTGCTGCTGACTTGGCTAATAGATCAGCATATTCATTTTCTCCACGAGGAATATTTTTAACAGAGAATCCTTCGAAGGAAGCCTCAATCCTTCGAACTGTATCTAAATATTTTTCAAGCTTCGGATCTCTTGCTTTGTAGCTTTTGTCAATATGACCAGAAATAACTTGGGAATCGGTTTTAAGAATGGCCCTTCTGATTCCCATTGCCTTTAACTTCCGAAGACCCAGGAGCAGAGCTTCGTACTCAGCAATATTGTTTGTGCAACTGAAATCAAGTCTTGTCGCATAACAAGTTTTAACTTTGGAAGGTGAAACCAACACAGCAGCTGCTCCTGCTCCGAAGGTTCCCCAAGACCCATCACAAAACACTGTCCATACTTCAGCATCTTTATTCGTTTCTTTCTCTTGAGCCCCTGGCGTCCAGTCAGCAATGAAGTCTGCCAATGCTTTGGATTGAATCGAAGACCTATGCACATAATCAATACAAAATTCATTGAGCTCTACAGCCATTTTCCAATCCTTCCAGTAGCTTCTCGATTTCTCATGATGTCCTTCAATGGTTGTGAGGAAGGAACAATTATATTGTAAGCTTGAAAATAATGCCGAAGCTTCCTGGAGGCCATCAAAACAGCATACAGTACCTTCTCCAATTCCGTATAATTTTTCTTTGATAGACTAAGAACTTCTGATACGAAGTATATTGGGGCTTGCTTTTTGACTTGGCCTTCAAGCTTCTCCTAGACGAGTGTTGCACTTACCGCTGAGTGCGAAGCTGCCACATATAACAACAGAGGAGCCCCTGGCGTTGGTGGAGTTAGTGTTGTTAGGTCTATCAAATATTGCTTCAGCTCTTCGAAGGCTTTCTGCTGAACTGGTCCCCATTGAAAAACTTCAGCTGATTTCAGTACTTCGAAAAATGGTAAGTTTCTCTCTGCTGATCTAGATATAAATTTGTTGAGAGATGCCAGTCTTCCTGTCAATCTTTGAGCCCCTTTCTTTGTACTTGGTGGCTCCATTCGAAGGATAGCTTCGATTTTGTTTGGATTAGCTTCAATCCCTTTTGTTGAGACTAGACAGCCAAGAAATTTCCCTTTCTTCACTCCGAATACACATTTTTCTGGGTTCAACTTTAAACCAGCCTGTCTAAAATTAGCGAAGGTCTCCTACAGATCAGCAATGTGATTATCTTGCTTCGTGCTTTTTACAATGATATCATCAACATAAGTTAGCACATTTCTGCCTATCTGGGAATGAAGAACCTTCGCTGTCATTCTGCTGAAGCTTCCTCCAGCATTCTTAAGCCCCTCAGGCATCCGAAGGTAACAATATGTTCCACTAGGGGTTATGAAGCTGGTTTTCGGTTCATCCTCCTTCTTCATCCAAATTTGGTGATAGCCTGAATAACAATCCAGCAGACTCATAAGCTCTGATGAAGCTGCTGCATCAACTAGGGAGTCTATCCTTGGCAATGGAAACTCGTCCTTCGGACAGGCTTTATTGAGATCAGTAAAATCGATACACATTCTCCATTTACCATTGGCCTTCTTTACCATAACAGTGTTAGCCAACCATTCTGGGTATTTTACCTCTCTGATAACTCCGGCACTGAGGAGTCTTTTCACTTCATTCCGAGCACCTTCGGCCTTGTCATCAGACATCTTCTGAAGCCTCTGCTTTCTGGGTCTGAAAGATGGATCAACATTGAGCGAGTGCTCAATAACATCCCTGTTAACTCTGCAAAGATCATTAGCTGACCAAGCAAAAACATCTTTATTGTTGAACAAAAACCTTATCAAGGTTTTCTCCTGTTCTTTGGACAGTTGAGATCCCAATAGCACCTTCTGCTCTGCTATGTCCTCACATAAGAGCATGGCTTCGGCTGATCAGCCGAAGAAGCTTTTTCCCTTCTGAACTTGTATTGCTCACAAGCTTCAGCTCCATATATATTATGGATTGCTTTTGAGTCTGTCCAATTTCCTTCGGCCCTTCTGGCAGCTTCCTGACTTCCATGAATAGCAATGGGCCCTTGATCCGAAGGTATTTTCATGCAAAGATAAGCTGGATGAAGAATTGCTTCGAAGGCATTGAGAGTACCACGACCAACGATTGCATTGTAAGGGTATTCCATGTCAACAATATCAAACACAACTTGTTCAGTCCTTGTGTTGTTGATAAATCAGAAGGTCACTGGCATTGTAATTTTTCCAAGTGCCACGATCTGCCTTCCTCCGAAGCCACAAAGGGGATGTGTGGCATCATGGATTTTGTCTTCGGGCTCTTGCATCTATCTGAAGGCCTTAGCAAATATGATATCAGCTGCGCTGCCTGTATCAACCAAAACATTGTGGACTAGAAATCCTTTGATCACACAAGAGATAACCATGGCATCGTTGTGTGGGTAATCCTTGAGTTGAAGATCCTCTTGGGAGAAGGTAATTGGAATGTGAGACCATCTTGACTTCATGAAGGGTCCCTGCACCCTGACATGCTGTACCCTTCTCTGTGCCTCCTTCTTCTGTTTCTTGTTAGCTGGCTCTGAGCATGAACCGCCTGTTATCGGGAGTACCAGCTTCGGAGCCGAAGCAGCTCCAGCTTGATTGTTGAACGAAGCCATCAGCTCAAAAAAGTGGAAGTCAGTTCACCGGAGGTGGGCGCCAATGTTGGGGACTTGTTCTCAAATGCTTCGAATCAAGAACAAGGCAATACAAAGAATGTTAAATATCAAATGCCCTTCGTCCGCTGAAGCATTATCTCCTCTAAGATTTAATGAACTTCAGTCGAAGGCCACGAACATAATATTACGAAGGTTTCACCTTCGTAATTAAATTTACAAAGATTATATAAAGCAATGTAAAATGTAAAGCATCAAAGATAAACATGTCGGAAATAAATGGCATCATTCACATATTCTATCATATGAATATAAGATGTTTGAATACAATGTTTTATGGTACGTTTATACCTTCGCTTTGACAAGTAATGATTCCTGAGAGATTCATTTGCAATTATCAGAATGCGTGAACAGTAAGGAAATAATGTTCACTATTTATAGGCACAGGACGCAGCCTGTGAAGAATTACAATCATGCCCCTCATAAGAGTTTACAACGTTGACTGAGACCCTTAAGGGCTAAAAGGTCATTCTATCTTTAAGTCGGTTCGATCCCCCATCTTCGGACATGTTGTAATACCGAAGCTCCATGAATGGTACCTTCTGCATTACGTTCAAGCAGCTTCAGCCGAAGCTGTTTTCTTTCCGCAGGACCTTCGGCGATGAAGCATGGTCCCAACACATGGCATTCTTGTAACACCCCAGGTGTTACCCAAGGCCCTGGCTCAATACATGCACTCACGACCTGTTATCACATGTGTTTAAGTGGAGGGGAGGTAGCACCAAAACTTTGGAAACCATGGATTAACTAAGGAATGTTCATGACAAAAGCAATACCCAAGAATTTTATGCAATTCTCACCTTAGGAAAAAATGGCTCAAACCCTAGACCCCCCTCTTGGGCCATTAGACCCCCAAGCACTGGATTAATGGAAAGGATAAGCAAATGAACATTTCATGACTTAAACCCTCTACCAAAGTTGAAGTACATTATTATACCTACAAAAAATAGTGAAGAAGGTATTCCAAAAAGGTCCCAAAAAATGCTCAAATTCAGCCCACAAGAGAAGAACACTCTAGGGCAACCAATTTTTCTCTAAGTCAAAAACCAGCCTTCTTCCAAAGATCCTAGATGTTCACCTAGTTGCTGGCGCCAAATCCATGGGGTCCAATTGACAAAAGGGAGCCAAATTACCTAAGGAACCTACTGGAAAAGTTTGAACCGAAGCCAAGACCTTTTCACACGGTTTGACACGAGTTTTGTCTCGGGTTGAACAGTGCCGCCAGCACTGACTTGGCGCCTCCATATCTCCCAAGCCAGGGCATATCTCCCCTTGGAACTCACATGAACTAGGTAGATCTAGGTGCAGGGAAGAAATCTTACACAAGCCATATGGCAAGATTCGCACGTTTGGGTGCTCAGCAGGCGCAAGAACTTGGGCAGAATAACATAACCACGTGTTCGACGCGCCCTGGCAACGCCAGAGCACGCCCCAGCGCTCGGCCCCGCGCGCGCCGCGCCGCGCCAAGCCAGACCTATGCCCACGCCCGCGCCTATAAAACTGACCGAGGCCTCGATCGTACGCCCCCGCTCGCTCTCAACCTCGCCGGAGCGTAAGATCACCGGCGATCGCTCTGCGCACGGCGTACCAGCGGCTGCCCGAGACCCGACCACCGTAGGCCGGCCACCCTAGCCATTCCCCACCCCATCCAACCCTCGGGATAACCTCTGCATGCCTCGGTGAAGCTTCCAGAGCCAGGAATCAAACTCTACATCGCCGGAGACACCAGATCGACGTCGCCAGACTTCACCCGACCCCCGGCGTACGTAGACCGAGCTCCACGGTGAGTCTTCCTTCGATTCCTTGCACGGGTAGTTTCCTTAGCACCCAGTGAAGCTCCCTGTGCCCTTGGATTGAACTCTACCGCCGTGAGCAGGCCGAAGCACACGTTATCGACGAGCCCGCTCGCCTGCGCACGTGGCCCGACCGATTCTGGCCATCACCGTCGACGAGCCATACCTCGACATGACCGCCAGGACTTCCCGGAGCTAACCCCGCCCTTCGCCGGACCTCCCTCACCGCTGGTAAGCCGTGCCGCCCTGTTTCCTTCCGATGTTACTGTTTCAAGGGGGGAGGGGTCTTGGCGAGAAAGAAGAAGAAGTCGGGGGGGGGGGAGGGTTTGAACAGTCAGAGACTCATATGAATAGTTCTGCAAGGGCATAAGTTGAAGACTTGGTTTAGGAAAAACCCAGGGGTCTTGGTGTAATGTGGTTTTTCATAAAACCTTTTAAACATTATTCATTTAAATGTAAGCAGAGCTCGTAAAATTCATAACTTCAGTTTTATTCAACCAAATTTAGTCAAACCAATTTTGCTAGGTTCTAAATAATATTAACTACTTAGGAAAAATACAAAACACCCTAATTATTGCAGAAGATTTTAAAGTTTAGATTTAATTAGTAAACTGACCAAAGGATAAATAAAGAAGAAAAAAATAGCTACACTTTTAGACTGGGGTTAAGAAAAATTAGAGAGGTACTTAACCACTCCCTAGGCTGTTTAAAAATAATACATCCCTCAGTACACCAAATTAAGGAAGGGTTTACCATTTAAACTCATTTTGGCTCAAAGTTAAAGAAAATAGAAAAGGGAGTTTAAAATAAGAACCAGGGGGCAACCACATTTTTGCTAGGACACTTATTTGACATAGTTCACTGTAAAATTTTGTTAGACCCTCTGTTAGTACAAAAGAAATGCACTACCTTTTATTTCATGAAATCAATGAAAACTTAGAAAAACCTTAGAACAATAATCCTGAGGAGAACCCACCCCAACCATTGGGATAACTAATAATATGTTATTATGAATTTAGGAAAAATATAAGTTATGTTGTTTGACATTTTGCAAATAATAAGTTAGTTATAAGTACCTTTTTGGCATTAAACTTTAGAAAATCACAACTAAATATCCAGTAGGTCTTTTTCTGTGATTTTTAACACAAAGACCTATTATCCCCTAGGAATCTTGGCAAAAATAAATGTTGACCCAGAAACCTCACAGAAATTAGGGCTATAGTGTAAAGTGCCCTTTTACCCTTACTTTTGTTAATTTTGCACAAAGAGTGTCTGAATTAATTTCAACCTCAATTTTTTAGATAACCCACAGAGGTCAATGTTTACCCACTGTAATTTTTATAACATTTTTGGAAAATGTTAACTTGCCATGATAGTTCAAAAATACTTAATAAGAAGCACAATAGGAAGAAAAAGGGGAATTTTGGGAGAACTAGATAATATACAACTAAAACCTTCTAGGAATCTCATGAAACCTAAAGATGTAATTAAAGATTGTAAGTTCATTCAAAACCCCAAAAATGAAGATATAAAACCCTTAAGGATAACCCAAGGAAACCCTAGAGTACCACTAAATTTAGTACTGTTTTACTATGCATAGCCTTTACATATTGCCATATCATTAATATGCATATATCTTATTCATTGCATGCGATAGACTGTAATCTCGCTGACAGGGAATACATCCTCATTCCGGAGCAAGGAGTTGCTCAGGAGGTAGCCCAGGAGCCAGCACCAGAGCCTGCCATCAAGGATCTGTCTGCCCCAGCTTTGGATGGCAAGCCCCGGTTTTATGCATAACCATTTAGATATGCTATTTTACTACACTTAATGTTTGTAGGCTTGTACTGTGCACTTAATTGTAGGAGTTGTCTGAAACCCTAGTTGCATGAACTCAGGATTCCTTTTGAGATGGATACTAGTATGCTAGGTCGAGTAGCTGCTTTACTAATTAGGGATCTCGGTAGAAGTCGAGTGATTTTTCTAGCACTCGCGCGATGTCAGGAATTGGTTGTATCCATTTTTATATTCAGAATGATGATGGTCTATGGACAACGATCCATGGGGATGCGTTGTCAACAAGACGGAAATTGGAATAAGGATTAAGGTGTGGTACCATGTGTCAAGAGTTGGAACGTACTAAACACATGCCGAGAAATATGGTAAATCGGTAAGCCTAGTACCTGAGTGAACCTGCCCGTAGACTTTACCCCTCACGCGACCTGAGACGTGGTCTCCCATTCCGGTTATGGTGGGTACAAGTGCGGTCAATGCATGACGGCCGTCGGGGTCAGTGAGGCATTGTACGCCAAGGCGGTGAGCCATGATCTATTGCTAGGGAATCGATGGGGACGGTTGATGTGTGTGGGGTCAGAGTGCCTTGCCACGTCGTGTGTTTAGGTTTACCTTGCAAGGTTTAAAAACTCAATTCGAATCGTCTGCTTCTCGCAGCTAATGAGACTGCTTGATCCATGCTGCTACATTGAGTAATAAGTGGAAATGAGGTGACTGGAAAAAGATGTTGATTGATAACAGTGTTTGATACCATGTATGAATAGCTAGGTACACATCTAGTTAAAAAGAAGCATACTAAAACTTGAAAAGCTAAAATGTGATTTTAGACACAGCTAGTGCTTTTTGGCAAACCAAACCCCTCAGCCAAACAGCTCCATGTCTAGAGGTAGAGGAGTAGACTCCTCACACCGGGTAAGTCTAGCTGAGTATTAGTATACTCAGCCTTGCTTGTGGCATAATTTTTTACAGGTTCTCTGGAGGACATGGTTGCTGGAGTGACTTGGCCGTCCATCTTGCCACCGGGTTGGACGTCGAGTGGGACCCTACCTCGGCAGAGGAAGGGCAGGAGGAGTGATGGGACAGGATTCCCCATCCCTCCATTTATTTACCGTTAGTTATATTCCGCTGCATCCCAAACAATGATCACTACTTTTGATAAACTCTGATGATGTTGTAATAAATTTAAGTACTCCTTAATGTATGGTTTTATGCTTTATTGTATTTGCTCTGTGCCTCACCTTCGAGGGAGTATGTGGTACTTGATCCTGTTAGTGGCCTCATCGGACTAGATCCGAGGGACCGACATTTTATTCCTATTTAAGTGTGGTCTAGCCTGTAAGGTGTGACTTAGGCACTTAAGTTGGAATAATTCGGGCGGTTCTGCCATAGCTGGTATCGGAGCTTGTACCACCATAGAGGAATCAATAAACCGTAATTACCATCCTTTTCAAAAAAGTAAAATTTGTTAGAAACCAATGTTGGATAGATTGGTAAGGCGATAGGGATAGATATAGAGCGTGAAGCCTTAGGATACTAGATGAGTAGCTAGGTGGCTACTTGAATGTGCCCTACAGGCTACTATAAGGGATGGGGATTTCTCTATTCCCTATAGGTTGATGTGAGGTCACTTAGAACAAGCATGCATGCATCGTCTTAATCAAACTACTTAGTAAGTAGTCAAAAAGTTTAAGTGTATCTCCCAGATCTCCACATAACCCTGGGAAAGCCAAGCCCCAATCCACTTTTATTTTCTTAATTCTTTTTCTTTTTTGCTTATGCTTACCCTTACATAGATGACTTCTCACGAGTCCTCGGAAGGAGGGAACGCACATTCCCACACGGACGGACTTGCGCGAGAGGGTTTTCCCCTCATTTTGTGGGAGGTGCTGCAGGGAGCCGGTTATACGACGCCTCCCCAGTACGTGGTGCGGTTGTTCGAGGAGCATCGGGTACCACGCTGTAGGGTGAGGATGACCTTGGAGCCTCATCCCTTGTAGCCAGGCTGGTGTTCGTTGGACTCCGAGTCTTTCGGATACCGGGCTGAAGACACTATTGAGGCCATTGCTCTCCACGGGCTGACAACCTTTTGTGGCTTTCACCCCTTGGAGGTGTCCACTCACCCCATTGGCTTGTTCCCCGCTGAAAAGGAGGACGACCCAACGTGGAAGGATCGAGTGGAGCATGCCAAAGATGTGTGGCCTCTTTCTCCATGAATGCCCTGTACTGACTGCAAGCAGTGCGAGGTGAGGCAATGTCTCAACTGATGGGCCTGGTGGAGGATACCAAGATCACCCTGGATAACAGGGAGGACCTTGTGGTAGACCTGTCCACTGAGCTGGTGGAGAAGGACCTCCAGGTGGAGCAGATGGCCACCCAGATCCAAGAGCTTGAGGAGCTAGTAGGAGCCAGGGAGAACACCATCGAGGTTCTCGAGGATTAGCTTCTGAACACTCAGCAACAACTTGAGGAAGCTAACCAGCACTTGGATATGCACCATCAGGAGATTTAGGACATGGAGGCCGAAGGGGCCGACGAGGATGTTGACATCGAGGGAGGAGAGGACCTGGAGCCTGCATCCAGCTTGGACACTGCTGACTCAGGGAGACCACCTTCCCCCGAGTCTAGCGTTGCCTCGTTTGCTCATTAGGTTTTAGAGATAGGGTTAGAAGTGTGTGACGGTAGAACTCCTCAAAACTAGGTTAGCTTTTGCACCCTTGGGGTACTAGGCTAGGGAGAGTTGAGTAATTTGAACACTGCTGTAACCATTAGCAAACTCTTTTGGATTGATGAAGGATGGATGGTCTCTAATTAAATTATGAAGAAATTTTATTGTCATATGGTATCTTTTAAGAAAAATGCAAGGAAATGTTTGGCATTTTACAAACCCTTGTCTTTTCAATTATTTACCATGTGCTAATTCGAATGTTAAAAGTATGATATTAAGAGCATCCTAAATTTTCAGATGGCAGGAAGAGCGCACCGTGGACAGAATGAGCGCATTCCTCCACCACTGTCGCCGCCTCCTACCATGCAAGAACTGATGGCTCAGCAGAATGAGATTTTGCGACAGTTGGCTCAGCGTCAGCCACCACCTCAGCATTATGGTGGTGGTGATCACCATCAGCGTCGCCCAGCAGCGGCCACTTATCAGGAGTTCCTCAGCACTCAGCCGCCTTTGTTCACTCAGGCAGAGGATCCACTTGATGCTGATGTTTGGCTCAGGGTAGTGGAATCCAAATTCCCACTGCTTAATGGAGTTTGTTCAGATGTGGCTAAGGTCCGTTTTGCCACCTAGAAGCTTGGTGGACCCGCACGGACATGGTGGGATCACTTCCTCGCTATGCAGCCAGTTGACCATGTGGTGGAATGGGGAGAATTCAAGGCAGGCATCATGGACCGCAAGCTTAATGAGTTTCTGGCACTTACTCAGGGGAGTCGTACAGTGTTACAGTACGCTCAAGCCTTCAATGACCTGTGTCAGTATGCGGGATATCATGCGGACACTGATGAGAAGAAGAGGGATAGGTTCAGGAGGGGCCTCAGTACTAAGCTCCGCGACCGTCTCAACACAGTCAGGGCCAATAGCTACAATGAGTTAGTCAACATGGCCATTTCTCAGGAAGACTGCATCACAACTCACCAAGCAGAAAAGAAGAGGAAGACCCCTATGGCAGGACCTTCAGCTCAGCCTCAGCGCTTCAGGATTGTGTCCGACACTCAGAGTAGGGGGCCTCAACAGCAACAAGGGCGATGGGTGATCCGGCCACAGCAACAGCAGACGGCACCCAACCGCTCTCGGCCCCCAGTTCAGAGGAACAACAACCAGCCACAGCAGCAGTACCGTCAGGCCAATGACAACAGATGTTTCACTTGTGGCAGCACTGGACACTACGCTAAGAATTGCCCCAAGAACCAGCAGAGGCAGGGGCAGAATTCTAATCAGAACCAAGACAAGAGGCAGAAGGTGCAAGTGAGGCAAGGCCAGCTGAACTTCACCACTATGGCTAACATTCTAGAGGGAGCACCCGTCATGACTGGTATCTTTTCTGTTTTGAATTATCCTACAGTCGTTCTTTTTGATTCTGGTGCATCCCACAGTTTTATCAGTGCAAAATTTAGTGCCAAATGCCACTTGCCTTTTCATCACACCAATGGGGGCATTATAATTTCAACACCAGGAGGCAGGGTTGCCACCTATCAAATCAACAGGCATGTGCCTATAAAATTTGGTAGTCTTGTAATTAAAACCACCCTCCTTATCTTGGGATTGGATAGTGTGGACATCATATTATGAACTGACTGGTTATCAAGGCATCAGGTAGTGATTGATATCGCAACAAGGGCCAATGAGATACACTCACCTACTTGTGGTGAAATCACGTTGTATTTACCTAGCCAAGGTTGTACCCGTTCTTGTGCCTTCACCCTGATAGAGTCACCCATCAAAAGGATTCCAGTGGTCTGTGAGTACCCCGATGTTTTCCCGGATGAATTGCCAGGGATGCCACCCGACAGAGACATAGAGTTTGCAATTGAGCTACAACCCGGAACTGCCCCTATATCCAAGAGACCCTATAGGATGCCTCCAGCAGAATTGGCAGAATTGAAAAAGCAGTTACAAGAGTTGTTGGACAAGGGATTCATTCGCCCTAGTACTTCACCATGGGGATGTCCGGCCTTGTTCGTAAAAAAGAAGGATGAGAGTTTGAGATTGTGTGTTGATTACCGCCCTCTCAATGCGGTGACAATCAAAAATAAGTATCTGTTGCCCCACATTAATGTATTGTTTGATCAGTTGGTCGGAGCCAAGGTATTTTCCAAGATAGACCTTCGCTCCGGCTATCATCAGATCAAGATCAGAGCTAGTGATATTCCGAAGACGGCTTTCTCTACCCGATATGGACTTTATGAGTACTTGGTGATGTCTTCGGGCTGACCAATGCCCTGGCATATTTCATGTATTTGATGAACTCAGTATTTATGCCAGAGCTAGATAAGTTTGTAGTGGTCTTCATTGACGATATCTTGGTATACTCAAAGAATGAAGACGATCATATCAAGCACTTGCATACAGTACTTCAGAGACTGCGCGATCATCGTTTATATGCTAAGTTGTCCAGATGTGATTTCTGGCTGAAGGAAATAAAATTTTTGGTTCACACCATTTCTTAGGATGGGGTATCGGTTAATCCTGAGAAAGTGCAGGAAGTGATGGATTGGAAGCCTCCTACCACCGTGCGGCAGATTCGGAGTTTTCTGGGATTGGCAGGATATTATCAGCGATTCATTCCGGATTTTTCCAGGATTGCCAAGCCAATGACTGAATTGTTGAAGAAAGGAGTAAGTATGAATGGAGTCAGAAATGTGAAGATGCCTTTCATGCATTGAGGCAGCATCTGACAACAGCACCCGTGCTAGCACAGCCTGACAACACCAAATCTTTCGAGGTTTATTGTGATGCTTCAGGCACTGGATTGGGATGTGTCTTGATGCAAGACAACAGAGTTATTGCCTATGCATCCCGAGCACTTAGGCCTCATGAGCAAAACTACCCCACACATGATCTGGAGTTGGCAGCCGTAGTTCATGCTCTGAAGATATGGAGACATTATTTGATAGGAGCACATTGTAATATTTATACTGATCACAAGAGCCTCAAGTATATTTTCACTCCGGTGGATCTTAATATGAGGCAGAGAAGATGGTTGGAATTAATCAAGGACTATGATTTGGAAGTGCATTACCATCCTGGCAAGGCCAATGTTGTGGCGGATGCCTTAAGTCGGATGTCCTAATGCAACTATGTAACTATGGACTCCAAGGTCGCCACTCTGTGTGACGAGTTATGTAAGCTGAACATGGAAGTTGTTTTCTCAGGCACCTTAAATTATATCTCAGTGGAGCCCACTTTACATGAGGAGATAATTATGGCCCAGATTGGTGACAAGGGTGTTCAAGTCATTAAGGATATGCTCGAACAAAAGGTGGATAAGTACAAATGCTTTCGTCAGGACAGCAAGGGAGTTCTATGGTTTGAAGACCGATTAGTTGTTCCTAAGAATCCTGAACTCAGGAAGAAATTATTGGATGAAGCTCATCTTTCCAAATTTTCCATGCACCCCGGCAGTAACAAGATGTATCATGATCTTAGACCTTTGTATTGGTGGACCAGAATGAAGAGGGAAATTGCTAAGTACGTATCTGAATGCGATACTTGCCAAAGAGTCAAGGCCAGTCATTTGAAGGTAGCAGGTACCTTACAGCCCCTTCCCATACCATCATGGAAATGGGAGGATCTCAGCATGGATTTTATTGTGGGTTTACCCAACACATCCCGACACCACGATTCTATTTGGGTCACCGTGGACAGGCTAACTAAGGCAGCTCATTTCTTGCCAGTACATACCACCCACAGGGCAGAAAAGTATGCAGAAATCTATACTGACCAGATAATGCGTCTGCATGGAATACCAAAGACTGTCGTGTCAGACAGAGGAGCACCGTTCGTAGCACGTTTCTGGGAGCAGCTGCAACAGTCACTAGGAACTCAGTCGATAAGGAGCTCAGCATACCATCCTCAGATAGATGGTCAGATAGAAAGGGTAAATTAGATTTTGGAAGACATGTTGAGGGCATGTGTGCTGCACTATGGGAAGAATTGGGACAAGTGTCTTTCCTTGGCGGAATTCTCTTATAACAACATCTATCAATCCAGCCTAAAGATGGCACCGTTCGAGGCCTTATATGGGAGAAGGTGTAGAACACCGCTAAATTGGTCACAAGCTGGAGAGAGGGAAATATTTGGACCTGACCTAGTGCTTGAAGCCAAGGAGAAAGTCAGAGTCATTAAGAAGAACCTAGAAGCTGCTCAGGCCAGACAAAAGAGTTATCACGATAAGAGGAGGAAGCCTCTACAATTTGAAGTGGGAGGTCATGTTTATCTTAAGGTGTCACCCACAAAAGGTGTTCAGAGATTTGGAAACAAGGGCAAGTTAGCTCCTCGCTATATTGGGCCTTATGAGATCAAAGAGACTTGTGGACCTGTAGCATACCAGTTGAAGTTGCCACCTCATATGTGAGCAGTCCATGACGTATTCCACGTATCTCAGCTACGAAAGTGTGTTCGCTTACCCATGGAAGTGCTACCTGAACCAGAATTGGAGATCGAACCAGACTTGTCTTATCAAGAGCACCCCGTCAAGGTATTTGCCGGGTACCGTAATTAGGGGTACCCCCAATACTCCTTAACATGGCTGGAAAACATCCTTAGAACAAACCGGAAAGACTGATAGGCACGGTTCAAGTCAAGGCATCGTTTACCAAGGGACGCGATCTCATCTAAGCCTAGCCTCGGGCAAGAACAGAGTCCCGGACGGATTCACGCCTCGCCCGAGGGCATCCTCAGGCAGTGGGCGCACCCTCGGCTCGCCCGAAGCCAAGCTCGGGCAAATTTTGTCGTGCAGCGACCTCGCCTAAATTGCCTCACCAACCGACCGTATCGCATGCGCATTCAATGTGGGGATCGCCTGACACCTTATCCTGACACGCGCGCCTCAGTCGACAAGGTCGAAGTGACCGCAGTCACTTCACCCCTTTACTGATCGTTCTGATAGGAAAACAACACTATTCACCCCATTCCGACTATTGTGCCAACCACGAGGGTAAAACCAACGGCAGTAAGTCACGACCTCCCCCGAGTTCAGCCTAGGGCGCAACAGGGAGCTCCGCCTCGCCCAACCTCAGGCCTCGGCCTCAGCCTTGGCCTCGGGAGAAGGTCTCCGCCTCGCCCGACCTCAGGCCTCGGCCTCAACCTCGGCCTTGAGAGGAGTCACAACCTCGCCCGACCTCAGCCTCGACCTCAGGAGAAGTCTCCGCCTCGCCCGACCTCAGCCTTCGACCGACTACGCCACTGGGGATACATCATTACCCTACCCCTAGCTAGCTGCCTCAGGCTATGAAGGAACAAGACCGGTGTCCCATCTAGATTACTCCTGTAATAGGTAATGATGGTTCCCCGCGTGCGTCCATGACGTCGATGGTTCTCAGCTCCCTACGGAAGCAAGGAAACGTCAGCAGGATCCATGCCGCACTGCCAGCTGCGCTTCTACAAGTCTCAAGCACTTCTCCGACGGCCACGTTAGCACGTACACAGGGCTCAAGCACTTCTCTGCCATCCATGTTAGCACATAGCTACACCCCCATTGTACATCTAGACCATCTCCTTGTATCTATAAAAGGGGATGTCTAGGGCCTTCCTAAAGGGGGCAAGAAGGGCGAGCAGAGGCAGGTAGAGTGGGAGAAACGCAGAGGAGGCTAACTCATACAGCTCACCTCAGGGCCGGACCCTCTCTCTCTCTCTCTACGCTTGTAACCCCTACTACGAGCACCCCGGTGCAAGATAATATAAGCCTCATCCTCGCTCTTGTATTCCATCTTGCATCAACCCATCTGGGCAGGGACACGCAGCGATAAATTCACTAGTCGGTTGAGGGTCCTCGCGGGTCCAAAACGCCGACAGTTGGCGCGCCAGGTAGGGGCCTGCTGCGTGTTAACAAACACTTTCCCGTTGAGTTCCAGATGGACATTCTTCAGCAGCCTCTTCAGCCCGAGACAGTGCTCCGCTTCGGGAGTCTTGAGTTCATGTCCCCCGACGGCAGCTACGACATGGTACTCCTTCCCTCGCAGCACGACAACAACGACGGTCGTCGGCTCGCCCGGCGACGGCGAACTTGACGACGACATCTCCCCGCTGCAGAAGAGGAACATCCGAGTTTGCCCTGCCACCCTCCTCGCTAGAGGAGGAGGAGACGGAGCAACCGTGGCCAGGCACGAGGTAGCACTTCGTCGGCTGTCGAACCAGAGCGAGCCGATGATGCCGGCACCCCTGTGGGGGACATGTCGGGTGTTGTCCTCGCACCTGAGACAACGACGAGTGTCACTTCCCAGCAATGTGCCAACCCCAAGCGGACTAACGATGCTGACACCCTTGCGAGGGACTTGTCGGACATTAGTCTCGCACCTGAGATAACGACGCACTCCGTCCTCGATGCGACTTCACCACCGTCCATCAACCAGGAGGTACCATCAGTTTTTCATCATGTTCCCTTTAGATTCAGCTTCGATCCGCCAAGCGACCCCGCTTCGGTGAGCGCTTTCGCAAGGGCATATCCTGACCTTCCAAGGTACCATATGTGGTCAACCTGGGACCGACTAACGACCGTCTCAACCTATGGACACGCGGGTTCCGAGGAAGAGGACGACCCCGACTTCAGTTGGGATTTCTCCGGACTCAGTGATCCTAGTGCCATGCGAGACTTCATGTCCGCATGACTACTGCCTCTCCGGTTGCTCTGACGATGGCCACAGCCTTGACGACGAGGGTTACGACCCAAGTCGCGAGTGTTTCCACATCGATCAGGGGGATCATGACGAGGACGACTGCCTCAGCATGCCAGAAAACGACGACGCCCCTGCCCCTGCATCTCGCGTTGAGATCCCGCGGGAGCTAGCTGTGGTTCGAGTCCCTGCGGGGGGTCAGGACACACAGCTCGAGCAACTCCGCGAGATGCAGGCCAAGCTCGACGAAGAAACGGGGCGACTTGTGTAGCTCCGACAAAACATCGAGTAGGAGTGGGCAGACCGAGCACTCGCCGAAGGAGCGCGTCATCAGGCCCGGGACGTCCAGCGCCGTATCATTGATGATGCCAGGGCAGGGCTTCCCACGGCCTTCAGTGGGGCCGGCCAGAACCTAGCTGCAGCGGCGATGTTACTTCGAACAATGCCGAAGCCATTCACCACCGAGGGGCGGCGTATCCAGGGCGAACTCAAGGATCTCCTGGAAGATGCCGCAGTCCGACGAGCCGAAAGCTCTACCTCCCGAAGGCGAGGGTGCCCCTCGGAGCATCGCGCAACATCCTCTCGACGCATGCGGGAGGCCTCGGTCCACACCGAGGGCACATGGGACGGGACGCCTGCAGCCTCAGACCGCCTCGGCAGCGAACAACACCACCGCGACCGTCGAGCCCGCCTCAAGGAAAGGGTGTGCCGAGGCTACCACCCTAGGCGTGGAGGACGCTACGACAGTGAGGAGGATCGGAGACCCTCGCCCGAACCACCAGGTCCGTGAGTCTTCAGCCGGGCCATACGACGGGCGCCGTTCCCGGCCCGGTTCCGAGCCCTGACTACCATCACCAAGTACTCAGGGGAGACAAGGCCAGAGTTGTGGCTTGCGGATTACCGGCTGGCATGCCAGTTGGGAGGGACGGACGACGACAACCTCATCATCCGCAACCTCCCCCTTTTCCTCTCCGACGCTACCTGGGCCTGGCTAGAGCATCTGCCTCCCGCGCAGATCTTCGGCTGGGACGACCTAGTCAAGGCCTTCGCTGGAAATTTCCAAGGTACGTACGTGTGCCCTAGGAACTCATGGGATCTCTGAAGTTGCCGCCAGCTGCCAGGGGAATCCCTACGAGAGTACATCCGGCGGTTTTTAAAGCAGTGCACCGAGTTGCCCAACATCACCGACTCGGACGTCATCGGGGCATTCCTCATCGGCACCACTTGCCGAGACCTGGTGAGCAAACTGGGACGCAAGACTCCCACCAAGGCGAGCGAATTAATGGACATAGCCACCAAGTTCGCCTCTGGTCAGGAGGCGGTCGAAGCCATCTTCTGGAAGGACAAGCAGCCTTAGGGAAGACAGAAGGAAGACGCCCCCGAGGCGTCCGTCCAGCGTGGCACGAGGAAGAAGGCCAGGAAGAAGGCGCAAGCAAAACGCGACGCCGTTGACGCGGATCTCGTCGCTGCTCCCGAGCACAGGAATCCTCGGAAGCCTCCCGGAGGGGCCAACATATTCGACAAGATGCTCAAGGAGTCGTGCCCCTATAATAGGGGTCCCGTCAAGCACACCCTTGAAGAATGCGACATGCTCCGGCATTACTTCAACAAGGCTGGGCCCCCGGAAGAAGGTGGCAAGGACCGAGGCAACAACAAGAAGGGGGCAACAAGGAAGACGAGTTCCTGGAGGTCCACAACTGCTTCATGATCTACGGTGGGCAAGCGACGAATGCTTCGGCTCGACACCGCAAGCAGGAGCGCCGGGAGGTCTGCTCGGTGAAGGTAGCAGCACCAGTCTACCTAGACTGGTCCGACAAGCCCATCACCTTCAACCAAGGCGACCACCCCGACTGCGTACCGAGCCCAGGAAGGTACTCGCTCGTTGTTGACCCTGTCATCGACAACGCTAGGCTCACCAAGGTCCTCATGGATGGAGGCAGCAGCCTCAACATCATCTACACCGAGACCCTAGGGCCCTTGGGGGTCGATCTGTCCACGATCCGGGCCGGTGCAGCACCCTTTCACGGGATCGTCCCTGGTAAGCGCGTCCTGCCCCTTGGGCAACTTGATTTGCCCATCTGCTTCGGAACTCCCTCCAACTTCTAAAAGGAAACCCTCACTTTCGAGGTAGTCAGGTTCCGAGGGACCTACCACACGGTCCTGGGAAGACCGTGCTACGCCAAGTTCATGGCCGTCCCCAACTACACGTACCTCAAGCTTAAGATGCCAGGCCCCAAGGGAACCATCACTTTTGGATCCACGTACCACCATGCTTACGAGTGCGACGTGGAATGCATGGATTATGCTGAGGCCATCGCTGAGTCCGAGGCCCTCATCGCTGACCTGGATTGCCTCTCCAGAGAGGCGCATGATGCGAAGCACCACGCTGGCAACTTCGAACCAGCTGAGGCGGTTAAGTCCGTCTCCCTCGACGCCAGCAACGACGCCGGCAAGAAAGTCAGGATCAGCTCCGAGATCGACCCCAAATAGGAAGTAGTGCTCGTCGACTTTCTTCACGCAAACGCCGAACTTTTTGCGTGGAGTCCCTCGGACATGCTCGGCATACCGAGGGATGTCGCCGAGCACTCACTGGACATCCGAGCCGGTGCCCGACCCGTGAAGCAGCATCTGCGCCATTTTGATGAAGAAAAGCGCAGAGCCATAGGCGAGGAGGTCCACAAGCTAATGGCTGCATGGTTCATCAAAGAGGTATTCCATCCAGAATGGTTAGCTAACCCTCTGCTTGTAAAGAAAAAAGGTGGGAAATGGAGGATGTGCGTAGACTACATTGGGTTGAATAAAGCATGTCCAAAGGTTCCCTACCCTCTGCCTCGCATCGATCAAATTGTGGACTCCACTGCTAGGTGCGAAACCTTGTCATTCCTCGATGCCTATTCAGGCTATCACCAAATCAAGATGAAAGAGTCCGACCAGCTCGCGACTTCTTTTATCACACCTTTTGGCATGTATTGTTATACTACTATGCCATTTGGCTTGAGGAATGCAGGTGCAACATACCAAAGGTGCATGAACCACATCGGTAGAACGGTCGAGGCTTACGTCGATGACATCGTTGTCAAGACAAGGAAAGCCTCCGACCTCCTCTCTGACCTTGAGACAACATTCAGGTGTCTAAGAGCAAAGGGCATAAAACTCAATCCCTAGAAGTGTGTCTTTGGAGTCCCCTGAGGCATGCTCCTAGGGTTCATCGTCTCCAAACGAGGCATCGAGGCCAAGCCAGAGAAAATTGCGGCCATCACCAACATGGGACCCATCAAAGATTAAAAAGGAGTACAAAGGGTCTTGGGATGCCTTGCGGCTCTGAGCCGCTTCATCTCGCGCCTCGGCGAGAAAGGATTGCCCTTGTACCGCCTCTTAAGGAAGGCCGAGCGCTTCACTTGGACCCCTGAGGCCGAAGAAGCCCTCAGAAACTTAAAGGCACTCTTTACTAATGCGCCCATTTTGGTGCCCCCCCCCCCCCCGCTGCAAGAGAAGCCCTCTTGATTTATGTAGCCACAACCACTCAGGTGGTTAGCGCCGCGATAGTAGTCGAGAGATGAGAAGAGGGGCATGCATTGCTCATCCAGAGGCCGGTCTACTTCATCAGCGAGGTGCTATCCGAGACCAAGATCCGCTACCCACAAATCCAGAAGCTACTGTACACAATAATTCTAACACGACGAAAGTTGCGACACTACTTCGAGTCTCATCCGGTGACTGTGGTGTCATCCTTCCCCTGGAAGAGATCATCTAGTGCCGAGAGGCCTCGGATAGGATAGCAAAATGGGCAGTGGAACTCATGGGCGAAACACTTTCTTTCGCTCCTTGGAAGGGCATAAAGTCCCAAGTCTTGGCAGACTTCCTGGCTGAATGGGTCAACACCCAATTGCCGACAGCTCCAATCCAGGCCGAACTTTGGACCATGTACTTCGATGGGTCGCTTATGAAAACCAGAGCAGGTGCTGGCTTGCTCTTCATTTCACCCTCGGAAAACATGTGCGCTAGGTCCGGCCGCAGGTGGAACTGACGGTCTCGTCGGCGGAGGCAACCGCTTCTGCAGGGGGAAGCCTCACCTATGGCGACCACCACCTCAGCACCGACGACAGCGGCCACCTGCGCGCCAACGCCACATCGGCGAATGGCAGCCGCCCCAGTGCGCACCGGCAGGTCCTCACTCCCGTCCTCGCCATAGGAGCGAGGATGAGACTGTCCCAGAACACGAACACCGCCCTCATGGTGTACGACGTGTTGTGCGACCCCTCGGTGCAGCCGGTGGCGCAGGAAGGACCTAGACATGGCCGGCCACGCACGGCGCGACCGACACCCATGCGGCGGATGGGCAGCCACGCTCTGCCCCAGCGGTAGGAGGCGGCACCGGAAGCAGCACCAGAGCCGCTCAGGCCGGGGAGCCAGACACGCGACAGCTGACAGCGCCACGGACGGCGAACGCCCTTCTCCCCCAAACACTGAGGGAAGGAGCGGGCCGCTGCCCACGTGGAGGCAGGCCCCAACTCGGCGCACCCTCCTCCCCAGCACGGATGATGAACATCCTTGAAGCTGAGGGCAGGGGGGAGGCCACGGCCCGGCTCGCTCTTTGTAATGCTCCAAGTTGTATACCAAGAATAATAGAGAGTTAGCCTCAATTCTATGTGCCTCATTTGCATCATAAGAAAAGAGCACACACACAATTTAGAGATTAAGTCAAACAAATGATAAAAAAAATGCCTCATGCTGGAGTTTTTATGTTTGTGCATTAAATAAAATAATAATAATAATAATAATAAGGATCATAAGAGAATAAATACTAGAAGTTAAATCAAACCCTAAATTAAAACTAGGGTTTTTGAAAATAAGAAGAGAAATGGTTTAAAAATATAACTAATATAATTATAATCCTAAAATTGGTATTTTTAATTCCACAATATGACTTGAGAATAAGTTTGACACAAATCTGAATTCAAAAGCCGAATTCCAATTTGAAATTAGAAATAGAGAAAATAAGATAAAAGATAAAAAGAAAAAGAATTAAAAACCAGTTGGGCCACCTCCCCTCAATTCTGGCCCACCTCCTCTTTCTCCCCCGTGCGGCCCAGATTACTCCACCGCGTGCGCCTGCGTTGCTTCCTCGCGCGCCGACAGCGGGGCCCGCCCGCCAGTCTCTCGCCCGCTTGCACTGACTCTGTTTCTCTGTCACACGGGGCCCGCGCACCAGCCGCAGTACCGCCCACCTCCGTTTTCCTCGCGCGCCACCCGTTCCTCCGCGCATGCCGCGTCGTGACTGCAAGCTCCGGAGTCCGTTGATGTCGTCACGCCTACAAATATTGGAGCCGACCTCGCCCGCTGGTTCACCTATTACCCCGCCACCAGTTCTCCATGCCTTTCGATGCGCTACCGCATCCCTTGCAGAGAAGTTGAAGCCGTCGCCAGTGAAACTCACCACCGCGTGTTGCCTGCCCTCGGTATTGGGCCAGGAAGATCACCTCCACCTAGGAAAGCCGTCAGTGCCCTCGATTTGAGTCGAACACCGCCAAGACTCGTGCAATTGCTCGCCGGACTTCGGAGTCCGCCGTGCGCCGTGGGGAGCTAGGTTCGCCTCTTCGATTCACGGTGAGTAGAGTTCTACGCAACATCCTATTGTTACCGCTTCTTGCTGCCGCGTCCGGATTAGAGTTTAGGGGCGGAAATTGCCGTAACGCGTGCTCCGGCGATGGCGCCGCCGTCCCTAGTCGGGGCACCGCCGGTGTTTGAGCCGTGGCTAGGGCGGAGTGGATGGACCGTCGGATCGGTTCTGGACGGCGGAGATTAGAACCTGGAATACCTCTTCGTTTGATTAAATCGTAGCCATCCAGATCCGATCGGACGAATCTGACAGACTCGGGTTGTAATCAAAGCAACGCCGTAGGATCTTGATCCGGTGGACGAAGTTGCGTACCGCTTCGCGGACGGCGAGATTTAATCCTACGCACTAGAATCAGATCGGACGGCCAGAAACCTTAGATACCTCTTCGCGGATCTGTTTTGCACAAGAGTCCCTCTGTTTATTGAAAAACAACCCGCCATCCTCGGCGACTGTTGACTGGGTCTTAGGAATTTTACACTGCAACCCCTGATCTCTCTGGAAAATGAGGCCCAGTCCATAATAGTATTAAAATCAGAGAAAATAAATTATAAATGGATTTTTAATATGAAAATAAATACTAGAACTTGATAAATCCATAGAAAATTCATTTTAGCTCCAAATTGACCCATTCCAATTTCTAAAATTTTGTAATTTTATTGTCTATCATTTAGTGTCTCTCTTTTGACATGAAAACAGTCAGAAAATTAATTTCTCATTTAATCCTATTTCAATCACATTAAACCTTAGGAAATTCATAACTTGAAATCTATAATCCCAAAATTAATGATTCCTGTTCCTAGGTTCTTATTTTAATGTGTAGATTTTTACTGTATAATTTATTTACATGTTTGATGTGATGTTAATTTATGCTATACTATGTATGTATTGTGTTGATGCGAGTAGACGAGCAAGCCACTATGGAAACTGAGGTTCAACAAGTAGAAGTAGCTGAGCAGGAGCTCATTGAAGGCAAGTTGTGCCCTTGATCACTTACTTTTCCCAGCCATGTTCTTATTAATTTTAATGATCTGCATAGGTTAATTTTGATGGGAGCCTTTATGTTACCCCAGTTTTGATTACCTCTATACCTTGTTCACCCCTGAAATATTTTTGGGTAGTACTTGCTATTGCTTTATGTGGATTGGGTATGGAGATACAATATTCATGATTATTCTGTTATTATCTTGTTATTATTACTGTTCATGTTAAGATCATTAAATTAATGGGAACATGGAGCGACCACCCGGGAAAACAGTGCTACCACAAGGGTTTAATGGGACGCCCTTGGCTGATTAACTAGGAAAGCTAGTGGAGGGCTACCTTACCCGAAAGGGGCAAGGGCAGTAGGGGAGTGGTCAGTGTAGGGAGGTCCTTGTTTGATTTTGCTGCGATGGCGGTCAGGCAAGAACCCTGCACTGGAGCTTCCTATAAACTGTAGCGGGTAGTCTGAAGCTAGTGGAACTTTGTAAAGGCCTCGTAGTGTTACCCTGTCTCGCTTCCTTGGTAGAGGTGTATGGGATTCATGACCCCTTGGCAGATGGGTAACACGGCTTGTGGGTAAAGATGCGCAACCTCTGCAGAGTGTAAAACTAGTATACTAGCCGTGCTCACGGTCATGAGCGGCTCGGACCCTCACATGGTTAATTATGGAACTTAAATTCAATTTGACATTTGCATCGCATTTGGGATTATTTTACTATTACTGTTCTTTATTATTATTAAGGTTTGGTATTTACTTACACTTAGTAATTGCTAATAAAAGTTTGACCAACTTATAAAAGCAATGCTCAGCCTCAGCCTTTATTTCATTGATCAGCCTTACACTTCATGAACTCCCACCTTTGGTGAGTTCATGCCACATTATTCCCCACGACTTGTTGAGCTATGAACGTATGTGAGCTCACTCTTGTTGTCTCACACCCCCCACAGGAGAAGAACAGGTAGTCGAAGAGGAGCCGCCTAACACTGAGGCATTCGACTTGATCTAGGTGGCGTTTCTCAGTCGACATTGGCGCCGACGATCCTTAGTTCGTTTTATATTTATCTTTATTTTGTAATAAGTCTTCCGCTATGTAATAAATACTCTGATGTTTTATGACATTTATCTCTATACACTCTGTTATTATATGTGTTGTCTTCTTGGCGCATGTATGAGACGCACCCGACTTTGTCCTTTAAAACCGGGTGTTACAGAAGTGGTATCAGAGGAAATGTTGACTGTAGGACGAAACCTAGATAGAAATGGACAAAACCCTTATCTACTTATCTTACTCTGATTCATTCCATACTTACCTTATCTTGATCCTGTCTCACCTTCTACTGTTCTACTCTGATCATTCTTACCTTTTCTACTCTGATACAAGATGGATTTCAAACCTTGGAATCCCTACCCCTATGACATTCTTAAGAGTTAGGGAATCCAAAACAAAAGTTAAAACTATTTTCTAAAAAAATGTTGGTTGATTGTGCTGATGCTAAATGTCTGATTTGTTTCTTTGATTGATTGAATTATTATAGATGGACATCTTAGCATGTACCAACATAAGGTATTGAATTAGCTATAGTAGGTGAAACATTAAACTGCTTAGCTAATAAATCCCCCAAAGTAACATGATTGTAATTACTGCCTTGTCTACTGCTCTTTCTTACCATATGTATCTAACTCAGATGGTCAATACCAGGAGGGGTGGTGGAATTGATTTGCCTCCTAACCGACACACTCGAAGGATATATATACAACCTCAGCCACAACCTGCAGAGATGAATCCTCCTAATCCTCCACCAGGCGGAGTTGACCCACTGGTTGCTGCTTAGATGGCGGTGATGCAGCAAATGGCGGACACTATGGCTGATATGCGTGCCCAGATGCAGCAAGAACGCCAGGAAATGCGTCAGGAAAGAGAAGGTATACGCCAGGAGTTGCGCCAGGAGAGAGATGAGATACGCCAAGAAAGGAGGGCGCAACAACAGCAGCTACAACAGCAACTTCAACAACAGCAACAACAGCAGCAAGTGCCATTGCCTCCACCACCACCACCAGTTCCACATCGTGATAAGCACCGGGAGTTTATGAGCCATAAGCCACCGACCTTCGCCAGTTCGCCAGATCCACTTGATGCAGATGATTGGTTGAAGTCAATTGAGAAGATGCTCAACATTGCCCAATGCTCAGACAGAGAGAAAGTTCTTTATGCCTCGGGCTGTCTGACGGGTCCTGCTGCTGACTGGTGGGATTCTTATACTACTGCCCATGATGCTGCTGATAATATTACTTGGGCAGAGTTCAGTACACAATTCAGGAACTACCATATTCTAGCTGGTATGATAAAGATCAAGAAGAAGGAGTTTCTGTCATTGAAGCAAGGCAACATGTCGGTCAGCGAGTACAGAGACAAATTCATTCAGCTGTCGAGATATGCTCCGGAGGAAGTTGCTGAGGATGAGAGGAAGCAGGAGCATTTTATTGAAGGACTTAATGGACCACTGCAGTATGCTCTAGTGGCGCATACATTTCCATCATTTCAGAGGCTACTTGATAAGGCTCTTGCTATTGAACACAAGCGTGTTCAACTGGGTGATTTGAAGAGGAAGGCTATCTCACAAGGACAGGGTAGCAGCAGTGTTCGTCCTCGCTACAGTTCACCACAGGGTACACCGACTCGACCAGGAGGACCGCGCCCAGTTCAGCAATCACCACTGAGGACTCCACCTCCTCGATAGGCTACCCCCACTGGCACCCCGACAAGGTCTACAGGACAGAAGACTGGCCCTACATGTTTCAAGTGCAGTCAAATTGGGCATTATGCTAATGCTTGCCCGATGGGGAATTCTGGTACACCAGCTAAGAACAAGCAACAGACCCCTGGCAAGGGATATTCTATAGCCAGGGTGAATCAAGTCAGCGTTGATGATACTCCTGATGGTGGGGACCTTGTACTTGGTATGTTTTATGTTAATGCAATTCCTGCAACCATATTATTTGATTCTGGTGCTACACATTCATTCATGTCTGCTCGTTATGACAACACAAATGAAATACCACTGCTAAATATGAGAAAAACCATGATAGTAATTACACCTAAAGGGCCTGTTGAGGCGAATCAAATGACACGTAGATTGACATTGACCATTATGGGTAGAGAATTTGGAGCTACTGCTATAATATTAGAGTCAAGCAGTATAGATCTAATACTTGGTATGTCATGGCTAAGAAAGGCAAAGGCCGTTATAGCATGTGGTAGAGGTACCGTAGAACTCACTACCACTAAAGGAGAAAGATTTCAAGTTAACATTGCAGTAACCTCCTCATCCATGCGTGCCATGTTCTTTATGCCTGAGGAGTTTGTTGGTGACAACATCCGGGTGGTTAGAGATTTTCCGGATGTCTTTCCAGAGGAGTTACCAGGGATGCCACCTGATAGAGAAGTTGAGTTTGTTATTGATCTCCTACCTGGAACCGCCCCTATTTCTAAACGACCATATAGGATGTCCGTAGAGGAGTTGAAGGAACTAAAGAAGCAGTTAACTGAGTTACAAGAGGCTGGGTACATTCGTCCGAGTTCCTCACCGTGGGGAGCACCGGTCTTGTTTGTACAGAAGAAGGATGGATCACAGCGGATGTGTGTGGATTATAGATCTCTTAATGATGTTACTGTGAAGAACAAGTATCCGTTGCCCCGTATTGAGGATTTATTTGATCAGACGAGAGGTGCTAGAGTATTCTCGAAGATTGATCTCCGATCCGGTTACCATCAGATGAGGATTAGACCATCAGATATTCCCAAGACGGCTTTCTCAACCCGATATGGATTATACGAGTTTACTGTTATGTCATTTGGATTAACCAATGCACCGGCTTATTTCATGAATTTGATGAACAAAGTGTTTATGGAGTATTTGGACAGATTCGTCGTGGTGTTTATCGACGATATTCTTATCTATTCTAAGAATGAAAGTGATCATGAACAACATCTAAGGTTGGTGCTACAGAAGTTACGAGATAATCAACTCTACGCTAAGTTCAGCAAGTGCGAGTTTTGGATTGACAAGGTGCCATTCCTTGGTCATATTATTTGTAATGGAGGAATAGCAGTGGATCCAGCTAAAGTGAAGGAGATAATAGAGTGGAGAGTGCCCACTACAGTTACTGAGATTCGGAGTTTCTTGGGACTCGCAGGATACTATCGGAGATTTATTGAAGGGTTCTCTAAAATTGCTAAGCCTATGACATCGCTTTTGGAAAAAGGAAGAGAATTCAAGTGGGATGAGAAATGCCAAGAGAGTTTTGATCAATTGAAGGAGAGATTGATGTCACCTCCAGTATTGATTATGCCAGATCTGCAGAAGGGATTTGACATTTATTGTGATGCATGTGGCCAAGGACTTGGATGTGTGCTTATGCAAGAAGGTCATGTGATTGCCTATGCATCTCATCAGTTGAGGAAGCATGAATTGAACTACCCCACTCATGACTTGGAGCTGGCTGCCGTTGTGCATGCACTGAAGATTTGGAGACACTATGTTATGGGAACTAAGTGCCAAGTATATACGGATCATAAGAGTCTGAAGTACATATTCACTCAGAAGGATCTCAACCTTAGGCAACGCCGTTGGTTGGAGCTCATTAAGGATTATGATTTGGAGATTCACTATCACCCAGGCAAGGCAAATTTGGTTGCAGATGCCTTGAGTCGGAAGGAGCATGTTCACTCCGCTTTCGTTGTCCAGCTACCTGATGAATTAGCAAAAGATTTTGAGAGGCTCAACCTGGGAATCATTACACATACGGAAGGAGTTACTATTGAATTGGAACCTACCTTGGAGCAAGAAATTCGTAAAGGTCAGGTTGGTGATGCTAAAATCCAGGACATAAAGGATTTGATAACAGAGGGTAGAGGCCCGGAATTCACAGAGGATGAGCAAGGCACGATATGGTTCAAGAATCAGATCTGTGTTCCCGATATTGATAGTCTTCAGGAAACTATATTGAAGGAGGCACATGATTCAGTTTATTCTATTCATCCTGGGAGTACTAAGATGTATCAGGATTTGAAGCAAAAATATTGGTGGTATGGATTGAAGAGAGATGTGGCTGCACATGTGGCTATGTGCGATGTATGCCAAAGAGTTAAAGCTGAACACCAGAGGCCGGCCGGACTACTGCATCCACTAAAGATACCTGAGTGGAAATGGGAAGAGATTGGTATGGACTTCATTGTTGGATTACCCCGCACGTCTGCTGGATATGATTCTATATGGGTGATTGTGGATAGGCTAACTAAGGTAGCCCACTTTATTCCAGTGAAGACCACGTATTCAGGAGCCAAGTTAGCAGAGTTGTATATGGCACGGATTGTTTGCCTGCATGGTGTGCCAAAGAATATCGTGTCTGATCGAGGATCACAGTTTACTTCTCGGTATTGGAAGAAGTTGCACGAGTCATTGGATACGGGATTGAATTTTAGTTCGGCTTACCATCCCTAGACCGATGGGCAGACTGAGAGAACCAACCAAGTGCTGGAAGATATGTTACGAGCTTGTGCCCTTAAACATGGTGGAAGTTGGGATAAGAGTTTGCCGTATGCGGAGTTCTCTTATAATAATAGCTATCAGGCCAGTTTGAAGATGTCACCGTTTGAGGCTTTATATGGCAGAAAGTGTAGGACTCCACTGTATTGGGATCAAACTGGTGAAAGGCAGTTGTTTGGACCTGAGATTATACAAGAAGCGGAAGAACAAGTTCAGCAAATAAGGGAGAATTTGAGAACTGCACAGTCCAGGCAGAAAAGCTATGCTGATACCCGGAGAAGACTGCTTGAGTTTAAAGAGGGAGATTATGTCTATTTGAAGGTGTCACCACTCCGGGGTATGAGAAGGTTCAAAGTCAAAGGAAAGTTGTCCCCTCGCTTTATTGGACCCTTCTTAATCTTAAAGCGAGTGGGAGAGGTTGCATATCAATTGGAGTTACTGGATCATCTCGCGGATGTTCATAATGTTTTTCATGTATCTCAGCTAAAGAAATGTCTCAGGGTACCTGAGGAGCAATTACCATTGGAGGACCTTAGTGTTCAAGAGGACCTGACTTATGCTGAGTACCCCATCAAGATTTTGGATACTTTGACTCGAGTCACGAGGAATAAGGTTATAAAGATGTGCAAAGTTCAATGGAGTCACCATGGCGAAGATGAAGCAACTTGGGAAAGAGAAGAAGAGCTTCGTATAGATTTTCCTCACCTTTTCCCTAGATCTTCCTAAATCTCGAGGACGAGATTATTTTTAAGGGGGGTAGGATTTGTAATGCTCCAAGTTGTATACCAAGAATAATAGAGAGTTAGCCTCAATTCTATGTGCCTCATTTGCATCATAAGAAAAGAGCACACACACAATTTAGAGATTAAGTCAAACAAATGATAAAAAATGCCTCATGCTGGAGTTTTTATGTTTGTGCATTAAATAAAATAATAATAATAATAAGGATCATAAGAGAATAAATACTAGAAGTTAAATCAAACCATAAATTAAAACTAGGGTTTTTGAAAATAAGAAGAGAAATGGTTTAAAAATATAACTAATATAATTATAATCCTAAAATTGGTATTGTTAATTCCACAATATGACTTGAGAATAAGTTTGACACAAATCTGAATTCAAAATTCGAATTCCAATTTGAAATAAGAAATAGAGAAAATAAGATAAAAGATAAAAAGAAAAAGAATTAAAAACCAGTTGGGCCACCTCCCCTCAATTCTGGCCCACCTCCTCTTTCTCCCCCGTGCGGCCCAGATTACTCCACCGCGTGCGCCTGCGTTGCTTCCTCGCGCGCCGACATTGGGGCCCGCCCGTCAGTCTCTCGCCCACTTGCGCTGACTCTGTTTCTCTGTCACATGGGGCCCGCGCACCAGCCGCAGTACCGCCCACCTCTGTTTTCCTCGCGCGCCACCCGTTCCTCCGCGCATGCCGCATCGTGACTGCAAGCTCTGGAGTCCGTTGATGCCGTCACGCCTACAAATATTGGAGCCGACCTCGCCCGCTGGTTCACATATTACCCCGCCACTAGTTCTCCACGCCTTTCGATGCGCTACCGCATCCCTTGCAGAGAAGTTGAAGCTGCCGCCGGTGAAACTCACCACCGCGTGTTGCCTGCCCTCGGTATTGGGCCAGGAAGATCACCTCCACCTGGGAAAGCCGTCAGTGCCCTCGATTTGAGTCGAACACCGCCAAGACTCGTGCAATTGCTCGCCGGACTTCGGAGTCCGCCGTGCGCCGTGGGGAGCTAGGTTCGCCTCTTCGATTCATGGTGAGTAGAGTTCTACGCAACATCCTATTGTTACCGCTTCTTGCTGCCGCGTCCGGATTAGAGTTTAGGTGCGGAAATCGCCGTAACGCATGCTCCGGCGATGGCGCCGCCGTCCCTGGTCGGGGCACCGCCGGTGTTTGAGCCGTGGCTGGGGCGGAGTGGATGGACCGTCGGATCGGTTCTGGACGGCGGAGATTAGAACCTGGAATACCTCTTCGTTTGATTAAATCGTAGCCTTCCAGATCCGATCGGACGAATCTGACAGACTCGGGTTGTAATCAAAGCAACGCCATAGGATCTTGATCCGGTGGACGAAGTTGCGTACCGCTTCGCGGACGGCGAGATTTAATCCTACGCACTAGAATCAGATCCGACGGCCAGAAACCTTAGTTACCACTTCGCGGATCCGTTTTGCACAAGAGTCCCTCTGTTTATTGAAAAACAACCCGCCATCCTCGGCGACTGTTGACTGGGTCTTAGGAATTTTACACTGCAACCCCTGATCTCTCTGGAAAATGAGGCCCAGTCCATAACAGTATTAAAATCAGAGAAAATAAATTATAAATGGATTTTTAATATGAAAATAAATACTAGAACTTAATAAATCCATAGAAAATTCATTTTAGCTCCAAATTGACCCATTCCAATTTCTAAAATTTTGTAATATTATTGTCTATCATTTAGTGTCTCTCTTTTGACATGAAAATAGTCAGAAAATTAATTTCTCATTTAATCCTATTTCAATCACATTAAACCTTAGGAAATTCATAACTTGAAATCTATAATCCCAAAATTAATGATTCCTGTTCCTAGGTTCTTATTTTAATGTGTAGATTTTTACTGTATAATTTATTTACATGTTTGATGTGATGTTAATTTATGCTATACTATGTATGTATTGTGTTGATGCGAGTAGACGAGCAAGCCACTGTGGAAACTGAGGTTCAACAAGTAGAAGTAGCTGAGCAGGAGCTCATTGAAGGCTAGTTGTGCCCTTGATCACTTACTTTTCCCAGCCATGTTCTTATTAATTTTAATGATCTGCATAGGTTAATTTTGATGGGAGCCTTTATGTTACCCCAGTTTTGATTACTTCTATACCTTGTTCACCCCTGAAATATTTTTGGGTAGTACTTGCTATTGCTTTATGTGGATTGGGTATGGAGATACACTATTCATGATTATTCTGTTATTATCTTGTTATTATTACTGTTCATGTTAAGATCATTAAATTAATGGGAACATGGAGCGACCACCCGGGAAAACAGTGCTACCACAAGGGTTTAATGGGACGCCCTTGGCTGATTAACTAGGAAAGCTAGTGGAGGGCTACCTTACCCGAAAGGGGCAAGGGCAGTAGGGGAGTGGTCAGTGTAGGGAGGTCCTTGTTTGATTTTGCTGCGATGGCGGTCAGGCAAGAACCCTGCACTGGAGCTTCCTATAAACTGTAGCGGGTAGTCTGAAGCTAGTGGAACTTTGTAAAGGCCTCGTAGTGTTACCCTGCCTCGCTTCCTTGGTAGAGGTGTATGGGATTCATGACCCCTTGGCAGATGGGTAACACAGCTTGTGGGTAAAGATGCGCAACCTCTGCAGAGTGTAAAACTAGTATACTAGCCGTGCTCACGGTCATGAGCGGCTCGGACCCTCACATGGTTAATTATGGAACTTAAATTCAATTTGACATTTGCATCGCATTTGGGATTATTTTACTATTACTGTTCTTTATTATTATTAAGGTTTGGTATTTACTTACACTTAGTAATTGCTAATAAAAGTTTGACCAACTTATAAAAGCAATGCTCAGCCTCAGCCTTTATTTCATTGATCAGCCTTACACTTCATGAACTCCCACCTTTGGTGAGTTCATGCCACATTATTCCCCACGACTTGTTGAGCTATGAACGTATGTGAGCTCACTCTTGCTGTCTCACACCCCCCCCCCCCACAGGAGAAGAACAGGTAGTCGAAGAGGAGCCGCCTAACACTGAGGCATTCGACTTGATCTAGGTGGCGTTTCTCAGTCGACATTGGCGCCGACGATCCTTAGTTCGTTTTATATTTATCTTTATTTTGTAATAAGTCTTCCGCTACGTAATAAATACTCTGATGTTTTATGACATTTATCTCTATACACTCTGTTATTTTATGTGTTGTCTTCTTGGCGCATGTATGAGACGCACCCGGCTTTGTCCTTTAAAACTGGGTGTTACACTCTTCCCCACCACGAGGCCTATGGTCATCATCCTGGGTGACCGTTGGCGGGGGACGGCAGCCGGGCTGCATGATGAAAATCCTTGAAGCCGAGCGATAACTAAAGAGCACCAACCCCTACGAGGTCGCGCTCCTCCAACAGCAGCAAGAAGAAGGCAACACAGGTGCACCCCATCTGGGGCTCGGAAGGTGGAAAGACGCGATGAATGCAAGGAGTGTGAAAGCATGGCTACTGCACGGGAGATCGATCCCTTTTTAAAGGCGGATCTTCCCACTCGCACCCCCAAACGTCACGGGCAAAGTCTCCACCGACGTGCTCTAGGGTTCCCACCCTACGACACGGGGGCTGGGTCCCACACGTCATACGAGTTGACCCGAAACGCGAAGAAGGCAAACCGTCACACACAAAGCATGTAACCGCCCCACGGTTATACGCCCTCTCATCCTCACCGAAACCAGCGGTCGAAAAGGCGGACCGCCATGCAAGAAGCGTGCAACCGCGTCGCGATCGTGCACCCTTTCAGCTTCATTGCAATCGACGGTCCACCGGTTACTACGTGCAAAGAAACCACACAACCACTTGTGCCAATGCCGCGTCTTCTCGACTGCAGAACCAGTGCAGCCACTCGAGGCGGCCCCGCGCGTGACCCAACAGTGCCCATTAAGTGCGACGATCACAGGTCAGTCAGCCGCGGGGATAGACGCGACAGTTGATATGACCAAAAGCGGACCGACAGTAATTACAGCAACAGACGTGCGGAAGCGGCGGTCCAATCACCTACAGGCTCTCATCCTCTCCTGAAGCGGCAGGGGAGCCCTCTCCCACGGCATAAAGACGATGCACCCGTGTTCCGTTCCTCGAACGACTCGTGCACGCGCAGCAGACGCCCCACGAATCGTCCGTCCCATCGCATTAACTCCCTGGAAGGGCAAGCGGCACCTCTGGCAGGCGAAGCGGGCGCCGTTTCATCTCCGTCATGATGACCGCATCAAAAAAGGTGCGCCATATTATTTAAATTCATATCCTTTTCCTTTTCCTCTCTCTCTCTTGCCACAGGGATCGAGAAAAGGGGATATTCCAAAAGGATCCTTCTCAGCGAAGGAAGCGGGCCCCGAGCCCTCCTACTGATCAGAAGTTCGAAGGTAGCGCCCTGCGGGGTTCGGCAACCGCCCGAGAGCACTCGGGCTCTGAGCCCTTTACTGATCAGGGGATCGAAGGCTGGCCCCTCGGAAGGGTTCGACAGCCGCCCCAGAGCATGTAGAGTCAGGGATGACCCTAGGTACGTCCGTTACATGGCCGAGGCTCGGGCTACGCTCCCGAGGTACCCTAGGACATTTCCGAGACTAGCGGGAACGATTTGTAATGGAATCCCACCGGAGGGAGGCACCGAGCCCTCGGACCCTATCAAATGGGTCCGGGTACAGCAAATCACCTGCAGGTACTTTTGGAGCGCGCCTCCAGGCCACTTGCCGACCCTTATCGAACGGGGCTCAGGAGTCCACTCGGATCACCCGTTAGCAACTCACCGGGAACACCATGTTCGGTGCCCTCCGAGGGTAACATGGTGCTTTCCCCCCTTCCTCCTTGCAGAAAGGCGACGAAGGGGCGTACAATAAAAGTCGAGATGGTCCTTGATCATCCTCTCGCTTCATGTAGAGGCTCGGAGGCTGCTCTCGCACTAGGCTACGGTCAAATTGTCGACCACGTCGACAAACCAACTTAAAAACTCGGAGCCTGACCATGCACCTGGGCTATGGCCAGGCCGCATGAGGGAACAACAAGGCCGACCAAGGCATCACAAAAAGAAATAAGACCTCAGAGGAGTCAAACCACTCCTTCGAGGCCTCGAGGGCTACACCCGACGGGTGCGCTCGCGCGCACCCATCAGAACAAAATATGACCGAGAAGGGCTGGTCCCCTTGCAAAAAATCCGACAGAACCTCCAAGAGAGTACCTACACCCTTCGAGGCTCGGGGGCTACTGTCGGGTACCATAATTAGGGGTACCCCCAATACTCCTTAACATGGCTGGAAAACATCCTTAGAACAAACTGAAAAGACTGATAGGCACGGTTCAAGTCAAGGCCTCGTCTACCAAGGGACGAGATCTCATCCGAGCCCAGCCTCGGGCAAGAACAGTAGTCCCGGACGGATTCACGCCTCGCCCGAGGGCATCCTCAGGCAGTGGGCGCACCCTCGGCTCGCCCGAAGCTAAGCTCGGGCAAACTTTGTCGTGCTGCGACCTCGCCCAAATCGCCTCACCAACCGACCGTATCGCATGCGCATTTAATGCGGGGATCGCCTGACACCTTATCCTGACACGCGCGCCTCAGTCGGCAAGGTCGAAGTGATCGCAGTCACTTCACCCCTTCATTGATCGTTACGACAGGAAAACAGCACTATTCACCCCGTTCCGACTATTGTGCCAACCACCAGGGTAAAACCAACGACAGTAAGTCACGACCTCCCCTGAGTTCAGCCTCAGGTGCAACAGGGAGCTCCGCCTCGCCCGACCTCAGGCCTCGGCCTCAGCCTTGGCCTCGGGAGAAGGTCTCCGCCTCGCCCGACCTCGGGCCTCGGCCTCAGCCTCGGCCTCGAGAGGAATCACAACCTCGCCCGACCTCAGCCTCGGCCTCAGGAGAAGTCTTCGCCTCGTCCGACCTCGGCCTCGGACCGACTACGCCACTTGGGATACATCATTACCCTACCCCTAGCTAGCTGCCTCAGGCCACGAAGGAACAAGAACGGTGTCCCATCTAGATTACTCCGGTAACAGGTAATGATGGTTCCCCTCGTGCGTCCATGACGTCGATGGTTCTCAGCTCCCTACGAAAGCAAGGAAACGTCAGCAGGATCCATGCCGCACCGCCAGCTGCACTTCTACAGGGCTCAAGCACTTCTCCGATGGCCACGTTAGCACGTACACAGGGCTCAAGCACTTCTCCGCTGGCCACGTTAGCACATAACTACACCCCCATTGTACATCTGGACCATCTCCTTGTATCTATAAAAGGGGATGTCCAGGGCCTTCCTAAAGGGGGCGAGAAGGGTGAGCAGAGGCAGGCAGAGTGGGAGAAACGCAGAGGAGGCTAACTCATACGGCTCACCTCAGGGTCGGACCCTCTCTCTCTCTCTCTATGCTTGTAACCCCTACTACGAGCACCCTGGTGCAAGATAATATAAGCCTCATCCTCCCTCTTGTATTCCATCTTGCATCAACCCATCTGGGCAAGGATACGCAGTGATGAATTCACTAGTCGGTTGAGGGTCCTCACAGGTCCGAAACGCCGACAGTATTGGACCAAAAGGAAAGATCAACTCGAGCAAGGTCAATTCGAATGTATAAGATTCAGTGGAGAAACCACACAAAAGAAGAGGCTACGTGGGAGACTGAGGATTTTCTACATTCTCGCTTCCCCGACTTTCTGCCTAAAGGAGTCGGTACGTAACCCACAACACCCCCACCTGCCCTTGACTCTTATAAAAAAAACCTAGTTATTAAGAGTAGAGTAAGTTGTGGAAATAATTTATAAGGACTTCCTTCTGAAGTTGCAAAGAGGATGACATTCGAAGAGCAGTTAACTAGAGAGACTGGGTTAAAGGGAACTGCAACACACCGACTTACACCTTTTGAGTACCCCACTAAAGGATCCCCACCCAATCTCGGGGCGAGATTCTTTTAAGGGGGGAGGGCTGTAACACGCCAGGTGTTACCCAAGGCCCTGGCTCAATACATGCACTCATGACCTATTATCACATGTGTTTAAGTGGAGGGGAAGGAGCACCAAAACTTTGGAAACCATGGATTAACTAAGGAATGTTCATGACAAAAGCAATACCCAAGAATTTTATGCAATTCTCACCTTGGGAAAAAATGGCTCAAACCCTAGACCCCCCTCTTGGGCCATTAGACCCCCAAGCACTGGATTAGTGGAAAGGATAAGCAAATGAACATTTCATGACTTAAACCCTCTACCAAAGTTGAAGTACATTATTATACCTACAAAAAATAGTAAAGAAGGTATTGCAAAAAGGTCCCACAAAATGCTCAAATTCAGCCCACAAGAGAAGAACACCCTAGGGCAACCAATTTTTCTCTATGTCAAAAACCAGCCTTTTTCCAAATATCCTAGATGTTCACCTAGTTGCTGGTGCCAAATCCATGGGGTCCAATTGACAAAAGGGAGCCAAATTACCTAAGGAACCTACTAGAAAAGTTTGAACCGAAGCCAAGACCTTTTAACACGGTTTGACACGAGTTTTGTCTCGGGTTGAACAGTGCCGACAACACTGACTTGGCGCCTCCATATCTCCCAAGCCAGGGCATATCTCCCTTGGAACTCACATGAACTAGGTAGCTCTAGGTGCAGGGAAGAAATCTTACACAAGCCATATGGCAAGATTCACATGTTTGGGTGCTCAGCAGGCGCAAGAACTTGGGCAGAATAACACATCCACGTGTTCGACGCGCCCTGGCAACGCTAGAGCACGCCCCAGTGCTCAGCCCCGCGCGTGCCGCGCCGCGCCAAGCTAGGCCCGTGCCCACACTCGCGCCTATAAAACCGACAGAGGCCTCGATCGTACGCCCCCGCTCGCTCTCAACCTCGCCAGACCGCAAGATCACCGGCGATCGCTCTGCACACGGCGTACCAGCGGCCGCCCAAGACCCAACCATCATAGACCAGCCACCCTAGCCATTCCCCACCCTGTCCAACCCTCGGGATAACCTCTGCATGCCTCGGTGAAGCTTCTAGAGCCAGGAATCGAACTCTACCTCGCCGGAGACACCGGATCGACGTCGTCGGACTTCACCCGACCGCCGCCGTAGTAGACCGAGCTCCACGGTGAGTCTTCCTTCAATTCCTTGCATGGGTAGTTTCCTTAGCACCCCGTGAAGCTCCCTATGCCCTTGGATTGAACTCTACCGCCGTGAGCAAGCCAGAGCACACGCCGCCGACGAGCCCACCCGCCTGTGCACGTGGCCCGACCGATTCCGGCCATTACCGTCGACGAGCCGTACCTCGACGTGACCGTCAAGACTTCCCGGAGCTAACCCTGCCCTTCGCCGGACCTCCCTCGCCGCCGGTAAGCCACGCCGCCCTGTTTCCTTCCACGGTTACTGTTTCAAGGGGGGAGGGGTCTCGGGGAGAAAGAAGAAGAAGTCGGGGGGGGGGGGTGGGGTTGAACAGTCAGAGACTCATATGAATAGTTCCGCAAGGGCATAAGTTGAAGACTCGGTTTAGGAAAAACCCAGGGGTCTTGGTGTAATCTGGTTTTTCATAAAACCTTTTAAACATTATTCATTTAAATGTAAGCAGAGCTTGTAAAATTCATAACATCAGTTTTATTCAACCAAATTTAGTCAAACCAATTTTGCTAGGTTCTAAATAATATTAACTACTTATGAAAAATACAAAACACCCTAAGTATTGCAGAAGATTTTAAAGTTTAGATTTAATTAGTAAACTGACCAAAGGATAAATAAAGAAGGAAAAAATAGCTACACTTTTAGACTGGGGTTAAGAAAAATTAGAGAGGTACTTAACCACTCCCTAGATTGTTTAAAAATAATACATCTCTCAGTACACCAAATTAAGGAAGGGTTTACCATTTAAACTCATTTTGGCTCAAAGTTAAAGAAAATAGAAAAGGGAGTTTAAATTAAGAACCAGGGGGCAACCATATTTTTTCTAGGACACTTATTTAACATAGTTCACTGTAAAATTTTGTTAGACCCTCTGTTAGTACAAAAGAAATGCACTACATTTTATTTCATGAAATCAATAAAAATTTAGAAAAACCTTAGAAAAATAATCCTGGGGAGAACCCACCCCAAACCTTGAGATAACTAATAATATGTTATTATAAATCTAGGAAAAACATAAGTTCTGTTGTTTGACATTTTTCAAATAACAAGTTAGTTATAAGTACCTTTTTGGCATTAAACTTTATAAAATCACAACTAAATATCCAGTAGGTCTTTTTCTGTGATTTTTAACACAAAGACCTATTATCCCCTAGGAATCATGGCAAAAACAAATTTTGACCTAGAAACCTCACAAAATATAGGGCTATAGTGTAAAGTGCCCTTTTACCCTTACTTTTGTTAATTTTGCATAAAGAGTGTCTGAATTAATTTCAACCTTAAGTTTTTTTGGATAACCCACAGAGGTCAATGTTTACCCACTGTAATTTTTATAACATTATTGGAAAATGTTAACTTGCCATGATAGTTCAAAAATACTTAATAAGAAGCACAATAGGAAGAAAAAGGGGAATTTTGGGAGAACTAGATAATATACAACTAAAACCTTCTAAGAATCTCATGAAACCTAAAGATGTAATTAAAAATTGTTAGTTCATTCAAAACCCAAAAAATGAAGATATAAAACCCTTAAGGATAACCCAAGGAAACCCTAGAGTACCACTAAATTTAGTACTGTTTTACTATGCATAGCATTTACATATTGCCATATCATTAATATGCATATATCTTATTCATTGCATGCGATAGACTGTAATCTCGCTGACGGGGAATACATCCTCGTTTCGGAGCAAGGAGTTGCTCAGGAGGTAGCCCAGGAGCCAGCACCAGAGCCTGCCATCGAGGATCTGCCTGCCCCAGCTTTGGAAGGCAAGCCCCGGTTTTATGCATAACCATTTATATATGCTATTTTACTACACTTAATGTTTATAGGCTAGTACTGTGCACTTAAGTGTAGAAGTTGTCTGAAACCCTAGTTGCATGAACTCAGGATTCCTTTTGAGATGGATACTAGTATGCTAGGTCGAGTAGCTGCATTACTATTTAGGGATCTCGGTAGAAGTAGAGTAATTTTTCTAGCACTCGCGCGAGGTCAGGAATTGGTTGTATCCATTTTTATATTCGGAATGATGATGGTCTAGTTAACTAGGTACACATCTAGTTAAAAAGGAGCATACTAAAACTTGAAAAGCTAAAATGTGATTTTAGACTCAGCTAGTGCTTTTTGGCAAACCAAACCCCTCAGCCAAACAGCTGCATGTCTAGAGGTAGATGAGTAGACTCCTCACACCGGGTAAGTCTAGCTGAGTACTAGTATACCCATCCTTGCTTGTGGCATATTTTTTTACAGGTTCTCTGGAGGACATGGTTGCTGGAGTGACTTGGCCGTCCATCTTGCCACCGGGTTGGACAGTCGAGTGGGACCCTACCTCGGTAGAGGAAGGGCAAGAGGAGTGATGGGACAGGCTTCCCCATCCCTCCATTTATTTACCGTTAGTTATATTCCGCTGCATCCCGAACAATGATCACTACTTTTGATAAACTCCGATGATGTTGTAATAAATTTAAGTACTCCTTAATGTATGGTTTTATGCTTTATTGTATTTGCTCTGTGCCTCACCTTCGAGGGAGTACGTGGTACTTGATCCTGTTAGTGGCCTCGTCGGACTAGATCCGAGGGTCTAACGTTTTATTCCTATTTAAGTTTGGTCTATCCTGTAAGGTGGGAATTAGGCACTTAAGTTGGAATAATTCGAGCGGTTCCGCCACAATTCTTGCCGCATTTCCTGTCGTTCTTGACAAATCTGTGCTTGCATTTCTATCATCGTGTTGGCCGCCATTTGTTGTAGTAGTCGCATTTGAGCAGCAGCCACGTCATCAGCAAACGGGGGATTCAAAGGAGGATTCATTTCTGGTTCTGGATTAGCTACAACCCTTCTTCGACGAATTCATGCAGGTAGATCAACACCTCCTCCCCTCCTAGTATTAACCATCTGGGTTAGAGACATATGGTAAGATAGTTTTGCAAGGGGAATAATTTAGTAGGCAAAATAGATAGCCTAATAGCTAGTCATAAACTGAAGGATCTTCGACAGAGCTTTGATCTGTTATTTTGTGTCTATGTCGGGATAACTATGCTTATAAGATGAATATCCAAGGATAAGATAGAATCTGCTAAGATAAGGTAGATATGTGATACTAGCTATATTTCAATGGGGCAATAATCTAGGTTGGCTAGTTATCTTATAAACACATTTTTATGCCTATATGTATATGCAGATGCAATTGTGGACATTACTCCACAACTCATCTCACTCAATCAAAGAACCAAATCAAACAATAATCATAAGAACAAACATTCAAGTGTATAGATACTTACAAAAATAGTTTTGTTTTTGTTCCTATGACTAGGTCTCCTATTGCTAAAGGTCACTTTAGGTACATGATTTCAAAGTGTGAAATCCACTTTTGTCTTTAGAAGAGAAAAGGTAAGAATAATCAAAGTAAAGCAGCAATAGATGAGAAAAGATTAAGAGACGTTTAGAAAGAATTAGAGTAGCAAAGGTAATTAAGTAATGGTTGTCCAGTTCTATCTAGGTTTTGTCATACAGTCAACATCCCTTTGATACCACTTTTGTCACAACTGGGTCTAGGGGTCCAAACCTGGGCGCGACTCACATATGTGGTAGGATAAAGTCTCACACATATGATGACTCATGGTACAGAAATGAATGTCACATCATTAATACATATAGAGTTCTGTACAAAATAGATAAATAATTACATCATACAAAGACAATGATTCAGCAACCAAGTTCAATGGGAGACGACAGCCTAGACCACTCACGAACTCATCACAGCATCCTTCATGCACCTCATCCTATGGTACTTGTTCTCGACCTGGGGGGATGTGAGTACAGCAAGGGTGAGCTCACATACATTCATCGCTCAACAAGTTGTGGGGAATAATATGCATGAGCTCACTTACAGTGGGGCTCATGTGAAGTGTAAGGCTTATCAAAGTGGATGGTTAAAGCTGAGCATCGCTTTTAAAGTTGGTCAAAGTTTTTTTAGCAGTTACTAAGTATAAGTAGAAACCAACCCAAATAAATAAGATATCATAATTAATAATAACACCCACAATGCAATGCATATGATAGATTAAATTTAATTCCATAATTTAATCATGTGGGCGTCAAATCCAGTCATGACCATGAGCACGGCTGATATACCAGTTTTACATTTTGCAGAGGTTGCGCATCTTTACCCACAAGTCGTGTTACCCATTTGCCACGGGGTTGTACGAACCCCTACGCCTCTACCGAGGAAGTGAGGCAGGGTAGGACTACGAGGCCTTTCCAAAGTTCCACTAGTTCGAGAATACCCACTACGGTTTCAGGAAGAAGGAAGCAAAGGAATCCCTCGTCCAAACTGCCATCGCAACATTTCTACCCGAGAACCTCCCAATACTCTGCATCGATGCCTCCCCGATTGCCCCTTTCTGGTAAGGTAATCTCTCCCTAGCTTTCCTCATTACTTGGCCAAGGGCGTCCCATTCCACCCTTGTGGTAGCACTATTTTCTCGGGTGGTTCTCCATGTTCCAATTAACATGATGATATTATCATGAACAATAATTAAAACAACAACATAATTGGAACATGATCATAATTTCCCAAAACCTCGTAGAGCAATAGCAAACCTACCCAATAGATCACCTGTTTGCAAGGTGGGGGAGAAATAATGCTAGGGAAACCAATTAGGTCCCATCATATTAACCTGAGCATGTCACAGTGATTAACAAGAACATTATTAGGTAAAGAAGAGTGATCAAGGGCACAACTTGCCTTATACTCGAGATTCCCAAGTACTTCACCAACTTGGTCTTCAAGTGACTCGTAACCTCGCTGCTACTCATAGCAATACATACAAATAGACAAGAAGTACTTAAAAATAACAGTACACCATACATGAGAACAAACAGCATAAGAATATTCTACACACTGCTATGAGATCGTAGGTTCAAGGACCACTGTAACACCCCAGGTGTTTATATTATGCTCGACAACGAGTAGAGATTTAAGCACGCAATATCAGTGGATAAAGCGGATGCTAAAATTTAAACATTTTCGTCTATCGAGATTTTAATATCGCATCTGTTTCGTCTGTCACGAATTCAACATCCTTTTTATTTATCCGGGCTCTTCCTAAATTTTCGTAATGTTCGGAACATAGTTGTTCCAAAAATCGATGCGTCTGGTGATTATTTAAAATTCATCGCTCGCGCGAATACGAATTCCGAAGCCCGACTCACTCGGATGATTTTATCCCGACCAAATTAATTTGAACTCGGCGACAAAAGTTAATGCAAAAAACGTTATATCGAACCGAGATAACTTGATCCAAACTAAGTATTCATGATTAATCTGTTCCACTATTTACAATTATGGAAAATTGTCTGATTCCTATGTAAACAAAAGCGGACTAAAATCTCAGTCCCGATCTCGTTTGGTTCGATTCATTTGTATCTCGTCTCAATCTAAATCTTTAAATATAAATAACATATACGAATTCATCTGACAGCAGATTAGTCACCAAATCAAATCCTTCTCAAATATTCTATCAAACTTATTTTGGTTCGACCTTTTAAATATGTCTCAAATCCAAATATGAGAACCTCAAATATCTGCAATTATCTTTAAAGAAAAAGAGAGAAGAAATGAAAAAAAAGAAAAGGAAATATCCCGCCGCCCCTGCTCTAATCATCCTCATCCGCCTAGGATTTTTTGTTCCATGGCCGCTTTATTCTCTACCGCGCACCACCGTTCTCTGAAGCTTTATCTTCCATGCATGCCCAGCCCTGGTTCCTGCTCCCTTATCTCCTTCTTCCCCCGAGCGTCTTCCTCCCTGGCCGCCGCGCCCTGGGTCGCGTGCCCTGGCTCCTGCTCGGCCGCGCACCCTGGAGTCTGCGTCCAGCTGAGCTCCTTCAGCTCGTGACTCTCTCTCTCCCGAGGTCCCTCCGTGGCTGGCACTCGGACCTGCTCGGCCCCTTCCCCTACGTGCGAGCTCAGTGATCTCTCTGCGCGCTGCGGAGCTCTGGCTTAGCTTTCTTCCCAGCGTCGCGGTCCTCCCCTAGCCTCTGCTCTGTTTCTCCCTGCCGAGTCCCTCCATGGCCGCCGTAAATCTCCAGCGCCGACCATCCATCTCCCTGCTCTGTTTCTTTTGTCGTCGTCATTCGGTCACCATGTCTCGATGTCGGTCCCTACGTGATGCCTCCGAGTTGGAATTGCGCTGACAAAAGAATCCCCAGGGGAAGATGTTCAAAGGTTGGATGGTGGGGTGCGTGAAGTTCGGATAGTATCTGCCAAGCGCCCGACAAATTTCCTAAATCGGAGAATCATTACCGATCTCGCGGATTCGAGACAGCTATTGGAACGGTGAGCCAATTTACTATTTTTGCTATTGATTTTATGATCGTGAAATAAGACGCTTAGTTTGCGTATGAAGTTTAAGTTAGAAATACCAGTGATGCGAGGTGTGCTTCGAGGAGTTTAGTTGCCGAGTATATTCGAACTAGTTATATTTTACAGAGTGTAGTATTTCGGTGACGCATAGGTAAATTTAGTGTTTTAAGCAATTATCGGTAGGTCTGTCAATGTTAATTATATTCGCAGTGTTTGCACGATGGAGTCAATGTCATGCTCTAGTAGTTAGTATAATCAGTCTATGTTTATGATCGGTAAATGTCGTAACCAACTAATGTGTTATATAAATTAATATGGAAAATAATTTAGAATGTTAATAAAGGTTCTTCTATAATTTTATAAACATTAGGTGTCCCAGAATCGTAAAGCTAAAATTGTAAGTCAATTAGTATACTCTCTAAACCAGACATGAATGTGTGCTGGTCGATTTTGCGATTTGAATGGATGTTGATTGCTACTTCGAATATTTAGGATCAAGTAACATCGATATATTGTAACTAAGGATGATAGTGTATGTTTATAATTTATTCTTCCTTGATAATACGATTAAATATGATCAAACAAGAGAAGCGTAATTATTGCGCTTAGTCGTACGTCGATAACTAGTGTTTTCGTATGAAATAGTACGATGCTTCATCACTAAGTGTTTAATTCTTGTTGGTGTAGCACTATTTAGATTTGTGTTATTCTTGTCTATATGCATTCATGTGCATAATGCATTTCATTCAGGTACATGAATTAACCACGTGATGCGGAGAACCAGAACTGAGTCGACCACAAGATGGTGATGATGAACGGAACTGAAGATGAACAGACGAAACAAGTATCAGAACAAGGATGATCGTCAAGTGGACGTCACCTAACAAACACTAACGTTGTGTTTATTTGAGGCAAGCCCCGGTGCATGCAACCCCTTCCTTGTGTTTTTAAATAATTTTTACACACTTTAAGTCTAGCGAAATGTGCAATTAGGTTTATAGAAGTTGCTTGGAAACCCTTTGCTGCATTGCCTACCTTGATATCCATACCTTTACAGATACTTCTGATGAAGTATCAAAATATGATTTACAAAAATGCTTATCCCTGCTTAGATCTTGTGGATAGAGGTTATCCTTTGCGTTAATGCCTAGCTCAGGGGTTATCCTGAGGAAGAATGACTTCTACCTGCAAGAATATTTTCATTAGGAGCATGGTGGGATCTTACTGCAAAGTTCCCTATAATGCTCTTTTCATCCTAAGGAACACAAACAATCCTAAGGATGGAAGTACTTAAATCGGGACTTGGGCGAGGAACAGTTGATGTTCTACCCAGGTTGATTAAGGATTATAGCGAATGTGGGCTTGATGATCGAGGACCTTTTAACTGGTCACATGCCTCGTCATGGGTAAGCTTTGCCTCGGGCAGACTAATACCAGAATAAGATAACACGCAATGGGAGTGGACAGATGGTGAGAGTAGAGTGTACCCTCTGTGGCAAGAGGCTAGACGGTGGTGTATCTGTGCTCTCGGTTGGCGTGAACCTGATCTGGTCTTAAGAACCCCGATGGCGAGTTGACATATACAATGGTTAAGTGCTACATATGTCGTGTGATTGGAGATCCTCAGCTGGGTATTAATCGATTCAGATCGCCGTTACTTCTCGGACATGAAGACTTGGTCACTGCCCTGCAATCTAAGTCATGGATGGAATCTTAATGAGCAAAAATTATGTTGGATTGATTAATGTGATGGTGAAATTAGACTAGGTGCAAACAAGGTCTATTAATACTTAATCTAGCATTGAAATATTGAAAGTAAGGACTCACTTTAGTAAGCTATTTCTGCAAAAGTATCTAAGTTGATTCTTGCTAAAGCCTTTTGCTTGATTCATATTTAACCAGCATATCCTTGAGAGTCTTTTCTTTAGTCGGGTAAGTCTTGCTGAGTACTTGTGTACTTAGGGTTTTACCCATTGTTGCTGCAGGTTATGAGTCACTTGATTGTGATTGGTGTTAAGCACCGGTGGGCACGGCCTTCTTATAAGTCTAAGTACTTCTTCTATACTTCTTATTGAGGATGGTCACTTAATCTAGCATATATTTCAAACTTATAAACAATTTATAACAGTTCAAAGTTATTTATTTGAATCACTTTTGTAATCACTCCGATCATGTACATTTGAAAACTTGATGTAGCATTTAAAATTTGGTAATAAGATTTCCGCTACAAAATTGTTGGTGTGTGATTTGTGTTTACTTAATCTTGCGATCCTGGTTCTAAGTGGTTTATCTGAGGTCCTTGGGACACTTGGATAGATCCTGTTAAGTTATCTCGTGCACATGCATAGCCGTCTGAGGTCTTTGAGACAAGGACAGGTGCATGTGGGCCCAATAGCTTGGGAGGTTCTGCCATAGCTGGTATCGGAGCAGGATTAAGTATATACGGTCACATACGTATTATTAAAACAAAAGTTTTGGTTTTGAAAAACCTATTTTCAATTAAACACATTGTTTGGCTTTGAAAAATAGTTTTGAAAAAAAAACTATAATGCTAGCGACATCCTCTGTTAAGCCCTAAATTAAGGACTATCAGGTGGCTTAGTTGAAAACCATAACCGGGTGGATATTGCATACATGTGTATTGTTATTTTTGAGGCCATTCAGTTTTGGATGGATCGACTCTCAATGTAAGGTGAGATGTGAGAGCATGACCGAACAAACGTCGGTCTAGGGAAGAGTATGAAAAGCGCTTGACTATATACATGTTCTACATATGTATATATGAAGGCTGCGATGTGGAGTATTTACTTTTCTGGGAATTCAGTACCCTAGGGATGTGTATGGGTATACAGACATGGGATTACTAAGAAGTGTAATGTACTTGCAACGACGCACCTACGCTCAGGTAAGAAGATGAGTTACCATAATGAGTTGCCCTATGGTTAAAGTGTGGCAACGGCGCCTATGCGTGGCTCGACACTTAATGATGAGCTGGCCTCCATATAGAAATATATGGAGTATAAACTGTGATAAACTATCATGTGTGAACTGCATCATGGCGAAAATTGGGCTGCAATGGAATTTTCTGCAGGTACACTAACCTCAAAAATGTATGTGTAGTTGACGACTAGCAAAATACCGTGAGAGTCATAAGTATGCCACCGATATAGAACGTTATTGCCACATTATGTTGGCAAAAATTTGTGAGGACGAATAGGACGAGCATGCATCCTGATTGTTGCATCATGTTTGTCACCTATACACCCAAAATGCTTCTCTCACCTTTATTCTAATAACTTGTGATTGTAAATAATATGGTGTCTTAAAGCTACATGTTTAGATAGCTTTCAGATTGTTTTAATTTGACCATTAGGTGTTATATGTGTTTACTCTTGTACTTGAGATGCCAATAGAAGGTTGATGACTTGTTTGCCTAAACCCAAAATTAGGCCATGTTCTTATTTAGTGAACCATGACCCAACCCAAATTTGAATTTTTCGTTATCACTCCATGACCAAACACATACAAATAAATGCTTAGATTTCTTTGCTAGACCTAAAGTGTACTCAGGCTTAAAATAAGAATCTTGAGTCATATTTCCATCTTAGACCATGCCCTTGTTCGATTGGCACAAGCTGATGTCCCTTATTCGGTTGCCTGTTCTTAAGGATCACCATGTTGCTTTATCAACTTAACCTAGGAAAGGCATGTCCGACCATTTTCATGAGTTTCATGCCTTTGGTTTCCTCATATCTATCGAAGGCATACCAACTTAATTTTATAATTGTTTTTTGTCACACCCGGCTTTAAGGAACAAAGCCAGGTGCATCTCATACATGCGCCAAGAAGACAACATATATAATAACAGAGTGTATAGAGATAAATGTCATAAAACATCAGAGTATTTATTACATAGCGGAAGACTTATTACATAATAAAGTAATAAAGATAAAACGAACTAAGGATCAACGGCGCCAATGTCAACTGAGAATCGCCACCTAGATCAGATCATACTCCTCGCCTTGTGGCTCCTCCTGAACCACCTGCTCTTCTCCTGTGGGGGGGTGTGAGACAGCAAGGGTGAGCTCACACATGATCATAGCTCAACAAGTTGTGGGGAACCAGTGGACACAAACTCACAAAGGTGTGAGTTCATGTGATGTGTAAGGCTAATCAATGATAGGGGTTAAAGCTGAGCATTGCTTTTAAGTAGTTGGTCAAAATTTTATTAGCAGTTACTAAGTGTAAGTAAATACCAAACCATAAGTAAAGTAATAGAACAAAATTAATAATAACCCATGCAATGCAAATGACAAAATTGAATTTAAGTTCCATAATTTAATCATCAGAGAGTCCTGAGCTGCTCATGACCGTGAGCTCGGCTAGTATACCAGTTTTACACTCTGCAGAGGTTGTACCCTTTACCCACAAGTCATGTTACCCATCTGCCAAGGGGTCGCGAATCCCATACACCTCTACCTAGGAAGTGCAGCAGGGCAACACTACGAGGCCTTTACAAAGTTCCACTAGCTTCAGAAAACCCGCTACAGTTTATAGGAAGTTCCAATGCAGGGTTCTTGACTGACAGCCACGCAGCAAAATCAACCAAGGACCTCCCTACACTAACCACTCCCCTACTGCCCTTGCCCCTTTCGGGTAAGGTAGACCTCCACTAGCTTTCCTAGTTAATCAGCCAAGGGCGTCCCATTAAACCCATGTGGTGGCACGTGTTACTCAAGTTAAGCTCTATGTTCCAATTAACATTAATGATCTCAACATGAACATAAATAGAATAACAAAAAGAATTGGAACATAGAGGTAATAAATGATTATCCCAAAACCATATAAAGCAATAGCAAACTAGCCAAGTGATTCAGGGGTAAACAAGGTAATGAGATAAACAATCTAGGGTGACCTATTGGGTCCCATCAAAATTAACCTATGCATGGATAAGTGATATTAAAGAACATTATTAGGTAAAAAGTGTTCAAGGGCACAACTTGCCTTCAATGAGCTCCTGCTCAGCTACTTCAACCTGCTGTTCACCAGGATCCTCGGCAACGGGCTCTTCTACTCGCCACAATACAAACAAGCACAATATACAGGGGAAAATTAACATCACACCAAGCATGTAATCAAAATACACAGTGATAATCTACACATTAAAATAAAATTCTAGGAATAGGAATCATAATTTTTGGAGTTATAGATTTTAAGATATGAAATTTCAAAGGTTTTATGTGTTTAGAATAAGATTAAGTGTGGGATTAATTTTCTTACTATTTTCATGATAAAACTGAGGTACTAAGTGATAGAGAATTAAATTAAAAAATTTTAGGAACTGGAATGGATTAATTTGGAACCCATATGAATATTCTATGAATTATACAAGTTTTAGGGTTTATTTTCATATTAAAAATCTAATTTCTAATTCATTTAATCACTATAAAACAGCACTGGACTAGGGCTCATTTAAACAGGAACATAGGGGGCTCGGGGTAAGAATCCAGAGACACAGGGAACAGGATCCGTGGACGGCGGGTTGATTTCTATTTTCTGCAGGGGCTCTTTAACAAAAGTGCCCGCGAAGGGGTATGGTTGGATGCGAGCCGCCCGATTAGAATTCGACCGCCAGGATTTTACCCACGCTTTATACGCAACGGCAAACAATCCCGATCGGGGGATCGGGATCCAACAGCTCAGATTTTAAATACCCGAGATCTACTCCTATCCGTACATCGTCCGATCTACGGTCCGGATTCGTTTTCGACCAAACGTTATTCTAGTTCTAATCTATGTCGTTCAATCCAAGATGGACGGCAGAGAGATTCTCATCCCCTTCCCCTTTCTCCTACCGGCGTCACACGACGGCGCCTGCCTGAGGCACGGCGGCGCCATTACCCCGGACCCGAATCCCGTCACCCTGTGCCCGAAGCTCAAATCTACTAGGTGCAACACCATCACAGGGCCGAAGCGAATACAGAGCGGGGCGTACTCACCGGTCATGAGGGCGAAGAGGACTGCGCCCACGGTGCCGCGCAATCCACACATGCCGATGACGAATTGTTGCCGCCCTGCTCGCCGACTCGGTCCGCAAATGGGCTGGTCTCCTTCGCGGCAACCTGGAGAAGGTCTTCATGTCGATTCTCGGCACTGGACAGCGACGGGGAACGCAATTGCGATGGCGGCGGCAGGTTCGTTTCCCTCGACGAGCACACGACGAGTTGGCGGCTGAAGCTAAACGGCGAAAAGGAGGGGGAAGAAGAAGACTCGGTCCCATCCTTTATAAGCGAGCGGGCGATGGACTTGGGCACAACGTCCACGGCCGCGAAAATCGCGATGGCGCCCGCGGAGCTCGGTCTGGTTGTTGGGGACGATGACCTGACCGACGCGGCCCACGCGTCACTGGAGCCAGGCACCGCGCCGTGAAACACTCGGGTCACTGGAGTTCTGGGCCCGCGCGTCAGCGCAAGCGCCTTCAGCACCAGCGAGCGCGGAGAGTGGGAGAAGTGGGCCGCACGGGTGCAATGGCTAAGTGGGCCGAATAGGTGGTAGTCGGCCCGTTTCGAAATAGTTCTGTTTCTTTTTTTCATTTCTCATTCAAGTTAGCTCCAAATTCAAATTCAATTGTTTTGTGGCAAATTTTATCCACAGATTATATTATGTCATGACAAGCTCTAGCTTGGGCATATATATTTGTACATATTATTTATATTTTTATTTCACATGATATTTGTTTGTTTCTCCTTCCTAAATTTTAGATTCTCTTCTAGTTTTAAATTCCACTTTGGACTTTATCATATTTCTTTTCATATTATCTTATGTTGCCATAGAATGCACACCACAAAAATTAATATCCAGCATGATGCATAATTTTAATGGCATATATTCTTTTATTAACTATTTGCTTTTGCATATGGTGTTCACATGGAATAATGAATAGAGATAACACAATGTCTATAGAGTAACATGATTTCTCTTTCTAGATTTTTTTTCTACAAAGTGGGCGTTACAAATCCTACCCCCCTTAAAAATAGTCTCGTCCTTGAGATTTAGGAAGAACGAGGGAAAAGGTGGGGAAAATCTATACGAAGCTCTTCTTCTCTTTCCCAAGTTGCTTCATCTTCACCGTGGTGACTCCATTGGACTTTGCACATCTCTATCACCTTATTTCTTGTAACTCAAGTCAAAGTATCCAAAATCTTGATCGGGTACTCCGTGTAAGTCAAATCACCCTGAACACTGAGCTCTTCCATGGGTAACTGTTCCTCAGGGACACGGAGACACTTCTTCAGTTGAGATACGTGGAATACATTATGCACATCCGATAGACTAGCAGGTAACTCGAGTTGGTATGCCATCTCCCCAACTCGCCTAAAGATCAAGAATGGTCCAATATAGCGAGGGGACAATTTGCCCTTAACTTTGAATCTCCTCATTCCACGAAGTGGTGACATCTTGAGGTACAGATAATATCCTTCTTCAAATTCCAGTGGTCTTCTTCTATTATCTGCGTAGCTCTTTTGCCTGGTTTGAGCCACCCTCAAATTCTCTCGAATTATACGAACTTGTTCTTCTGCTTCTTGAATCAATTCAGGCCCAAAGAATTGTCTTTCTCCAGTTTGATCCCAATACAAAGGAGTCCTGCACTTCCTCCCATATAAAGCTTCAAAAGGTGACATCTTCAGACTGGCCTGATAGCTATTGTTATACGAGAATTCAGCATAAGGTAGACTTTTGTCCCAACTTCCTCCATGCTGAAGGGCACATGCTCTCAACATATCTTCCAATACTTGATTGGTCCTTTCAGTCTGTCCATCAGTCTGAGGGTGATAAGCTGTACTAAAATTCAACTTTGTACTCATATTCTCATGAAAGCTTCTCCAAAATCTTGAGGTAAACTGTGAACCTCGATCAGACACGATCTTCTTTGGTACACCATGTAAGCACACAATCCGAGCCATATATAACTCTGCTAGCTGAGAACCTTTATATGTAGTCTTCACAGGAATAAAGTGAGCCACTTTAGTCAATCTATCCACAATCACCCATATAGCATCATATCCTTTCTGGGTGCGAGGCAATCCAGTAATGAAATCCATACCAATCTCTTCCCATTTCCACTCGGGTATCTTCAGTGGATGTAACAATCCAGCTGGCCTCTGGTGTTCAACCTTAACTCTTTGGCATACATCGCACATAGCCACATGTGCAGCTACATCTCTTTTCAATCCATACCACCAATATTTCCGCTTCAAATCCTGATACATCTTAGTACTACCAGGATGAATAGAATAATCCGAATCATGGGCCTCTTTCAATATAGTCTCTCGAAGGCTTTTAATATCAGGAACACACATCCTGTCCTTGAACCATATAGTGCCCTGCTCATCTTCTGTGAATTCCAGAACTCGACCTTCAGTAATCAGCTCCTTGATCTCTTTTATTTTAGCATCACCAATTTGTCCTTTGCGGATCTCTTGCTCCAAAGTAGGTTCCACATCAATAGTAACTCCTTCAGTATGAGCAACTATCCCCAAGTTAAGTCTCCTGAAATCCTCAACTATCTCATCGGGTAGCTGGGCAACAATAGCTGAATGAACATGCTCCTTTCGACTCAAGGCATCTGCAACCAAATTCGCCTTGCCTGGGTGATAGTGAATCTCCAAATCATAATCCTTAATAAGCTCCAACCAACGGCATTTCCTAAGGTTGAGGTCCTTCTGAGTAAATATGTACTTCAAGCTCTTATGGTCCGTGTATACTTGGCACTTAGTTCCCATGATGTAGTGTCTCCAAATCTTAAGTGCATGCACAACGGCAGCCAGTTCCAAGTCATGAGTGGGGTAGTTCAGTTCATGCTTCCGCAACTGACGAGATGCATAGGCAATCACATGTCCTTCTTGCATGAGCACACATCCTAAGCCTTGGCCACATGCATCACAGTAGATATCAAATCCTTTCTGTAGGTCTGGCATAACCAATACTGGTGGCGACATCAACCTCTTCTTCAATAGATCAAAGCTGTCTTGACACTTCTCGTCCCACTTAAATTCTCTTCCTTTCTCCAAAAGTGAAGTCATAGGTTTAGCAATCTTAGAAAATCCTTCAATAAATCTCCGATAATATCCTGCTAATCCCAAGAAACTCTGAATCTCAGTAACTGTAGTGGGTACTCTCCACTCCATTATCTCCTTAACCTTAGCAGGATCCACTGAAATTCCTCCATTAGAAATAATATGACCAAGAAGTGGCACCTCGCCAATCCAAAACTCGCACTTGCTGAACTTGGCATATAGCTGGTTATCTCGTAGCTTCTGTAGCACCAACCTCAGATGTTCCTCATGATCGCTATCACTCTGGGAATAAATAAGAATGTTGTCGATGAATACCACGACGAATCTGTCCAAATACTCCATAAACACTTTGTTCATCAAGTTCATAAAATAAGCTGGTGCATTGGTTAATCCAAACGACATAACAGTAAACTCATATAATCCATATCGAGTCGAGAAAGCCGTCTTGGGAATATCCAATGGTCTAATCCTCATCTGATGGTAACCAGATCGGAGATCAATCTTCGAGAATACTCTAGCACCTCTCATCTGATCAAATAAATCCTCAATACGGGGCAACGGATACTTGTTCTTCACCGTAACATCATTAAGAGATCTATAATCCACACACATCCGCTGCGATCCATCCTTCTTCTGTACAAACAGGACCGGCGCTCCCCAAGGTGAGGAACTCGGACGAATGTACCCAGCCTCTTGTAACTCAGTTAACTGCTTCTTAAGTTCCTTCAACTCCTCTACGGACATCCTATATGGTCGTTTAGAAATAGGGGCGGTTCCAGGTAAGAGATCAATAACAAACTCAACTTCTCTATCAGGTGGCATCCCTAGTAACTCCTCTGGAAAGACATCTGGAAAATCTCTAACCACCCGGATGTTGTCACCAACAAACTCCTCAGGTATAAAGAACATTGCACGCATGGATGAGGAGGTTACTACAATATTAACTTGAAATCTTTCTCCTTTAGCGGTAGTGAGTTCTACGGTACCTCTACCACATGCTATAACGGCCTTTGTCTTTCTTAGCCATGACATACCAAGGATCAGATCTATATTGCTTGACTCTAATATTATAGCAGTAGCTCCAAATTCTCTACCCATAATGGTCAATGTCAATCTACGTGTCATTTGATTCGCCTCAACAGGCCCTTTAGGTGTAATTACTATCATTGGTTTTCTCATATTTAGCAGTGGTATTTCATTTGTGTTGGCATATCTAGCAGACATGAATGAATGTGTAGCACCAGAATCAAATAATATGGTTGCAGGAATTGCATTAACATAAAACATACCAAGTACGAGGTCCCCACCATCCGGAGTAGCATCAACGCTGACTTGATTAACCTTGGCAATAGAATATCCCTTGCCAGATCCTGGAGTCTGTTGCCTGTTCTGAACTGGAGTAGTAGCAATCCTCTGTGGGCAGACATTTGCATAATGACCAGTCTTCCTACACTTGAAACAAGTAGTGCCTGGACTCTATCCTGAAAACTTCGTCGGGGTGCCAGTAGGGGTAGCCTGTCGAGGAGGTGGAGTCCTCAGTGGTGATTGCTGAACTGGGCGCTGGCCTCCGCCAGTGCGAACTTGTGTACCCTGAGGTGAACTGTAGCGAGGACGAACACTGCTGCTCCCTTGTCACTGGTGAACTATAGCCTTTCTCTTCAAATCTCCCAGCTGAACACGTTTGTGTTCAATAGCCAGGGCCTTATCAAGCAGCCTCTGAAATGATGGAAATGTGTGTGCCACTAGAGCATACTGCAGTGGTCCATTAAGTCCTTCAATAAAATGCTCCTGCTTCCTCTCGTCTTCAGCAACTTCATCAGGGGCATATCTTGGATAAACTTGTCGCGGTACTCGCTGACTGACATACTTCCTTGCTTCAGCGACAGAAATTCCTTCTTCTTGATCTTTATCATACCAGCTGGAATATGGTAGTTCCTGAATTGTGTACTGAACTCTGCCCAAGTAATAGTATCGGCAGCATCGTGGGCAGCAGTATAAGAATCCCACCAGTCAGCAGCAGGACCTGTCAGACGACCTGAGGCATAAAGAACTTTCTCCCGGTCCGTGCACTGTGCAATATTCAGCATCTTCTCAACGGACTTCAGCCAATCATCCGCGTCCAGTGGATCAGGTGAGCTAGCGAATGTAGGTGGCTTATGGCTCATGAACTCCCGGTGCTTATCTCGGGGTGGAACTGGTGGTGGTGGTGGTGGCAGTGGTACTTGTTGCTGCTGTTGCTGTTGTTGTTGTTGTTGTTGCATTTGTTGTTGCTGCTGCTGTTGTTGTGCCCTCCTTTCCTGGCGTATCTCCTCTCGCTCCTGGCGCAACTCCTGTCGTATATCTTCTCTTTCCTGACGCATCCCCTGGCGTTCTTGCTGCATCTAGGCACACATTTCAGCCATAGTGTCCGCCATTTGCTGCATCACCGCCATCTGAGCAGCAACCAGTGGATCAACTCCGCCTGGTGGAGGATTAGGAGGATTCATCTCTGCAGGTTGTGGCTGGGGTTGTCTATGTATCCACCGAGTGTGTTGATTAGGAGGCAAATCAATTCCACCACCCCGCCTGGTATTGACCATCTGAGTTAGATACATATGGTAAGAAAATAGTAGACAAGGCAGGTAATTACAAATCATGTTACTTTGGGGAATTTATTAGCTAAGCGGATTAATATTTTACCTACCATAGCTAATTTATTACCTTATGGTGGTACATACTAAGATGTCCATCTATAATAATTCAATCAATCAAAGAAGCAAATCAGGCATTTAGCATCAGCACAATCAAACAACATTTTAAAGAAAATAGTTTTAAATTTTGTCTTGGGTTCCCTATCCCTTAAAAAGATCATAGCGGTAGGATTCCAAGGTGCGAAATCCATCTTGTCTTAGAGTAGAAAAGATAAGATTAACCAGAGTAGGGTAGCAAAAGGTGAGATAAGATCAAGATGAGATAAATATAGAATGAGTCAGAGTAAGGTAAGTAGGAAAGGGTTTTGTCCATTTCTATCTAGGTTTCGTCCTACAGTCAACATTCCTCTGATACCACTTCTGTCACACCCGGCTTTAAGGAACAAAGCCAGGTGCATCTCATACATGCGCCAAGAAGACAACATATATAATAACAGAGTGTATAGAGATAAATGTCATAAAACATCAGAGTATTTATTACATAGCGGAAGACTTATTACATAACAAAGTAATAAAGATAAAACGAACTAAGGATCGACGGCGCCAATGTCAACTGAGAATCGCCACCTAGATCAGATCATACTCCTCGCCTTGTGGCTCCTCCTGAACCACCTGCTCTTCTCCTGCGGGGGGGGGGGGTGAGACAGCAAGGGTGAGCTCACACATGATCATAGCTCAACAAGTTGTGGGGAACCAGTGGACATAAACTCACAAAGGTGTGAGTTCATGTGATGTGTAAGGCTAATCAATGATAGGGGTTAAAGCTGAGCATTGCTTTTAAGTAGTTGGTCAAAATTTTATTAGTAGTTACTAAGTGTAAGTAAATACCAAACCACAAGTAAAGTAATAGAACAAAATTAATAATAACCCATGCAATGCAAATGACAAAATTGAATTTAAGTTCCATAATTTAATCATCAGAGAGTCATGAGCTGCTCATGACCGTGAGCTCGGCTAGTATACCAGTTTTACACTCTGCAGAGGTTGTACCCTTTACCCACAAGTCATGTTACCCATCTGCCAAGGGGTCACGAATCCCATACACCTCTACCTAGGAAGTGCGGCAGGGCAACACTATGAGGCCTTTACAAAGTTCCACTAGCTTCAGAAAACCCGCTACAGTTTATAGGAAGTTCCAATGCAGGGTTCTTAACTGACAGCCATCGCAGCAAAATCAACCAAGGACCTCCCTAGACTGACCACTCCCCTACTGCCCTTGCCCATTTCGGGTAAGGTAGACCTCCACTAGCTTTCCTAGTTAATCAGCCAAGGGCGTCCCATTAAACCCTTGTGGTGGCACGTGTTACTCAAGTTAAGCTCTATGTTCCAAAAAACATTAATGATCTCAACATGAACATAAATAGAATAACAAAAAGAATTGGAACATAGAGGTAATAAATGATTATCCCAAAACCATATAAAGCAAGAGCAAACTACCCATGTGATTCAGGGGTAAACAAGGTAATGAGATAAACAATCTAGGGTGACCTATTGGGTCCCATCAAAATTAACCTATGCATGGATAAGTGATATTAAAGAACATTATTAGGTAAAAAGTGGTCAAGGGCACAACTTGCCTTCAATGAGCTCCTGCTCAGCTACTTCAACCTGCTGTTCACCAGGATCCTCGGCAACGGGCTCTTCTACTCGCCACAATACAAACAAGCACAATATACAGGGGAAAATTAACATCACACCAAGCATGTAAACAAAATACACAGTGATAATCTACACATTAAAATAAAATTCTAGGAACAGGAATCATAATTTTTGGAGTTATAGATTTTAAGATATGAATTTTCAAAGGTTTTATGTGTTTAGAATAAGATTAAGTGTGGGATTAATTTTCTTACTATTTTCATGATAAAACTGAGGTACTAAGTGATAGAGAATTAAATTACAAAATTTTAGGAACTGGAATGGATTAATTTGGAGCCCATATGAATATTCTATGAATTATACAAGTTTTAGGGTTTATTTTCATATTAAAAATCTAATTTCTAATTCATTTAATCACTTTAGAACAGCACTGGACTGGGGCTCATTTAAACAGGAACATAGGGGGCTCTGGGTAAGAATCCAGAGACACAGGGAACAGGATCCCTGGACGGCGGGTTGATTTCTATTTTCTGCAGGGGCTCTTTAACAAAAGTGCCCGCGAAGGGGTATGGTTGGATGCGAGCCGCCCGATTAGAATTCGACCGCCAGGATTTTACCCACGCTTTATACGCAACGGCAAACAATCCCGATCGGGGGATCGAGATCCAACAGCTCAGATTTTAAATACCCGAGATCTACTCCTATCCGTACATCGTCCGATCTACGGTCCGGATTCGTTTTCGACCAAACGTTATTCTAGTTCTAATCTATGCCGTTCAATCCAGGATGGACGGCAGAGAGATTCTCATCCCCTTCCCCTTTCTCCTACCGGCGTCACACGACGGCGCCTGCCTGAGGCACGGCGGCGCCATTACCCCGGACCCGAATCCCGTCACCCTGTGCCCGAAGCTCAAATCTACTAGGTGCAACACCATCACAGGGCCGAAGCGAATACAGAGCGGGGCGTACTCACCGGTCACGAGGGCGAAGAGGACTGCGCCCACGGTGTCGCGCAATCCACACACGCCGATGACGAATTGTTGCCGCCCTGCTCGCCGACTCGGTCCACAAATGGGCTAGTCTCCTTCGCGGCAACCTGGCGAAGGTCTTCAAGTCGATTCTCGGCACTGGACAGCGACGGGGAACGCAATTGCGATGGCGGCGGCGGGTTCATTTCCCTCGATGAGCACACGACGAGTTGGCGGCTGAAGCTAAACGGCGAAAAGGAGGGGGAAGAAGAAGACTCGGTCCCATCCTTTATAAGCACGCGGGCGACGGACTTGGGCACAACGTCCACGGCCGCGAAAATCACGATGGCGCCCGCGGAGCTCGGTCTGGTTGTTGGGGACGATGACCTGACCGACGCGGCCCACGCATCACTGGAGCTAGGCACCGCGCCGTGAAACACTCGGGTCACTGGAGTTCTGGGCCCGCGCGTCAGCGCAAGCGCCTTCAGCACCAGCGAGCGCGGGGAGTGGGAGAAGTGGGCCGCACGGGTGCAATGGCTAAGTGGGCCGAATAGGTGGTAGCCGGCCCGTTTCCAAATAGTTATGTTTCTTTTTTTCATTTCTCATTCAAGTTAGCTCCAAATTCAAATTCAATCGTTTTGTGGCAAATTTTATCCACAGATTATATTATGTCATGACAAGCTCTAGCTTGGGCATATATATTTATACATATTATTTATATTTTTATTTCACATGATATTTGTTTGTTTCTCCTTCCTAAATTTTAGATTCTCTTCTAGTTTTAAATTCCACTTTGGACTTTATCATATTTCTTTTCATATTATCTTATGTTGTCACAGAATGCACACCACAAAAATTAATATCCAGCATGATGCATAATTTTAATGGCATATATTCTTTTATTAACTATCTGCTTTTGCATATGGTGTTCACATGGAATAATGAATAGAGATAACATAATGTCTATAGAGTAACATGATTTCTCTTTCTAGATTTTTTTCTACAAAGTGGGCGTTACATTTTTCCTCTATATCTAATTAGATACTAATCCTTGACTTGTAATTGTTGCGATGGCATAGAAATATGCTTGAGGCTGAAGTAACAGTTTCCCATCGTACTCCTTTCATTAAGTTAGGTTATGGCCATGTCTTGTTCATTTCATCGGACCATGATCTATTTGGCTCTCTACTTGTAACCATTCTTACAGGTGGAGTATCTCTTTGTATATGGTCATCCTTGCTCAATCTAGTTGTGTGGTGCGAGATTTCTTATTGGATACATCTGGTAATGGTGTTGTGACTAAAACCGATGGTGCCGCGATGAAACCGAGGGCCTCCTGTGGACGATCGACACATGGTTGTGCTCCTTGGCACGCGCTGGTATCATAGTTAGTAGTCATAATCCATTATGAGACTATATTGATATGTTATCTCTCCACAAATTATTCTTACCATGTGAGATTCATTATTGGTGCTAGTTCAGTGGTGGTGTCATGATTAAGGACTTATGGTGCCGCAGCGAAACTGAGAGCCCCTTGTGGATGTACACACAAGGTTATGCTACTCTGCGCATGCGGGTATCGAGGTCTCTAGTCATGATCCATTGTGGAACTACACTAATGTGTTATCTTCCATAGACCTCTTCCTTGAAACAATTTCCGTGTTGTTTGTTGAAATGATCAAGCAACATCTATCATCTCCGTTGGATCAAAAGGGGCATACCACTTCCCATGTGTGGTCTCTTTTCCCTTGGCTTTAGTAGTGACTACTCATACAAGTTCCCTTTTACATCCTTTGTGTAAAGGTGAAGCCTTGGAGCTTTTTAGTGTTGGAAAACAACTGATTAGCTCTCAAAATAGAGATTGACTTTCCCTCCTGCCGAGATGCAGGAGTTTGTTCATTCGCTCTCTTATTTAATCCATGTATTCCCTAACCAAGTCAGTTCATCTCGCATGGAGAAACGGATGAACAATCTGACCGAATGGATTTCTACCCAAGTGCATGGTCACCTGGTAACAAAAGTGAACTATTAATCCTTGGCTTACCGATGGATAATAAGAGGACCTGCTCAATGTCAAAAGTAGTTCAACAAGTTGGTTTTGCTAACTTGCAACTGCTTTGTGAACAAAGATTGAGTTTAGAGATCGTTTCATCAAGTTATCTAAACTCACTTTGGTTCAACCCATCCTAAGAAAGTACTTACAAAAATCAAGTTAAGCCGATTGATAACCACCTAATCATCGCCCTAGTCATGCCTTGATTGCCTCATGTGTGCTTTTCCAGCATGAGTGATCCGGTCAAGTCATGCTTAGTGCTCGATAAAGTGGATTGATTGTGAAGCATTTGTTGATAATCTTCATTGATGTTTCCTCGAGTCTCCATTAGCATCATTGAACTTGGATTTTCTGGCTAACATGAGTTAACTGTGATGTTATTCGACATTCACACCCGTCTCGTGTGCTATGAACTTACCGTGACCACTTGTTGGTAAACCTCTTTCGGAGTGTTTTACCCAAGAGGTTGCATCTGATTCTGTTTGGGTAAAGTCGCATATTTGCCATTCGCTCAACAGACTCAGATAGTACAGTTTCATCAGAAAAAGCAAACTACACACATGGAACCTTAAGTGTTTTTTTGGTAGACATCGTCTCTATTGGTAAACATTTCTAAATTAGCCTAAGGCGATACGTGTTATGTCCACTGGAGAAACGACATCCGGAGACACTCGCCTTTGCTTGGAATTGTCTCATGATTATCGTTGATATGGACATGGGTTACATGCTTCTCTACTCTTAAAAGTTTTTCGCTCCGAATCTCGAGACAAGATTCTTTTAAGGGGGGAGGGCTGTAACACACCAGGTGTTTATATTCTGCTCGACAACGAGTAGGGATTTAAGCACGCAATATCAGTGGATAAAGTGGATGCTAAATTTTAAACTTTTTCGTCTATCGCGATTTAAATATCGCATCTGTTTCGTCTGTCGCGAATTCGACATCGTTTTTATTTATCCGGGCTCTTCCTAAATTTTCGTGATGTTCGGAACATAGTTGTTCCGAAATTCGGTGCGTCCGGTGATTATTTAAAATTCATCGCTCGCGCGAATACGAATTCCGAAGCCCCGACTCACTCGAATGATTTTATCCCGGACAAATTAATTTGAACTCGGCGACAAAAGTTAATGCAAAAAAACATTATATCGGACCGAGATAACTTGATCCGAACTGAGTATTCATGATTAATCTGTTCCACTGTTTACAATTATGGAAAATTATCTAATTCCTATGTAAACAAAAGCGGACTATAATCTCAGTCCAGATCTCATTTGGTTCGATTCGTGTGTATCTCGTCTCAATCTAAATCTTTAAATATAAATAACATATACGAATTCATCTGACTCCAGATTAGTCACCAAATCAAATCCTTCTCAAATATTCTGTCGAAGTTATTTTGGTTTGACCTTTTAAATATCTCTCCAATCCAAATATCAGAACCCCAAATATCTGTAATTCTCTTTAAAGAAAAAGAGAGAAGAAATGAAAAAAAGAAAAGGAAATATCCCGCCGCCCTACTCTAATCATCATCATCCGCCTAGGATTTTTTGTTCCATGGTCGCTTTATTCTCTACTGCGCACCGCCGTTCTCTAAAGCTTTATCTTCCACGAACGCCCAGCCCTAGTTCATGCTCCCTTATCTCATTCTTCCCCTGAGCGTCTTCCTCCCTGGCAGTCGCGCCTTGGGTCGCGTGCCCTGGCTCCTGCTCGGCAGCGTGCCCTGGAGTCTGCGTCCAGCTGAGCTCCTTCAGCTCGTGACTCTCTCTCTCTCCCGAGGTCCCTCCATGGCTGGCACTCGGACTTGCTCGGCCCCTTCCCCTACGTGCAAGCTCAGTGTTCTCTCTGCGCTACGGAGCTCTGGCTTAGCCTTCTTCCCAGCGCTGCGGTCCTCCCCTAGCCTCTGCTCTGTTTCTCCTTGTCGAGTCCCTCCATGGCCGCCGTCAAGCTCCAGCGCCGACCATCCATCTCCCTGCTGCCATTCTGCCCTTGACGCGTCGCTCGGCTTGGGGGCTGGCCCCCTTGAGTCCGGCCATGGCTGGCCGCTGCTGCTCTATCGGGCCGCCGAGTCCGACCCTCTCCTCTGCGTAGTGGTGCCCCTCTGCTCGGCTATGGCCCCCGTGTACCGTACCGTCCGAATCCCCGCTCCTGCTCCGGCTTATCTGCGCCACCGCCGCATCACTGCTCTCCTTGGCGCTCGCCCTTAGTGCTGGCCGCGTGCTCCTCGCCCAGCTCGGCCGCGACCTCACCGTCGTTCCTCAGCTCGCTACGCGCCCTGCTCCACAGTGTCGATCCACCCATCTCCCTGAGTCCGTGCGCGCGCGCAACTTCCTCAAGTCGTCGTGTGCCCAGCTCGCTCCAGCTCGCCAGATCGAGTCTCGCGTCGTCAATCTGCTCAGTTCCTGTTCGGCTATCGGTTCCGCCTACGTCGATCTCATAATTGACATGGATAGTGTATCGACGTCCCATTACAACATCCCGTCGTAAAACTCTAGTGCTTGTCGTTGATATCCGGTCGTCTCCAACCTTTGTCTTATCATCGTCGTTTGGTCACCCCGTCTCGATGTCGGTCCCTACATGATGCCTCCGAGTTAGAATCACGCTGACAAAAGAATCCCCAGGAGAAGGTGTTCAAAGGTTGGATGGTGGGGTGCATGAAGTTCGGATAGTATCTGCCAAGCGCTCGACAAATTGCCTAAATCGAAGAATCATTACCGATCTTGCGGATTCGAGTCAGCTATTGGAACGGTGAGCCGATTTACTATTTTTGCTATTGATTTTATGATCGTGAAATAAGACGCTTAGTTTGCGTATGAAGTTTAAGTTAGAAATACCAATGATGCGAGGTGTGCTTCGAGGAGTTTAGTTGCCGAGTATATTCGAACTAGTTCTATTTTACAGAGTGTAGTATTTCGGTGACGCGTAGGTATATTTAGTGTTTTAAGCAATTATCGATAGGTTTGTCGATGTTAATTATGTTCGGAGTGTTTGCACGATGCAGTTGATGTCATGCTCTAGTAGTTAGTATAATCAGTCTATGTTTATGATCGGTAAATGTCGTAACCAACTAATGTGTTATATAAATTAATCTGGAAAATAATTTAGAAGGTTCTTCTATAATTTTATAAACATTAGGTGTCCCAGAATCGTAAAGCTAAAATTGTAAGTCAATTAGTATACTCTCTAAACCAGGCATGAATGTGTGCTGGTCGATTTTGCGATTTGAATGGATGTTGATTGCTACTTCGAATATTTAGGATCATGTAACATCGATATATTGTAACTAAGGATGATAGTGTATGTTTATAATTTATTCTTGCTTGATAATACGATTAAATATGATTAAACAAGAGAAGCGTAATTATTGCGCTTAGTCGTATGTCGATAACTAGTGTTTTCGTATGAAATAGTATGATGCTTCATCACTAAGTGTTTAATTCTTGTCGGTGCAGCACTATTTAGATCTGTGCTATTCCTATCTATATGCATTCATGTGCATAATGCATTTTATTCAGGTACATGAATTAACCACGTGATGCGGAGAACCAGAACTGAGTCGACCACAAGATGGTGCTGGTGAACGAAACTGAAGATGAACAGACGAAACAAGTATTAGAACAAGGATGATTGTCAATTGGGCGTCACCTAACAAACACTAACGTAGTGTTTATTCCAGGCAAGCCCCGGTGCATGCAACCCCTTCCTTGTGTTTTAAATAATTTTTACACACTTTAAGTCTAGCGAAATGTGCATTAGGTTTATTAGAGTTGCTTGGAAACCCTTTGATGCATTACCTACCTTGGTATCCATACCTTTATAGATACTTCTGATGAAGTATCAAAATATGATTTACAAAAATGCTTATCCCTGCTTAGATCTTGTGGATAGAGGTTGTCCTTTGTGTTAATGCCTAGCTTAGGGGTTATCCTGAGGAAGGATGACTTCTACCTGCAAGAATATTTTCATTGGGAGCGTGGTGGGATCTTACTACAATGTTCCCTATAATGCTCTTTTCATCCTAAGGAACACAAACAATCCTAAGGATGGAAGTACTTAAATCAGGACTTGGGCTAGGAACAGGTGATGTTCTACCTAGGTTGATTAAGGATTATAGCAAATGTAGGCTTCATGATCGAGGACCTTTTAACTGGTCACATGCCTCGTCATGGGTAAGCTTTGCCTCGGGCAGACTAATACCGGAATAAGATAACACGCAATGGGAGTGGAGAGATGGCGAGAGTAGCATTTACCCTCCGTGGCAAGAGGCTGGTCGGTGGTGTATCTGTGCTCTCGGTTGGCATGAACCTGATCTGGTCTTAAGAACCCCGGTGGCGAGTTGACATATACAAGGGTTAAGTGCTACATATGTCGTGTGATTGGAGATCCCTAGCTGGGTATTAATCGATTCAGATCGTCGTTACTTCTCGGACATGAAGACTTGGTCACTGCCATGCATTCTAAGTCATGGATGAAATATTAATGAGCAAAAATTATGTTGGATTGATTAATGTGATGGTGAAATTAGACTAGACGCAAACGAGGTCTATTAATACTTAATCTAGAATTAAAATGTTGAAAGTAAATACTCACTTTAGTAAGCTATTTCTGCAAAAGTATCTAAGTTGATTCTTGCTAAAGCCTTCTCCTTGATTCCTATTTAACCAGCATATCCTTGAGAGTCTTTTCTTTAGTCGGGTAAGTCTTGCTGAGTACTTGCGTACTTAGGGTTTTACCCATTGTTGCTGCAGGTTATGAGTCACTTGATTGTGATTGGTGTTAAGCGCTGGTGGGCACGACCTTCTTATAAGTCTAAGTACTTCTTCTATACTTCTTATTGAGGATGGTCACTTAATATAGCAAATATTTCAAACTTATAAACAATTTATAACAGTTCAAAGTTATTTCTTTGAATCACTTTTGTAATCACTCCGAGCATGTACATTGTAAAACTTGATGTAACATATAAAATTTTGGTAATAAGATTTCCGCTGCAAAATTGTTGGTGTGTGATTTGTGTTTACTTAATCTTGCGATCCTGGTTGTAAGTGGTTTATCCAAGGTCCTTGGGACACTCGGACAGATCCTGTTAAGTTATCTTCTGCACATGCATAGCCGTCTGAGGTCTTTGAGACAAGGGCAGGTGCATATGGGTCCAATAGCTTGCGAGGTTCTGCCACAACCACTAAATTCGGAGTTACTGTTATGAAGTTATGATTTTCTGAAGTTTTAAGTGTTAGATATAGAATATATTAAGTGCATAATTTTAACCGTATATTTCATGACAAACAGGGTTACCAGATGATAAACAATATTAATACAAATTTAATGCAACTGGAATGGATCAAAAAAGTGTTAGAATGAATCAAATATAAATTAAACAAGTTTCTGGAATTATTTTTATACTAAAAATCCTTTTCTTTATTAGTTTTTCTAATTTTATTTCACCTTTGGGCTGCGGCCACTATTTCAAAAGGGTTCATGGTTTATTTTTTAAATTCCAAGACTTCTCTGTAATGATTTTAACATTGACCTGGACGATGGGTTGATTGCCTAAAAGTCTAAGGGCTATTATGCTAATTTGCCACAGCGAAGGGGTGTGCAGGGAATCTGGTCGTTGGATTGTCAATCTGTGGTGTGGATTAGCTCAGGCTTATTTGCCAACCGGTATCCAACCGCAACCACAAGATGTAGGATCAACGACTTAGGTTTTAAATGGTTGAGATCGATTTGCATGCATAGGATCGGAATCGGACGAATCAGATCAACTCGGACGAAACGGTACCCCAGTTTCTAATCTACACCGTCAAAGCCCCATCCAACGGTCAGCGAGCGCCACCCATCACCGCCCAGGCCGTGCAACGACACTGGGACAAGTGAGGCAGCGCCATGACCGGCACAGGGAGCCCCACACTGCAACGGTCCAAACCTGACGCGACTACCCCGAACACGATGCGAAGCTCAAGGCGAACCTAGCTGTGGGTCATACCGGGGATGGAGACGTAGCAAACTCGGTCCTCGACGTGGAGCGAAACTACAGCCGCACGACAACGACGGCGAGAAATCACCACCAATATAGTGAATGTCATCCCCGCCCGAGGTCAGCATCAGACTCTTTTTGCCCAAGTGACCCTTCGGTGCTGTCACGAGGAGCAAAACGCCAGCGAGAAGGCAAATCTGCGATGATCGGATTCTACCCCGGTTCGGTCTACCGCTCCCTCTCTCTCAGGTCCCGCGGTGCATAGAGGAGAAGGATGAGTGGAGGGGAAACCTGCGTCATGGCTTTATAGATGGGCGGAGTTCGTTGAGGAGCACCAGCTATCGCCGGGGAATTCGATATGACATTAGCCTAGTTGTTACCCCAACGACGCTTGACGATGACAGGCGGGCCCCCAACAGTAGTGAAACGAGCGCGCACGGAGGACCTGGCTGTCCAAAAGGGTCCACACGACAGAGGCCAAGGAGGAGGCTAACGACTTGGTCCCACAGACAGCGAGAGATGGATTCACAGGGCGCGCGTGGGCTGACGAGTGGGTCCGGTTGTCCACGCGGAATCAAGTGCTCAGTGCACGGCTGGGCTGACTGACGGGGTAGCCCCACCTGGCAGCGATAGGCTGAGGCGTAGGTCTTCTGGTTTGGGCCATGCATGGCAAGTGCTTGATGGGCCAGCCAGGGAGAAACGGCTCAGATCTGGTTTTCCCTATTTTCTTTTTCTTTTCTATTATCCATTTCAATTATTCAAACTAAATTCAAATTCTTTTTTTGAACTCTAGATTTCAAATATCAAACAAAAGTCTACATGAATTATATTTCTATTGTCTATAATAATATTATTATTTATTATTATTATCTTATTTAGGTAATGAAATACACACCACATTTATTTCCAAAGAATATTATTTTGGTTGTGTAGTCAATTTAAAGGTATAACCCAATGTTCAGGTTCCTTTGTTTTGTTAGAAAACATTTTCCGATGTCTTATCTTTATTAGGGTATGATTTAGCTAATATTATTTTATTATGATTATTTACTTTAGAAAGGGTGAGTTGTAAAGTTAATTTATTTATCAAGTACCTTATTGTGATTATTTATTACATATATTTTTTAAATGATTTCCCTTAAATCACAAGCTTAGGATTTTGGGTGTTACATTAAGCTCGTAGCCATAAGCTGCCATGGCCATCTCGTCGAAGTTTGAGTTCATCCCCAACTCTAGCGACAACTCTTGCAAGAACTTTCTCTCTATTTGTTCATCTTCCTAGGCAACCCAGAACATCGTTGTAACCGGCTCGGCGAGAGCTTCGTCACCGCACTTCTGTTTCGTCGATTGGATCTCCGGTTCATCGTTAAAAACTGAGATGTCCAACAATAGCGCAGGATTTAAGGGCTTGATTGGAAGGTAAGTTAGTGGTAGGTTAATGGTCTTTCCTATGTGATAGGCTTGGCGCTTCCCACCTGATAGATAATCACCACCACCACATACCCTTTTACATGTAAGGCTGTCATGCATCATGAATTTAACAGTAGCTACAATCATGATAAATTGGCAACAGTTAGTTCATGTATTTATAAACATACATTTCACATCTTTAACAAACCGATGTAACCAATCAGTACGCGTCATGTCATCTATTTATGTGCATCCCCACTAATTTATTACAAATAAGATATCTTTTGGTCAAATAATTTGTTTTAATTTGTTTAAGTTGTGTTAGGTTCATATTAATTTTGCGTACGTAGTAATAATAATGTTTTAATCATACCACATGTTTTAAATAAATAAATAATTATTTGTTTAATTGATGTTAATTAGCTAGGCAATCTAGTTAATCTAATTTATAGTTGTAACCTACATATATTATAAATAATTGTTAAAGTGACTAATATCAACTTAAATATTTCAATTTAATACATGCTTAGTTTAAATACAACATCTATTAAATTTATTACGCCTAACAATATTGTTCTCGAACCTACGATCTCGTAGTGACGCGTAGAATATTATTATGCAGTTTGTTCTTATGCTTTGGTGTAATGTTAACATATCCATTATTTGCTTAATAGTATGTATTCCTACGAGTAGAGGCGAGGTGACGAGGAATCTGAAACCCAACTTTTGGGCCAGCATCTGGACTATTTGGTTATCGCAAGTATAAGTCAAGTTGTGCCCTTGATCATATTCTTTTACCCAATAATGTTTATGTTAATCACCGTGACATACTTAGGTTAAGGTGATGGGACCTAATATATTACGTAGTTTTGTTTACCCCACACCTTGTAAACAAATAAACTATTGGGTAGTTTTGCTATTGCTCTACATGGTTTTGGGATTAATGTTACATTTGAATTATGATCATGCCTTATAAATATTGTTGGATTATTTATTGTTCATTATAAGATCAATTTGTTGATCGGAACATGGAGAACCACCCAGGAAAACAGTGCTACCACAAGTGTGGTATGGGACGCCCTTGACTGACTAATTAGGAAAGCCAATGGACGATTACCTTACCAAAAGAGGCAACCACAGAGTGAGGAGCTGCCGATATACGGAGGTTCTTGAGTTGATCATGATGCGATGGCTTTTCGGACGAGGGATTTCTGTATTATGCCTTCTCGCAGAAACCTTAGCAGGTTTTCTAAAGCTAGTGGAACTTTGTAAAGGCCTCATAGTGGGATCTACCTTGTCTCCTCGGTAGAGATAAATGGGAAGTCGCTATCCCTTGGCAAATGGGTAAGACGATTTGTTGGTAAATATGTGCAACCTCTGCATAGTGTAAAACTGGTATACATGGAATATATGGTCATGAGTAGCTCGAACCCTCACATGTGTAATATATGGAATTAAACTTAACCTATCATTTGCATTGCATTATGGGATTTATTGTTAATTGTGATCGCTTATTTAATTGGGTTGGCATATACTTATACTTAGTAATTGCTAATAAAATTTTGACCAACTTATTAAAAGCAATGCTCTGCCTTAACCATTTTCCTTGGTAAGCCTTACACTACACTTTTCCCCACACTTGCTAAGCGATGAACGTATGTGAGCTCACTCTTGATAAACTCACACGAGGTCAAGAACAAGTAGCGCAAGATGAGGAGCATGAAGGATGCTACGATGAGTTCGGAGAGGTCTAGGTCATCATCTGCCACTCAACTATGATGGCAGATGATCGTTGTCGTCATATGATGTATTTATTTAGATATTTTGTATAGAACCTATATTATATAATAAAAATGTGACATTGATTTCTATATCATGAGTCATCATATGTGTGAGACTTGATCCCAGCACACATTTAAGATGCGCTCGGGTTTGCCCTTAAATCCGGGTGTGACACTTCTTCACCATGGCAGTGTTGGCACGCCATTCTAGATATATGACTTCTCTGATTACTCTAGCACTAAGGAGTCTTTTTACTTCTGCTTTTGCACCTTTAGCTATGTCACTTTACATTTTTTGAAGCTTCTATTTTCTTGGTGTTATGCTGGAATCCACATTGAGAGAGTGTTCAATGATTTTTCTGTTAATTCCACACAAATCATTAGCTGAGCAAGCAAATACATCTTTGTTATTGAATAGAAATTTTTTCAGGCTCCTTTCCTATTTTAATGTTAACTGTGATCTGAAGAGTACATTTTGATTAGCTATCGACTGATCTGCTGATGTTGCTTTGTCTCTTATCTACTTTTGTTTGTCCTGAGCTTTGATTTCATCAATTTTGTGAATAGCTTTGGAATCAACCCAATTCCCTTCAGCCCTTCTTGTAGCTTCTTGACTTCATTGGATTGGAATTAGGCTTTGGTTGGATGGTATCTTCATGCAAAGATATGCTGGATGCAACACTGCTTAGAAGACATACAATGTCCCTCTACCAATGATTGCGTTTTAGGGGTATTCCATGTCCACTATATCAAACATGACTTCTTTAGTTCTTATGTTGTGAACGTAGCCGAAGGTTACTAGCATTGATATTTTGCCTAGTGTTGCTATCTGTTTTCCACCGAAGCCACACAGAGAATGCACTGCTTCTTGCAATTTGTCTTCTTGCTCTTGCATTTGTCTAAAGGCTTTTGCAAAGATAGTATCTATTGCACTGCCTATATCCACTAACACATTGTGGACAAGAAAATCATTGATAACATAAGATATGACCATGGCATCATTGTGTGGGTAGTCCACAAGCTGAAGGTCCTCTTGAGAGAAGGTAATCGGAATGTGAGACTATTTGGATTTGATGTAGGGTCCTTGGACCCCAACATGGTGTACCCTTCATTGACCTTCTTTCTTCTGCATCTTGTTGATTGGTATGAAGCTTGATCTCCCTATAATTAGGAAAATGAGCTTCTTCAAGCTTGGTGAAGAAGTGTTGAAACTTGCCATCCTCTTCATCTGGGACATGAGTTCACCGAAGGTGGGCGCCAATGTTGTTCACTTGTTTTTATTCCTTCAGGGTATCAAAAATAAGGCAACACAATTAGATCAATCTTCACCTTCATCCTCTAGTTCTTCCTTCTCGAAGTGATGGTTGATCAAAGGATGAAGATATAGAAAGTGAGTGAAGAAGATCTAAAGAATATTTAAGGTAAATATTTGACACACAATTTAACCTTATGAGATATTACTTTCTCCCCCTTTTTATTATTTAACAAAATATGACATGTATACCTTCAACTTTATATGATTACGCGATGAAGGTAAAGAAAGTAAATATTCATAGGCAGAGCAATTTGTTCCTCTCCGGCCAAAAAGCATGAATAATGCATGTCATTGTTCCTCTATTTATAGGTGCGGGGTACAACTTTGGCAAAATTACAGTTGTGTCATTAAGCATGTACATTTGAACTAGTGAACAAACTAAGAGTAGTGTTGTCCTTTCCTCTAGCTGTCTTGTTGAGCAAGCCTTGAGGACTTCTCACATCTCCATCTTTCTTTGTCAATTGCGCAAACACATCACTAATCCAAAGTTGGTACCTTCGTTCTTGTGTCCATAACAGTTCTAGCCGAAGATGATCTTCAGTGTTCCACCTGTAACACTTGAAACAGGCTAGAAAATAGCTTTTAAGTTAGCGTTTTTGTCACACCCAGGTTTCAGGGCCACCAAGACCCAGGCGCGAACATAATCTCCACGTGTGCTGGGACCAAGTCTCATAAATATGATGACTCATAGTATAGAAACGAATGTCACAACATTAATATATAACGGAGTTCTGTACAAATAATTAAATAATTACATCATATGAAGACAATGATCCAGCAACCAAAGTTGACTGGGAGACGACGGCCTAGACCGCTCACAAACTCATCACAACATCCTTCATGTGCCTCATTCTGTGGTACCTTTTCTTGACCTGTGGGGGGTCTGAGACAACAAGAGTGAGCTCACATACATTCATCGCTCAACAAGTTGTGGGGAATAATGTGCATGAACTCACCAAAGGTGGGAGCTCATGTGAAGTGTAAGGCTTACCAAAGAGGATGGTTAAAGCTGAGCATTGCTTTTAAAGTTGGTCAAAATTTTATTAGCAATTACTAAGTACAGTATATACCAACCCACTTAAGTAAGAGATCAAGATTAGTAACAACACTCGCGATGCAGTGCATATGACAAATTAAGTTTAGTTCCATAAATTAATCATGTGAGGGTCCGAGCTGCTCATAACCGAGCTGATATACCAGTTTTAGACTTTGCAGAGGTTGTGCATCTTTACCCACAAGTCGTGTTACCCATTTGCCACGGGGTTGATCGGACCCCATACACCTCTACCAAGGAAGCGAGGCAGGCTACCACTACGAGGCCTTTACAAAGTTCTACTAGCTTCAGAAAACCCGCTATAGTTTCTAGGAAGCTCCAATGCAGGGATCCCTTGTCTGACTGCCATCACAGCAAAATCAGCCCGAGAACCTCCCTACACTGACCACTCCCCTACTGCCCTTGTCCCTTTCGGGTAAGGTAGTCCTCCACTAGCTTTCCTAATTAGTCAGCCAAGGGTTTCCCATAACACCCTTGTGGTAGCACTATTTTCCTGGGTGGTCGCTCCATGTTGCAATTAAGAATATGATCTTGTCATGAACAATAAATAAACAACAACATAATTGGAACATGATCATAATGAAACATTAGTTTTCCAAAACCAGGTAGAGCAATAGCAAATCTACCCAATAATTCATCTATCTGCAAGGTGAGGATAAACAATGCTAGGGAAACCTATTAGGTCCCATCAAATTAACCCAAGCATGTCACAGTGATTAACAACGAACATTATTAGGTAAAAAGGAGCGATCAAGGGCACAACTTGCCTGAGACTCGAGATTCTCGGGTACCAACTTGGTCTTCAAGTGACAAGTAACCTCGCTGCTACTCGTAGCAATATAAACAAACATGGTATAGGCAAAATTAACATCACACCAAACATAAGAACAAACAGCATAATGATGTTCTACACGATGCTACGAGATCGTGGGTTCGAGAACCACTAAATTCAGAGCTACTATTAAGAGGATATGATTTCCCAAAGATTTAGGTGATTAAACAATGAAAGATAAATTATATGTTAATTAATATAAATCATGTGAGAATTAATTGAACTTTAATCCGATATATAACTTGATTATAGGTTGTATTTTTAGTCAGGTTGTAATCATGGACAATTAACTTTGATTAGCAAGATAAATCAATAATCATAGGATAAATTATATAAAACTAAGTAATATGTTGTAAATAATTTTATTATTGTGTAGACAAATTTAATACGAGACTAATGCAACTCGAACGGATCAAATCAGAGTCAAAATGAATTACTTACGAATTTCCTAAGTTTGTGAAATATTTTTATACTGTACATGATTCCTCGAAATGAATTTATGAAAAACATAAATCTTTGGACGACGGCTAGTAATATTCAAAAACTCAAGGTCAGTTTTGCAATATTCTGGACTGAACGGTAAGGGTTCCTGAGCCTAGGTGGACGACGTGTTTATTTGGTAAAAGTATAAGGTCTCTTTTGCAAGTCTTGCCGGTCGAAAGGGTATCTGTGAATTCTGGCCACCCGATCAAAACCGAGAGGGCCCTGATTAGACTATACTCATAATGCAACGGTACACTATAGCAGACGTTGGATCAAGATCTGACGAACCAGATTGTAAGCGCGAAGGGACCAACACGAGCCACACATCAACAGATCCACGGTCCAGATTAAATAGTGAAGGGGTATGTTATCTCGGTTGTCGGATCCTGATCCATCAGCTCGGGTGAAACAATTGAACGGGTATCTCGAGTGTTAATCTCAGCCGCTTGCTCAACATCCAACGGCCCAGGAAAGCACTCAATCTCTCCTTCCCTCTCAGCTAACCCAGACCCGGCAGCGCCGTGCCGCACGGCGGAGGCCATGGTCGGCATGCATCAGATCCTCTGGATCACCAATTTTCAACGCGCCAAGTGCTAAATGATGCAGGGGTGAGGGAGAATAGCAGGGTGAGCACCTTACCCACACTGAAGTCGACATCAGAGCCAGCCATGGCATAGCACGCAGCCGCAGGGCAGGATGGAACCCAGCGACAAATTTGTAGATCCCAGCTTTGACTTTTGTGGTGCAGACCAAACGCTAAGCAGATGTATGATTTGGGGAAGCGGCATTGGGATTTATACACCCGTTTAGATCATGATTCCAACCAAAACCTAGATTCTTGGGGAGTTTGTTCCGGCCGGTGCGCACAGAATGACGAGAGAGGCGAGATTCGCTATGGCCTGATGCGGAATGGAGGCGAAGCCCCACCGAACAATGGGGCCCACCCGCCCATCGCATCGAGCGCGTGTGTTGAGGGTATTCTTTCCTGCCGAAGGTCCTCAAGGCAAAAACACCTTCGACAAAATACTAAAGAGGCATATGCTACATGAAGATACAACCTAAAGATAATGCGAACAGGAGCCAAAGTCATGACTGAAGGAGCTTCGGCTTAATATAATGATGAAGACGAAGGACGATACCGACTTAAGGAGCAAAAGACTATCTAGTCCCAAATAGTTCGCATTATGATTACAATTATTTATTAGGGACATGAATTTAATTTTGTCCAGGCTACGTCCCGTGCCTATAAATAGATGAACAGTACCCCGGTACTGTTCACGCTGGATGGTAATCAATCTTGTGTCATTTTTGCATTTTCACCTTCTGGCAAGCCGAAGGTATCATTGCAATATAAATATTATCGGTATTTATACTTGTTTATGATATGAGAATATAAATAACTTTATGATTCATAATCATTATTTATATTCTTTCGTATTTCGTGTACCCTCATTTATATTTATTCACTGAGATGATGAAGGTATGCCCTTCATGACCTTCGTCTTAAGATCATTATATCCAAAAGGAGATATGTAACACCCCTGGTGTTACAAGGAACTAAAACCTGGCATGACATCATATGCACCTGCATTAACTTGCTTGATACACCTAGAATACATTTTACTAGGTCCAAAATTTCAATTGAAACCCTAAACTAGCCCGAAAAGTGGAATTTAAAATCTAGTGAGAAGTTGCCAAAAGTCCATATACCAAAGTGGTAAAGCTAAAGTTGAACAACTTCCATGTGTGGAGATGTCCATGTGTTATAGGAAAACTTGGAGTAAACTGCAAAAAATTCAGTTTTGGTGCAATTTGGAGTTTGCTGAAAATAATATCATCTAGCTGTTTTTGGGCCTTTACAACTTTTGATTTGTAAACAATTTTGAGGTGGAAAATGAAACAAAGTTGTAGAGCTACACTAGGGGTACAAATTTTCTTAGGCAATCTGTCCCTAAAACCATAAGCAACTGGGTGTAAAACTGGTTCAAAATGGGGTTGTAATACTGGTGGAGTTTCAGACTTAGTGCAATCTCTGAAACTGATGATTTTATATTCTGAGGCAACTTTGGAGGCCTGTTAGTAGCTGATACATACAACTATGGGTTAAAGTTTATGTACAAAAGTGGAATTCCACATGTTGGTGTATAAGTTTGGTTAAAGGTTATGCCCCTAAATTTATATGGAATTGGGAGAAACAGTGGCTCAAAGATGTAATGTTCAGTTCTGGATTTCAGACAGTGGCTGATTGAAAACTGAATTTTCAGTGAAAAGTGTCAAGTTTGGGGCTCCTTGGTGGTCAATACATGTGCTTTCAGAGTGTAGTATCTATAGAAACCTTGGAGACCAATGTTGGGAGAGTAATCCTTAGTAAGGGACATGCCTTTGAAACTGCTTGGAACTAGGAGAAAAAGTGGTCCAAAGAGGAGCTGACAGATTTGGATTTCTGATTTGATGCAGCTAACTGAATCTGAATTTCAATGTTTTTGGTGCAACTTTGAAGCTCTTTTGTGACCAATTCATGGGGTTTTGGACTAAAATACCTGTAGAAAAGTGAAAGATTATATAAAGGTGAACAAGTTCCTTGAGAAAATTTGGATTGCTGCTGTGTAAAAATTGGGTAAAATGTCTCAAAGCTTTCACTGACAGGTATATGGTTTAAGTCAGCTGAAACTGAATTTTAAGTGTTGTCAACCCATTTTTGGAGCACTATAGCTCTCAATTTGTGAGCTTTCGACCACAGGTGTCTGCAGAAAATTTATAGAGCTATGTGTTTTAAACAAGTTTGGTTAATAGAGATCTCCATGTTACCACAAAAATTTGTGTGTAAATTGAGCTCAAATCTGCTATGTCAAATAGATGTGTGCTGTATGAAATTCAGTTAGCTGAATTGCTGCAGTTCGGTGGTGTTGCTCTAATTTTGGAGTTCCATAATCTGAAGTCTATTGTGTTTTAGCTGGTATCCTTTGAAGTAAAGTGGAGAGCAATCCTCAGTAATCAATCGTTAATAAAAGAAATCCAATTTCTATCCTTGTCGTCACTTAACTAGTGACCTTATCCTCATCTCTACGTGTCTCCTGTTGTTGCGTATCCTGTGCTTGCACATTCCACACGTGTCCTCCAGTCCTGCTCCTTGCCGCTGCATCTGGACACAGGTCCTTATCTTGTGCGCCGTAAGAACTCTCGCTCAACAAGATTGGCCACTGTGCCTCCCTCGTGCAGCGGCAGTAGCACTCGGCTCAGCTCCCTTCATCGCACAAAGACCCTACCCTGCTTGGCTTTCCCCATCGTACAAGGCTGCTGAGCACCTCGTCGAGGCTACAGCAGCGCTCAGTACCGGTTTTTCCCTAGCGCCTGCTTCACAGTTCCGGCACGCCGGCGTCTCTCTCTACTCGATCTCCCTCATCGCAGCATCTAGACATACGTCGCTGCTCACCGCGCTCCCTGGTGTGCGAGCTTGCCGGTACCCAGTCCTCCTCTCCACGTTAGAGTCCTCGCCCACCATCAAGACATCGTCATCGCGCCGTCGTTCCCGTCCATGCAGTGTGCTGCAACGTGCTAATGGTTGTGATCTCCTCGTTAGCCACGCTCAACCTCGCAGCTCCTTCATGTCATCGATTTCTACGATGCACAGCCTCTCCACCAACCTCGTCGTGCTTGCGGTGTCATCGGGAAACCGTTAGCCGCCTGCCTTGCCGGTTTGTCGTCGAATTCTTTTCAGTTGGAAAATGATAGCCGAGTACCTTCTCTATGATATGCATTTCCATACGATAGCAAGCATTCATCTACATGTAATTGACTTATAGAACACCCAGAGGAAGTGGTATCTGAAGCAGGAGTTCACTTCAGTGCCTGCTGATCCAGTGGTGGATGTCACACCCGGTTTCAGAAGGCAAACCGAATGCGAACTATGTACGTGCCAGGATCAGAACTCACGTACACAGCGATTACATAAAGGAACATCGTCGCACAATGCTCGAATAATAACATAAAAGAGTATTAACCTATTACATCACAGAGTCAGAGACATCCACATAGTCATCAACTTAACAGATAAATTAAAGTGCTAGCGAAACGCAGTAAAGATAAGGCCTTCACAGGCAGCTGACTGGGGGTTGCCGCCAACCCACACCTAAAACTCGTCGTAGTCTTGGAACTCCTGGAAGTCTCCTTCCACGACTTCATCTTCTCCTGAGCAGTGGTTGCAATGTGGACAACCTGGTGTTTTGTGGTAAAGCAAGGATGAGTACACATCAACGTACTCAGCAAATGCCCCGTTTGGCTGAAGTGGACTAGCTTTATGTGGGGTTAGGCTCAAGCAGTTGCTTTTAGTTGGTCAAGTATTCATTGTTAGTAGAAGCCAGATTTTATCACCAAGCCCAAGTTATAATCCCAAAAAGAACCTCCTCAGAGAGGGAATACTAGAATGCATAATTAAAGTCACCATCGTTAACCATCATCATTAAAGTCATCATCTGAGGTGTATCCGGAGTATCTCTAATCAAAGAGGATCCCAAGGCTGCTCTTAACCGTGAGCACGGCTGATATATCAGTTTCACTACCCTCTGCAGAGGTCGCACACTTTACCCATGAGCCGTGATTCCCATTTTGCCCGGGGAGAGCTAATCCCCATTGATCACTTCCTAGGTGGTCCGGCAGGGTATCACTACGTAGCTTTTACAAAGATTCTCTAGAGGTTATAGCCGCCCGTTAGGTTTCTCCAGTCTGATAAACACAGTACCCCTCCCCGCAGGAGAGTGACTAACAAAAAGCAAAACGAAAGAACCTCGGCACTCAGTTTCGGCAGAGCAAGCACTGTGCCTGGACCCCATTGACGGCACGACGGCGAAGCAACTACACCTCTAGTTCCTCTAATTAATTAGCTAAGGGCATCCCATTTCACCCTCATGGTTGCACTGTTATCCCGGGTGGTCTCTCAACGAACAGGTCCTTACGGAGAGGTACTCAGGAAACAGCCTGAGCCCCCTAGAGTATCACAAGATCATCAATATCATCAGGATAACAGTATCGTATCATAAATAGACACATCATGTTCATTGATTAGGTTAAGGCAATAGCAAAATGCTAACCATAATAATAACCCAAAAGGTCATCAAGGATAAGGTAAAGTGTAAAGCTAGTCAATCCTTAGGTTTCAATTAAGTAATGCGGGAAAGTGAATTATAAGTGAATGGGACATAATGGGTCAGAGGACACTTGCCTTCACCAAACTGCTGATCAGGAACTTCTTCTGCAACTTCCTCGGGAAACACAGACTGCCCGTTGTCTACGTAAAGTAATCATTCATTCTATGCACTTGGGAAATAACAAACAAAAGCAATAAACCAAACATATGCAGCAGAGAGATCACAAGTTCATAGGAGAAAAGGATTGGTAATCTGGTGTTCCCTAGGTCTAGGGTAGATGACTATACAAAGTGATTCATTATCCACTAATCAGATCTAAGTCAGTGGTGGGGTTAAATTATTACATGGTGTTAAGTCCATAAACTTAGGTGCTCCAACTTTTATTAAAGTCTTCTATCCTTTATTTATCTCAATAGGGGTTCCAATAACATTAGTTTTACCCTAATGATCAACTATTAATTGGGACATAAAAACAGCAGGGAAACATTGTTTAAATAGATAGATAAAAATATTGTGAGCATTTTGCAATTTGAAGCACCCAATTTGGAGTTCATATGACAAAGTTATGAATTTTACAAGATTAGGGATTAAAAATATGCCTTAAATACTTATTTTGGATTAAATAAAAGGTCCGAGGACCTAACTGCGAAGATCTAGGGACGGCGGGTTAATTTGCAGAAAGGCGGGGGTCTCTTTAAGAAAAATGCACGGGCGAAGGGGTATCGGGCTCTCATAGCCGTTGGATCTCCCAAATGGCAGGAAGGCGGAGTGTGGGGGGGGGGAAAGGGCCCTGGGCCGTTGGATCTCAGGCGGGCGGCTAGGATTGGGCTCAGCCTATTTGAAACAGGGTCGTTCGATCTGGGATGGACGGCGGGGATTGGGTGGCCGGCTTCTGTCTTCTCCTCCGGCTAGCAGAGGCGACGGCGCCCGTCCCCGCGGCGGAGAACTCGCCGGAGACGAGGGGCGCAGGGGCTCTGCGGGTCCCTGGGACGACCTGGGCGGCCGGGGAGATTGGGGAGGGCGCGGGGAACCTTCCGGTGGGGACTGGGTCGGGGCAGGGGCACCGGAGGGGGGCGGCCCACGGCGAAGCGGCTCGGCGGTGGCGCTAAGGGACCCCGGCGAGCAATTAAATGCGACGGGGGGCAATAAAAAGGACGGGAGAGGGCGAGAGAGTTTCCTTACCTCAAGGCGAACTCCGGGGACCCCTCGATGGCGACGGAGACGTGGCGGCAGCCCGAGTCGACGGTGGCGGACCTCGGCGGCTGCGCAGAGAACGGCGGTGAGCGCGGGCAGAGGGATTCGGGGAGGGAGAGGGGAAATTGGGGTGTGTCCCGGGTTGCGGACGCCGGGGCGAAGCTCACCATGGCAGAGGGCACGGCGGGGCTCCAACGGCGACGGAGAAACGAGCTCGGGCGGCGGTGGTTTAATGGCGGCGGCGCTTTGGCGTGCGCGCAGCATGGGGGAGAGGGAAAGGGGGGTTCTGCAGGTGCGCAAATGAGGGAGGGAGAGAGGGTGGGCGAGGCTCTAGGCTCAAGTGGCCGAGGGCGGGGTGGGTGGCGAGCTCCACGCGTGACGTCGGCGCGGAGTCCGCGGCACGCGCAGCTTAGGCGGCGGTTACGCGGGGACGAGGAAGCTGACAGCCCGGGCCCGCGAGCAGAGAGAGCGGGGGAAGCGGGCGCGGACGCGGGGAAAGCGGCTGAGCTGACGGGCAGGCCCGCCAGGGTAGAGAGAGAAGAGGGGGGGGGAAGGCGCGTGCGCGGGATGGGCCAGATGGGCCGAAAGGCCGAGGGGGCGGGGGGGAGCGGGCTTCTTTCCTTTTTCTTTTATTCTGGCATTTGTTTTCCCTTTTCTATTTATTTACTCTATTTGATTCAAATCCAAATAAGCCACAAATTCAAATTTGCATTTCTAAGAATTATGCACCAAACAAAAGTAGAATTTAGGGTTTGACATGATGCAAACATTTCATACCCCTTGGAGTTTTAGTCTAATAAACTTTAATTACACAAAGTAAATAGCCCCTTTTCTTCTATAGAAAAGAGAAAGAGGGGATTGGGAAGGGTGTGAAAAGAGAATAACACCTGAATTTGTGAATATGAGCAAAGAAATTTTATACCCCCAAATTCAGGGTGTTACAAACCTATCCCCCTTAAAAGAATCTCGCCCCGAGATTCAAGGTTGGTCAGCAAAGAGTTCAGGGTATTGGCCTTCAGATCATCTTCTCGTTCCCAGGTTGCTTCTTCCTCAGAGTGGTGGCCCCATCTGACTTTGCACATTCTGATGGTGTTTCTTCGGGTGACTCTGTCTGCAAACTCCAGAATCTGCGTTGGCTTCTCTACGTAGGTCAGATCTTCTTGGACTTCCAAGCCCTCCACTGGCAACTGTTCTTCTGGTACTCGCAGGCACTTCTTCAATTGCGACACGTGGAACACATTGTGCACTGCTGACAAACTCTCTGGTAGGTTGAGCTGGTAGGCCAGTTCTCCACGCTTTGCTTGAATCTGATATGGTCCAACTACCGGGGTGCTAACTTGCCTTTAACTCCGAATCTTCTGACTCCTCTGATAGGTGACACCTTCAGATAGACGTAATCTCCCACTTCGAAACTCAATTCCCTTCTCCTTCTGTCAGCATAGCTTCGCTGCCTTGATTGTGCTATCTTTAGATTCTCCCGAACCATTTTGATATTCTCTTCGGCTTCAAGCAAGATGTCGGGGCCAAACACCTGTCTCTCTCCAGGCTGGTCCCAATGCAGCGGAGTCCTACAACTCCATCCATAGAGTGCCTGAAACGGTGACATCTTCAAGCTGGCCTGGTAACTATTGTTGTAGGAGAATTCTGCATAAGGTAACCTTTTGTCCCATCCTGACTTGTCTTGCAACGCACAGGCTCTCAGCATATCTTCTAGGATCTGATTGGTTCTCTCAGTCTGACCGTCCGTCTGTGGGTGATAAGCCGAGCTGAAGTTCAAATGTGTGCCCAAAGCTTCTTGTAGCTGCTGCCAAAATGAGAGGTGAACTGTGTTCCTCGATCTGACACTATCTTCTTCGGCACACCATGAAGGCAGACTATCTGTGACATGTATAACTCAGCTAACGTTGCTCCGGTGTATGTTGTCTTCACGAGTATGAAATGGCCACTTTTGTTAAGCGGTCCACAACCACCCAGATGGAATCATAGCCGGCCCGGGTACGAGGTAGGCCAACTATAAAATCCATCCCGATCTCATCCCACTTCCACTGAGGAATCCGCAATGGCTGCAACAATCCGGCGGGCCTCTGATGCTCTGCTTTGGTTCTTTGACAGCTATCACAGTTGGCGACATATTCTGCGATCTCTCTTTTCATGCCATACCACCAAAACCTCCTTTTTAGATCTTGATACATCTTTTCACTTCCAGGGTGTATGAGTAAGCTGTCTCATGAGCTTCCTTGAGGATCAGCTCCCGAATAGGTTTGATGTCAGGAACACACAATCGGTCCTTGAACCATATTACTCCATCTTCATCCTCTCGAAAGTCTTTGCCTCTTCCTTCTAAGATCAGCTGCCGGATCTTGTTGATGTTTTCATCATCCTTCTGCCCTTCTTTGATCTCCCGCTCTAGAGTAGG